>JADRCH010000028.1:6313867-6331146 GCA_019843965.1 Rhynchomys soricoides | reverse complement strand
ATGGGCCGCGCCGCCGCGCCCGGCCCGCTCCCGCCAGCGCACGAGCCGCGCCCGCTCAGGGCTCGGGGGCCGCGGGGCTGCGCTCCCGGGCGCGCCGGGCTCGCTCCATGCCACGGCCGCTCCGTGCCCCGCCTCCTCCGCCAGCTCCTCCCTCTGCGGGCGGCGGCGGCCGGCGCGCCCTGAGTCCGCGGTGCCCCCCGCAGACCCCACGCGGGCGGCTGGAAAGAAACAACGAGGGCCAGAAGGTGGGCGCACTGGGGAACGGCGGGCAGAACTGTCAGGTAGGAGCTGGAGAAGGGCTGGCACCCAGGCTTTGGGCAGCAGGGAAGGGCAGGCGGGGCGCAGTGGTCCGGCCTCCTCACACCCTGCCCAGCTACACGCACTGGGAGCCCCAATTCTCCTGCCTCTGGGCCTGTCTTCTGTGTCTTAGACACCTGCCCCTAAACCCATGCTCATTCTGTGTTGACCACCTTCCCCAGACCACTTCTCGGGCTTAGGTATAGAGTCTGAGGTCTTGATCTTCCTTTCTACCCAAAAGCCTGCTTGGGCTTCTTTAGTACCCAGACAGGCCAAATTCACCTGCTCCGCCAATGACCAGGCTCTCTGAGACTTAGAGATGTGCTACACTGTTCCCACCACCTAAACAGTTGCGACCCTGCCCTTTTGGCCAGAGATTAAGTTACTGCCTCAGCTTCAAATTTGCCCTTGTAGGGTTCCACTCTGGTGCCGGGAGGGGGGGGGGTGGAGAACCTGCAGACCATATTTCTGGGCTCTATGCCAGGCTCAGCCAACAGTAAGCAACAAGGAGTCACTGCAGCCCCACCAGGGTCCAGGAATGCCTCCGTTTTGGGTTTTTGTTTTGTTTTTGTTTTTGTTTTTTCGTTTTTGCTTTAACAAGCAACCTCTGCCTGAGGGTCTCTTCCTTCTCATAACCCCCAACATGCTCTGCCACATGGCAGACATGGCCTGACTGGCAGGCCACTGTCACACCAGGTAAACCCCCTTAACCTGTATGACAACTCATCTAAGTGCTCCTCAGCAAGGAGCCTAGGTGGCTACCGACTCCAAACCAGTCAAGACCCCTGCCTGAGATGGGAAGTAGAGGTGGGGAGTCAAGTGCCCATGGGGGCGGGGGCACTCCAGTCACCTAATAAATGTGGAGAAGAAATAATTCTGTCCTCCCAAAAAGCAGGTGAACTGGAGAGCCTAGACTAGGGGCGTTTATTCTGTGCCAGCTGCAACAGACACAAATGAAAGGGACCAGTGGCCGACCACACCATTCCACTCCCGTGCACGCAGCCCTCCTGGCAAACCTCAACATCCTAGGATTCGTTCTTCCAGCCACAGTTCAATTCTTAGAAAACCCAAGAGGCCGTGCAAAAGCTTCATGGGAAAAATGTGATTCTGCAACCGGACAGACAACCTTAGGGGTCCAATAAGTCTGCAGCCTGGAAATCTGGCTGCACAGGCAGGGGGATAACGCAGAAGGGAAAGCTTCATGTAAGCTACATCAAAGGCCTTCTGCCAAACACCTGTGCCCACGAAAGCTGATTCCTACTCTCTGTGACTTTAAACGAGTCTCTGACCCAACCTGGACATCCAGGGGACCCCCAGCCTGTACAATGGTGTTGACAGGCTCAGCCTAAGTGACAGACATTAACTGGGTGGCATGCATTTGCTGCTCAGCCCAGTGGGTACATCAACCAGCAGGGCTATCTGAGCTGGCTGACGCTGTGAAAACAACTGCTGCTTATGTAACCCTGTATCCAACAGGCTACCAAACACCTTCTCTATACCTGGCTCTGGAGAAACGGCAGTAAGCAAGAAAGATAGCTCCGGACCTCGAGGCTCCGGGAATATAATACAAGCAGGGGTTAACATAGACAGTGCCAGAGGGTCCAAGAAGACTACCCCTCACAGGCACCCCAGGAGGCTTCTCAAAGGAAACACCTTACACTGTACTGGTAGAGGAGCCAGCTCGGTGGCCACTCTTAAGCCTACAGAGGCTAAGAGGCACCATTCTTTGCTTCCAACTCTTAGATTATAAGGAAGCCAGTGCTGCAAATATCCTGTTTTCTCGAGGTCCCAGAATTCAGGAGAGAGGTTAAAAGTACTGTTAGTATACAGGGCTGGGCCAGGATTGGGGGAGGGGGGACTGGGGGGTAGACGGGGACAGACAACCATAGCTCTCACCTGTAGGCTCTGAGCCTACACAGACATTTCCAACCAATTTACCTCCAGTTTTCATGCTGTAGTGATCATCCTAACCACAAGTTGGTTACCCAAAACTCCCTCAACTGCCCCCTATCCTCAGAGTGAGCCCTTGCTTCTTCCAGAGACCAACATGAGTAAAACCACCAAGGAGCTCCACCACTAGCCCCAGCCCATCTCTGCACAGGTACCATGAACTAAATAACTACCTTTCCTCCCTGCCTTCCAGCTCAGGTTTGTCCTAGCTCTCCACCCATCCTGACCCTTCCAGGCCCTCCTACCTGATCTTGCTGTGGCCACCCCTGCCTGCTGAGGGGCCGCTGATGTCATTCTCCTGCTCACCATCCCTGTCACGGTCTTTCTCCTCCTGAAGCCGCTGGAGCAACAGTTGATGAGGGAGGCTTCGGAGAGTGGGCCCAGGAGAAGCTGCGGGCTGATCACCTTTCAGGTTGATATCACTGGCTGAGCGCTGTAAGGGCCGAGGAGATGCCAAGCCACTCGGGCCAGCCAGACGCCGTCGCTTTGCATAGCTGGGGGTTTCCCTGAATGGTACTGGAGTAGAGGGGCAGGAGTGAGACTTGAGATTCATTGATATTTTTCTCTTTTTTTGAGATTCTATAATTTACAACATTTTGTTTATCCTCCCTCCAAACCATCCCATATTCCTTCCCTTGCTCTTTTTCAAATTCATGGCCTCTTTCTTTGTTGTTATTATGTGCACATATGTGTGTGCATGATTATAAGCTACTGGGTAAATATGTTACTTGTATGGATGATTTCAGGGCTGACCATTTGGTATGAGATAACCAATCAGTTCGTTCTTCTCTGGGGAAGACTGTTTCTCCCACTCCCAGCATGCCTCGGTTGCAGGCAGTTCTTTGTGTAGGGCAACCCATCTTTTAAAACTAAAATACTGGGCTAGAAGATAGTGCAGTCATTAAAGCGTCTTGTGTGCAAAACTTGGGACCTGAATTCAATCCACAGCACCCACATAAAAAACCAGGGATGTTGCCATGTTCTTGTAATCCCAGTGCAGGTCGTGTGGAAACAGGCAGATAGATCCCTAGGGCTCGATGGTCAGCCTGCCTACCGTACTTGGTGTGCTCTAAGCACTACCAAGAGATCCTGTCTCCAAAATCCATGTGGGGTAGTTCCTGAGGAAAAATACCCAAGGTTGACTTCTGGCTCCAATACACATATACACTTACCTGCGCACATATATATATGTGCGTTCTTATATATATATGCATATATATATATTACACACACACACAAATGAATGGATCTAAAATGTGTTCTAGGAAGTGCTCCAATACCAGGAAACCAGAAGAGTTAACCACATTAATGAAGTCACCACGGGGTGACCACATCCCATTCATGCTTCCTCCAACCCTGGCTTCACAGATAGAACTTGCTCTTCTTCTCAGCCAGCTAAGGTCTTGGAATGCCCAGACCTGTTGTCAGAACTTCCTGTTCTACAGGCTTCAGGATAAAGCAGGCTACATGTGACAAATCTCATCCGACTCTTGCTATGTGAGACTATATACTAATGACTATAGCCAGGGAAACTAAAAAAGGCATTCTAGACCAGAGCCAGAAAACATCCTCAAAAGAATCAGGCAGTAACTATCTTAGGCTTTACAAACCGCAGAGTCTCCACTGCCATCTCTCAAACTCTATCTCGGTAGCATAGAAATTGCCACAAATAGTATGTAAACAAATGGGTTCACCTATGTCCCAATAAAACTTTATTTTAAAAACACATAACATCTTGAACTATATGTTGTTTAGAAGAGAATCACTTTAGATCCAAAATCAGAAATATATTGAAAGTTAGAATATTTCTGTCTGTTTGTTTGTTTGTTGTATTTTGAGACCAGGTCTTACTATATAGCTCTGGCTGTCCCGGAACGCACTGTGTAAACCAGGCTGGCCTCAAACCCAAAGGATCTGTCTGCCTTTGATTCCCAAGTGCTGGGGTTAAAGACATGTGACACTCTGCCTGGCTAGTTAGAATATTTACATAATAATAATAGCAATAATAATAACTCATGTAAATCGTAACCAAACGAGCTGAGTAGAGACTAAATAAACTTTAAAAGAAAAAAACAGTAAGCCTGGAAAAATAGCTCATATAGTAAAGCGCTTGATATTACATGCATGAATACCTGAGTTCGATCCCCAGCACCCACATAAAGTCACTGTCGTTGCCTGCACTTAACCCAGAGTTGAGGAGGCAAAGATAGAATCCCTGGGATTCAGTAGCCAGCCAGCCTAATCTAAGCAGCAAGTCAGTCCAGTGAGAAACCATGTCTCAACAAGCAAGATTCAGGATGGCTACCAAGGAATACCACTGGAAGTTGACCTCTGACCTATGTAGGCATACAAACACATCTGCACACAGACATGACACACAAACACACACACTCGGACACATACAAGATAGATAGATAGATAGATAGATAGATAGATAGATCCTTACTGATATATATCTTTCTGACTTTTGTTATAGTAATTCATCAAGATTAACAATTATTAATATATGCACACCAAAGAACGATAAAAGCAAAACATAAAACAAACACCGCTGATTTAAAAAGAGAATTAGGCAGTTCCACAATAATATCCAAAACCTTCAATACTCATTTCCAATCATTAATAGAAGGTCAAAGAAGATGGATGAGGTCATAGGAGACAAGACTGTTAGAGCTGTCTAACACATCTAGGGCATTTCACTTAACAGCAAACACCTACATTTAAAAAGCTGTAAGAAAGTAGGGATGTAGTTCAGTGGTAGCTAGTCTACCATACCCAAGCATCCTGTTCTAGTCCCAGTGTTGAAAAAAAAAAAATAGTAGAAAGACCCAGGCATGCCAGGCAGTGGTGGCTCAAGCCTTTAATCCCAGCACTTGGGAGGCAGAGGCAGGAAGGTCACTGCAAGTTCAAGACCAGGCAGGACTTCATAACAATAGTTTCTCAACAACAACAAAAGCATCAGCACACTGGGCTTGGTGGCACACACCTTTACTCCCAGCCCTGGAGTCAGAGGCAGTTGGATATCCTTGAGTTAGAGGCCAGCCTGGTCTGCATAGAGAATCCCAGGACAGTCAGCTACCTAGAGAGAAGACCCTGATTGAAAAAAAATAGGTGTGCAGGAGGGTATGGCTCAGACATTAGGTGCACTTGTTGCTGTTGCAGAGGACCTGGGTTCGATTCCCACCACCACATCTCATACTCTTCCAAAGAGACAGGAAAGGAGAAAACAAAAGCTGATTCTGTATTACTGATACCCAAGCTAGGTAAGGCATTCCATGGATAAAGCTAAAGACTTCAGTCACCAATATAAAGTATCAGTAGAACAAAGAGGAAAAGCCAACATCACTATTTGAGCTGAAATAGCTTACGACCATCTGTGACTCCGGTTCCTGGGAATCCCAAAGCCGCCTTCTAGCTTTTGCTGGCAGCAGGCACTCACATGATGCAGACATACATGCAGACAAAATCTTCATATATGTAAATAAAATAAACCAAGAAGTCAACACACTTTTAGCCAGACTGACTTTTTAAAAAGAATATGGAAAAAGAAAGGTAAAATCAGAAATGATTTAGAGCAGTGGTTCTCAACCTTCCTAATGCTGTGGTCTCTAAATATAGTTCCTTATGTTGGGGTGACTCTCCAACTGTAAAATTATTTCTGTTTCTACTTCATTAACTGTAATTCCACTACTGTTAAGAATAATAATATAATTATCTGATGTGCTGATAGAAGACCCCTGTGAAAGAATTATTTGACACTCCCAAAGGAGTTGTGACCCACAGGTTGAGAACTGTCGGTTTAGGGTATTATAACCAATCCTTCAGAAGTAAAATACAAGATGATATTATGAATAATCACTTGCTACCAAATTAGATAAGCTAAATAAGTGGGATTTTTTTTAAATCCACAAATTACCAAAAAACTAACTCAAGAAGAAACAGAAAAGTCTAAACAGACCTGAAACAGGCAAAGAAACTGAGAAATCCCAATCTTCCTACCAACGACAGGAAAGTGATAACAGATGGTATTACTACAGACACTTAGGAATCAACACCCATCCTTCTCAAACGCTTCCAAAGAGACGGGGAAAAAGAAAACATTTTCTGGCTGTGTCTGTCTTCCTAAGACCCAAGCTAGATAACAGCATTCCAGGGACAAAGCTAAAGACTTCAGTAACCAATGTAGTGCATCAGTAGAACAGAGAGAGAAACCAGCGTCACTAGGTGAGCTGATGCAGAAAAAGCATCCGCTGTCATCGCACATCATCTAGTGACAAAACATCAGGAAACTATTAACAGAAAGAAACATACTCGATATGTGAAGGGGTCTTGATTTATAACCCACAGCTAACATCACTCAATGGGGAAAGACTAAAAGCTCTCTCCTAAGGTAAGGAAGGAGCATCGCCAGGATGCTTGCTCCTTTACTGCTACTCGACATAGAGGTTCAAGCTAGAACACTTAGGCAGCAAAATCAAATAAGACTGGGCATGACGACAATGCTTTTAATCACAGAGCTCAGGAGTCTGAGGTCAGCCAAGGCTACATAGTGAGACTCTACCCCAAAAGAAAGAAAAGAAGGAGGGAGGGAAGGAAGGAGGGAAGGAAGGGATCAAATATATTAAATGTATCCAAATTAGAAAAAAGAAAAGTAAATCCATTTCTACTTGCAGACAGAATGATCCTATGCATAGAAAATCCCAATAATCCACCAAGAAAGCCACTAAAGCTAATAAGAATATACAACAAAGTTGGTCCAAGACCTGTGTACAAAAGCCAGCTTGTTTCTATACAGCAGCAATGAATAACCAATGAAAGAAGAAGACTTTCTCCAACAAATACCGCCAGACAACTAAAGATCCACACGAAAACTTGATTCTGAACTCACAGAATATACAAAAACCAAATTACAATTGATCGGTGACCTAAACATAAAAGCTAAGCCCATGAAACTTAGAAGAAAACTCAGTGACTGTAGTAAGGGGGGTGAATGTTATTTGAATGATGTTAATGTGGTGACTCTCAAACTTTAAATTCCACCGGAACAAACCAACAACTAGTGTAAACCGTGAACTGAAACTAGAAATTAGACCAGTTAGAAAACACCAACAAAGTTTTAACCAATCAAACATGTATTTCTTGGCTTGCTTCTACAAATACCTTAAAGTTTCTTCTCCCTTCTCCTCCTGCCAGAGTGATACTTGCCCCTCTATTCATGAGTTACAGAATGAGATAAAATGTAAACATGCTTAAGTTTTTCTTTTATCAGACCTAGTAAAAGAAGAAACAAAGATCTTATTGGAGCCACACATAAACAGGGACAATCAACTGTTGCACTTGGTGGTCACCACTCAGAACCTTCTTGTGCTCTACATTTTGTGTGAGATTCTCTGGGTTTATTTGACAGTATTTTGACTCACTGTGGCTCCTGAAGTCATACTGACTTCTGAAGTTGAAATAAAAACTGGTGTGGGTCCTGTAGGGAGTCTTTGGGTCTCTAACTGGGTTTTAATGAAAAGATCTCAGTAGGAAATTTCCAGGAAGACAGGAAATAATACATTATTTCAGCCCAGCACCTGGGACTCTATCTCAGGATCTGCTGTTTTCTAGAGAAAGGGTAAATCTTAACAAGAAAAATTACCAGCTTGGAAACCACAGTGGGAAGTGTGTGTGTGTGTGTGTGTGTGTGTGTGTGTGTGTGTATGTATGTGTCTGACTTCATACCACAATAGGCAGTTAGTGTGTGTCTGTCTGTCTCACTTCATACTACAATAGGCAATTTTTGTGTTTGTATGCCTATCTGTCTGTATGTCTCACTTGATACCTCAATGGGCAGGTTTTGTGTGTGTCTGTCTGTCTGTCTGTCTCACCTCATACTACAATAAGCAGTTAGTGTGTGTTTGTGTGTCTGTCTGTCTGTCTCACTTCATACAATGGGCAGGTTTTGCATGTGTCTGTCTCACTTCATATCACAATGGGCAGTTTGTGTGTGTGAGTGTCTGTCTGTCTGTCTGTCTGTCTCACTTCATACCTCAATGGGCAACTTTTGCATATGCCTGTCTGTCTGTCTCACTTCATTCTACAATAGGCAGCTAGGGGCTGTGTGTTTGTGTGTGTGTCAGTCTCACTTCATACCACAATGGGCTGTGTGTGTGTGTGTGTGTGTGTGTGTGTGTGTGTGTCCATAGCCCAGGTTCCCTTCAGTCAGCCTCTTATATCCCTACCTCTATGTCCAGAATCACAGCATATCCCAAAATCAAGCTCCTCAGTCTGCTCTTTAGCCACTGTTAGACTTTGATCCAGTTCTTGAACTCAGAAATAAACAGAAGTATTCCCATCTAAATAAAAATCATTTTTGCCTTTCGCATAGCTTCCAACCTGAGCTCCTGTGTAATCTAACCATGTCAGCAGAAGCTGAGTGTGTCACACTGAGGAGCACAGCCATGGCCACAAGCCTCATGGGGTCAACACACAGGCTATGAATTAGAAAAAGGTAGAAACCTACGGGAAGCCAAGCCTAGTGTGTTTCCCACCCATGCTACTGGTCAGCCAGACCTGAGGACAAAAGAAAAATCATGTGACTGATTTCAGCGTGCACTAGGTAATTTTGGGTTTGAGGGTTTTTGGTGGGGTGGTGTTTGTTTGCTTTTTGTTTTGTTTTTGTTTTTGGATTTTTTTTGTTTTGTTTTGTATTTATTTATTTATTTTTGGTGTGGGTAGTTTGCTTGTTTGGATGTTTTCTGAGAGTCTCACTGTGTAGTAGCCCTGGCAGGCCAGGAACTCGCAGAGATCTGCCTGCCTCTGCCTCTCAAGTACTGGGATTAAAGCCCTGAGGCACCATGCCTGACTTCTAGATTTGTTTTTAATCCTAAACTAACTTTGGAACAATCCAGAAAGGCCCCTGTAATATTAAGAGATACTAAATTAATTAAACTTGCTTGATGTATTAAATTGTTTGAAAACATTGTCACCTGCGTAATACTAAACCTCCTTTTGGGGTGGAGGCTGGGGGTAAGGACAGGAAATTCCTATATAGCCCAAGTTGGCCCCAAACTTGTCATTGTCCTGCCTTGGCTTCCAGAGTACTAGGAACATAGGCATATGCCCTCCAGGTACCAAATTTTAAACTGTGTTTTCACATTCTTTCCCGATTCAAACATTCTAAAATTGTACAGAATTCTTAGAAGTTTGACCTGCCTTGGTATCATCTTTTCAGTCATAAGTCTGGCTGTGATAAAATCTTGTAAGCCATAAGAAGTAACGCGTAGTCTCTCATCTGCTGGTCTCATCGTCAGATTTCAACCATGTCTGATTTCCGTCTTGGCGAGTATACAGTTATTCTTGTCATTCTTCTCTAAAGGTGTGTGCAACTAGCCACAGCCCAAAATTATTTCTCCTTCAAAGAGATTGTTGCACATAGACAAGTGTGTGGAATACAGGTTTCTAGTAGCTTTAAGACCATACCATTAGCTTGAATAAGAATTTTCAGGCCGGGCAGTGGTGGCGCATGCCTTTAATCCCAGCACTCGGGAGGCAGAGGCAGGTGGATTTCTAAGTTCGAGGCCAGCCTGGTCTACAGAGTGAGTTCCAGGACAGCCAGGGCTACACAGAGAAACCCTGTCTCGAAAAACCATTAAAAAAAAAAGAATTTTCAGAACTGTAATGAGGAAGTGAAAGCCAGGAACGGTGGCACGTGTTGACAGGTAGTTCGCAGGCTGAGTCCAGAGGACTTCGTGAACCCAGGAGTCCAGGGCCAGCCTGGGCAATGTAGAAACACTGAGAAGAGGTGGGGGCAGGAAGAGGAAAGAAGGGTAAATGAAAAGTGAATGAGAGAGAGAAGAGAAAGAGGAGAGGAGAGGAAAAAATAGAAAAAGAGATGGAGGGAGAAATACCTGGTGGTTTGGGGAGACTACTAACCAAGTCCAAGCAGAACAAGACCTGGGGCACGGCCTGGCATAATGGCTCACACCTGCAGTCCTGGCACTCGAAGCTGAGGCAAAAGGATCACCATGAATATAAGACTGGCCTGGAGGAGAAGTGAGTTTGAGGCCTTGTAGGATGCAGAATAAGACTCTGTCTCAAAATAATAAACAAGCAGAAAAAGAAGTAATAACACAGACTGAAAAACGGGTGAGTTATCTCAGTCTATCTGACTCCAGTTAATTTCAGTGTTTTGTTTTCTTTGGGGGGTGGGTGGGGTTGGTTTGGTTGGTTCGGTTCCGTTGGGTTTTATCTGCACAGCCCTGGCTGTCCTGGAACTAGCTCTGTAGACCAGGCCAAGGTTGTACTCCACGAGTCTGCTGATCTCTGCTTCCCGAGCACTGGGATTAAAGGCGTGTGCCGCCACTGCCCAGCTTTTTCAACTTTTTAAATAAAGTTTAAGAAAAAAAACGGAGGTGAATGGTTGTATTGTATTGGAGGGGTTTTTTTCCCCCATGTTAATGTTCTAGATTTTAGGAAATATGCTTCCCTCTCCCTTTAGGCTATCTGTGGCCTGTTGGTTACGTTTTGAAAATTAAAACTGAAATATTTACTCCTTTCCCCCACCTGATCCTTCAGCATTGGAAAAGCTAACCGTGGATATTTTTAATACGTGGTAATATAATTGTCTGCACAGGTTCAGTAAGAAACTTCTGGTTTTTTAAATAGAGTACAATTGGAAAAACCGATTCTCCCACCAAGGCTTTGGTTAGCACGTGATTTGAGAATCTGCATAGGATGCCAACCTGCAAGAGCTGTTCCAAGCCTTATTGTGAGTAAAATCTCACTTCCTGCCAGGTTTCCTCCAGAAACTTGAAGGTATTTGAAAGACCTAAAAAGCAAATAATTACTACAGAGAAAGTCTGAGGTTTGTCTTGACTTTACTTCTGACCCTTTTCAAACATTTCAGCAAAACAAACTTAAGAAGAGACTATGCGATTAACTATTTCCTTACTAAACGGTGGTTGTGTTGTTATTGTTGTTTCTGGAAGGTAGTCTCATGTAGCCCAGGCTGGCCTCAAAGTGAGGATGACTTTGAACTTCTGATCCTCTGTCTCCACTGGGATTATAGGTGTGCTCTACTGTGACTGCCTTATCAGTCCCTAGTGATATAACCCAGAGCTTCGCACAGCTGGGCAGGGAGCCTACTAATGTATCTCTGTTCTGAGCCTTTCCTACTAAATTTTTATAAATAGGCTAAGGTTCAAGAGAATAATGTCGCTCTGGAGAAGATTACACTTCAGAGAAAAACTACAGCACACTGTTGAGCCTGCGGGCCTGCTAACTGCTTTGGAATGTTATTACTGTTATTTATTACCTATAGAGTGAACTGGATAGTGATTTTCCATATTCCTCCATTTGAATTTTTTCCCCCACATTTCCAACTTAGAATCACTAAGAGCAAGAACGGCTCTGTTCCTGAAACTCCGAAGCTGGAGAGAGACACATTGATGCAATTCCAGAGGATAGCCCTATCCCCGAGTCCTGGCCACCAAGAGAAGCCAGCTGTCTCTGCAGTGCCAGAAATACGGGCATTCAGATGCGAGCCAGGAAACATGCTTCGAGCTCAACTCCAGAAATCTTGGCTAATTCCTTTCTGGACTCCGACTGATTTTGTTTTTTCCACTGATTTGCCTTTGCTTTGCTTTTAGCCTATAGAAATATTATCCTGAGCCAGACATGGTGGTGTACACCTTTAATCCCAGCACTTGAAGGCAGAGGAAGGTGGATCTTTGTAAACTGGAGGCCAGATTGGTCTACATAGTGAGTTCCAGGACATAGAGAGACCCTGTCTCAAAAGGTGTGTGTGTGTGTGTGTGTGTGTGTGTGTGTGTGTGTGTTGGTAGAATCCTCAGCTAAGCACACGCTATTCTTGGGCATCTGCCTGATACCCCTCTAGTTCCCCAGTGTTCTACATTCTTTCTAGGGTCTCAAATGTGTCTCCCTATGCTTGCACCAAAAATAAGATTTAAAAAAAAAAAAAAAAAACCTTCAACATCTTAACAGTATGATTTGAGTCAAAGACATCTTACCCATGGCACATCATAGTTCCAATTATGCCCCAAGTTCTGGTCAAAGTGGACAACTTGTTCTAAGTGCCAGACATGGTAGAATATGTCTTTAAAACCAGCACTTGGGTTTAAAGTCTGTGAGTGTGAAGCCAACCTGGTCTGTCGTGAGTCCCTGACCACTGTGAGACCCTGTCTCAAAATTTTACAAAATCATCTCACTGCAATGCCATTAATAAGACTGGCTCAGGTGCTTTAAATTCCTACTGAACAAGCCAAGTCGATGGTAAACCATCATCTGAAGCCATAGACCACACTAATCAGACCACCAACTAACTACCCCAAAAAAGCTTGTCTTGTCTTGTCTTGTCTCTACAAATATATGACCTTTTGCTCCATCACAGAGTACAACCTCTACTTATGAGCTGTAGCATACTCAAAACTCTTTGTGGCTCAACAGTTTAGAACACTGGCTACTCCTCTAGGACCCAGGTTCAATTCCCAGCACCCGCATTGCAGCTCACAACTGTCTGTAACTCCAGTTCCAGGGAATCCATCAGACCAAGCATGCTTGTGGTGCACATATGTGTGCATGCAGACAAAATACACATACATATTAAATAAATAAATATTTTTTAAAAAGTTAAGAATGCTTATGTTTTTCTTATATCGATGATAAATTATGTGACCTTATATTCAGCAATGGGTTCTTTGCTACAACATCAAAAGCATGAGCAATTAAAAAATATTTTAGCTGGGCAGTGGTGGCGCACGCCTTTAATCCCAGCACTCGGGAGGCAGAGGCAGGCAGATTTCTGAGTTCGAGGCCAGCCTGGTCTACAGAGTGAGTTCCAAGGCAGCCAGGGCTACACTGAGAAACCCTGTCTCGAAAAGAAACAAAAAAAAAATTAATAAAAACAAAAACAAACAGGTTTTTGTGTCTATGAAGACAAGTGCCTATGGTCCTTACTACCCAAGAGACTGAGGCAGGAAGATCAACTGAGACCAGAATTTGAAATGAATCTGGACAAGTGAAACCCTATCTCAAAAAAAATTTAATTCACATGCAATATATTTTTAAATTTGTTACATCTCTTTATTTGTGTCTGTTCCATGGCCCACCTGTGGAAGTTCTTCCAGCATGTGGGTTTTCCAGGGATTGATCTAGTTGCCAGGCTTGGCAGCAAGCTCCTTTAACCTCTAAGCCATCTTGCTGGCCCTATATTCTTTGGATATTCAAGATATATAAAGAATTCTTATAATCCAACAATAAGTAAAACGTTTTTTAAGTTAGAAAAGGCCTTCGCTTTTCTCCAAAAGACAAATGTACAACAAACTCATGTAAATAAGCTTAAGATCACTGGGCATTAGGAAACCACAAAACCACAATGAAATGTCGCACAGAATAACTACGATTAAAAAAAAATAAGCATCAGACAGACTTCAGGAAGAGTGTAGAGAAGTTAAGAAGTTAGAAGCTCAAGCTGGTAGAAGCTGGTGGGAAAGCTTAGAAGTTCCTCAGAGCTTAAGACCTATCATAACACCTACCAATTCCACTCCTCGGGATAAACCCAAAAGAAATATAAACAAGTATTCATATGAATACATGTACAAACACGTTTGTGATGGTGATAGCAATATTCACATATCAGCAAACAGGAACCAGCTGGAGAGATGGTCCAGCTGTTAAAGAGGGTACACCACTCAGCCCAGTGTGCTGTCCCATGCTGGAGACGCAGGTAGGTGGATATCTATAAGTTCCAGGACAGCCAGGACTGCACAGAGAAACCCTGTCTCAAAGAAAACAAAAGAGGCCTGGAGAGATGGCTTAGCAGTTAAGAACACTGGCTGCTCTTCTAGAGGTTCTGAGTTCAATTCCCAGCACCCACATGGTGGCTCACGACCATCTGTGATGGGATCCGATGCCCTCTTCTGGTGTGTCTGAAGACAGCGACAGTGTACTCATGTGCATAAAATAAAACTGAAAATGAGTGGATGCTCTTCTTGCAAAGGGACATAGGTTTGGTTCCCAGTACCTAATTGGACGGTTCACAACCAACTGTATCTCTAGTTCCAGGAAATCAAATACCCTCTTCTGGCCCCCAAAGGTACCTATTTTGCAGACAAGCAGCCATGTGCATGTGAAAACACACATGCACACCCACACACAGTATGTTTTAACATAGAAACAACCTATATATCCACCTACAAATAAATGGATAAGCCAAATACCATGCATAAAGACAATAGAATGTTTTTTAGCCTTAAGGTAGAATGAAGTGACGTGACCTTACAAGGCAGATGAAGCTCAGAAAGACAGAGAGTTAAAAGAACCCAAACACAGAGTCACATTATAATCCCATTGATATGAAACAGGAATAACAGCTAAATGCAAAGAGAAATTATGTTCTCAGCTGACAGGTTAGCAGAAGAGGTTAACTGGGAAAAATTGCCTAACACATCTGAGATTTTCTTTGGAGCAATGAAAATATTTTGAGATTCAACAAAACTGGCATACAAGGTTGTAAATGTGAGGAATACCCTGGATTGTCAATAAGAATAGTCAATTTTAAGTTAGGAACATTTCACCTTAATTTAATAACTAAAACCACACTGTGGGCAGGCTTGAGTCTGCAGCGCTACCTGCCAGCTTTGTCTATAAAAATTAGAGGCAGGATCAGCAGAGAGAGCTTCACCTTGAGCTGACGACCAGTGTAGAAATGCAGACTCCATCCAGGCCCAGACTCAGAACCTACCCTGAACAAGCTCTCCAGGTGAGTCACTACATGAGGCGCATTGCCCGAGGTGCTTACCAAACATGAGATAGACAGTCCATGAGAACATATATACATAGAATGTTTTCATGTGCACAGGCACTTGCCTGAAAGAGGATAGCCCAGTGACAGAGACAGGAAGCAGAGAAAGTTGTTGACAGGACAAAGTCCTGCCCAAGGACTGTTGGTCCCTAGAGAGAAGTGCCAAGACACAGGGTGTGACATTAGTGCCTACCCTACACTACCCTGAGGAAGGAAGCAGAGGACGAAGGGATAGGCAGAGTTCCACACAGCCCTCCATGTGTCTGCTTCTGCCCAGAGACCAGAGTAAGACCAAGGAACTCACAGCTGTCACTTAAGAAATGTCCTTGGAGTGAATATATCCAGTGGGCAGTGGGCAGATGTACAGATGACAGAATTGAGTCCCCACGTCTAAGGATGGGTTTTGTCGCTAACCCTCTGAAATTTGGTTTCCTTCTTTGCAAAGAGGGCCAATAATCAACTTCACAAAAGGATACTGGAAAGGTAAACTGAGATAAGAAAGTTCAATCATCCTACACAGGGACAACTGGTTGTATGCTGTCTAGTATTTTGACAACTTTACACAAGCAAGGGTCATCTAGGAAGAAGAAACTTCAATTAAGAAAATGCCCCCATCAGATTGACAAGTCTGTGGGACACTGAGGATGAGGATGAGGATGATGGTGATGATGATGGATTGATTGACTGACTGGTTGATTGATTGATTGATTGATTGACTGACTGATGTGGAAGGGCCCAGCCCACTATGGGTAGTGCCACCCCTGGGCAAGTGGTTCTGGATTATATAAAAAAAATAACAAGCTGAGCAAGCCGTGAGGAGCAAGCCAGGAAGCAGCGCCCCTCCATGGCCTCTGCTTCAGTTCCTGCCTCCAGGTTCCTGCCTTCAGTTCCTACCCTGACTTCCCTTCATGATGGACTGTAAGCTGAAATAAACTCTTTTCTTCCCAAGTTGCTTTTGATCATGGTGTTTTACCACAACAATAGAAACCTAACAAGGACCGGCTTGTTACCGCCCCAACAACAAAATGTGTGATGGGGTATAGCAATGAGAGCAGATACCAACATCAAGACTGGATGACATACATGCCCACTCTACTCAGCAATGATGCACCTAACGCCAACTGAGCCAACACACTTGGGTAAAATGGACAGTGAGCTTCAGCTGGTGACCACCAGAATCCTAGGATGAAGGGTAGAGAAATATTCCCACCCCTCATGCTAGATACTTTACAAGCTCCTCGTGTCTTGAAAACCAGTTACAACAGGTCACTTCCTAGAATCCATACCCTTCCAGGATCAAATGCTATAGGAGACCAAGGTAAACAAAGACTTGATAACTATAAAATACTATATTTCACTTATGACACAGTGAGGCCCCGCAGCTGTTAACAGTTCTCTCAAGGTAGACAATCAGGTAACACAAGACCCCAAATATCCACAAGCAGGGTGGTCCTAGCAAACACTGTCTCTAATACTGCAGGCCCCAATCAAACTGTACCTATCTCTTGCCCCATATCATCCAAAAACTATGCTTTGATCTTTCTACATGAGCCTAGGCCCAGCTTTGTACCATGGATCATGAAGTCACTCAGCTTTCTTAGGGAAGCCACCCATCATTATGGCCCCACCTCACAAGGTTCAAGGGGCTCATAACCAATCCTTATTAGCAGAGAACAGCTCAAGGAAGAGCCCTAAACATGAAACTGACCTTCATCTTAACCCCATCCAAAAATGAACCTCCAGGCCAGACTGACAGGGAATGGAGGAATAGTCTAAACTTAATGCCAGCCCTGGCTTTTTGCTGTCCAGTGTCACTGAAAATTGAAACAAAAAAAATGGGGACACTTCAAGTAATACTCACAGAAGAAAGGGAATCCTGGGGCTCTATGTTCCAGAAAGTCACAGACAGAAAAGCCTACCAGAACATTAAGAGATCCCTACAGCTAGAAGGTTTTGCTGAAGCTAGACAGCAACCCTTTACTGGAAGAGGGGTCACATACCCTGCACACTTAGTCACCTGTACCCAGTTCAAACCAGCCTGGCTCCGGAAGCACACATAAACACACTCATATTCTCTCTGTCTCTGTCTCTGTCTCTCTGTCTCTGTCTCTGTCTCTCTCTCTCTCTCTGTCTCTGTGTGTGTGTGTCTCTGTCTCTCTCTCTGTCTCTCTCTGTCCCTGTCTCTCTCTCTCTCTCTCTCTCTCTCTCTCTCTCTCTCTCTCTCTCT
>JADRCH010000028.1:6260899-6313857 GCA_019843965.1 Rhynchomys soricoides | reverse complement strand
CTCTCTCTCTCTCTCTCTCTCTCTCTCTCTCTCTCTCTCTCTCTCTCACACACACACACACACACACACACACATAGAGAGAGAGAGAGAAGCATAGGCTGGACCCCTCTGCCACCCTGTCTTGGAGCTAAAGCTACACATGCAGCTTCTGTCCCTCCTGCTAGGACTTACACATATGTCACATCTCTTTTAAGCACTGCCTCCTGGGAGCTCAAACCTGCTGGCCAAGTCATGAGCCACAAGTCTATTCCACTTCAGTCTCCATCCTCACCCTTGTGATTTTTTTTTCTCTTCAGGTATGTTCATGCAATCTCGTCTCATAGAAAGCCATAGGAAGCTAAACCCAATCATGGTCCAGGCTGGAGTGAGATCTACCACCCTAAGGTCCCAGAATATCCTTCCTAGAACTTAATGGGAAGCACAAGCCCTGATCTAACTGCTAGGCACAAGGCTATCCCAGACCAGAGCCAAGAACCCAGACCTGCCCTAGGCCCTGACCAAGGATTCTGTTCAGTCCACACAGGCCTTTTTCATCTCATTCTCCATGTCAGCAGAGGTCACTAGGTGACAACTGTCTTAGCATATGGGGGTCCTGTTACACCACCACTGCCTATGAAAGCACAGCACATCGAGGAAGGATATGTGAGTGAGGCAGAACTCACCGACATCAGAGTCTTTGTGGGTCTTGATTACCTCAGCAAGCTCAAAGTTCCCTGCAATAATGGCCACCTGGGAGAGAGAGAGGAAGACATGGAGGTCAAGGAAGGAGGCTCAGTAATCCAGATTTGACCCCAGCCCAGCTGCTCCTACTGGGATCCTCCATGGAGCATTTCCTCCCAAAGCCACTCTCCTTCAAGTCAATGTCTAAGACATCACTTCTTAAAGACAAGAGACAAGGATGCCGGTAACTAGGGCTGGCCCACTACTGTCATCTGCCTAAGTCCTAGGGTGCTTCTGGGACACAAGGCATAGAGTTAAAACATGAACAGATCTGTTTACACTGGTAGAACATTTAATCTGCCCCTATATGCAGCCACAATTCCTATCTCAGTCATGGCCTCACAGATTTCAGCCCTCATTCTTCGTGAGTCCCCCAAACCCAGCCATCTAATAGGCCCCGACATATCTACTTCTGGGTATGCTCAAACCTTCATCCTCTGCCTCACACTCTCAGACACAGCCATAGCAGCTTGCCTGTGTCTGACATCATCAGGGGCCATTGCTCCAACTAAGAATAACAGACACCCCCCCTTCCCTGCTGCTTTCATAGTCCATGAATCCCCACGACACCTCCAACTCCTCCAAAACTCCAGGCCACAGAGATGATACCTTCCTGGTTCGCCAGTGCCAACCACCCTGCCAGACAAACGGCTCAGAAATATAACCTGGGATCAAGTCAGTGTAGTAGAGATCACGCCCATCTCCACTTAGTTCCCTGCACCCCTGCCTGCCTCTGGAGAATCAGGCCCACCACACCTGTCTTTCTGCCCTCTCTATTTGGCTCTTTCCCAGAGTTCTGGAGTCATAGGATGTTTTTCCATGGCAAGAGGAACCACCACACCCAGCACTCCCTCAAATTCTGGGCACCACACTAGCCCACTCACAGACCCACCTTCATTGGCAGTCCTGAGAGTGAGCACTCCCCTTTTGCCCTCTGAAGAAGTTAGGGTTGAAAGTCAAGTGGCAATAGGGACTCATAAGCAACCCCCCGGCTCAGCCTGTACCTGGAAGGCTGTCTGGCTGTTATAATTGCGGACGTCCTTGTTGGCACCACGGAAAAGCAGGACACGAGCACAGCTCTCCTGTTGGGAGGTGGCAGCCATCAATCACACTGGGCAGCAGGAAAGGGAGGGCCAGGCCATTGCGGGGACACACATGGTGTCCATGGCGCAAGAATCACTCACACACACAAACTCACACCTCTTCAGTGCATAGGCTAGGTAGCTCTCATCTGAGAGCTAGTTGTTAAGAACATGCATGGGGACATATTGACACATATGTGCATTCAGAGAACAGATGTGTTTTAAGTGGGCCACCCAGAAACTACCACCCAGTAACCAGACTGGGCATAGAACATATACATGGCGTATACACATCCCATACAAGCTGGGATGTACAGTCACCCATGTGCTGACACATTCACACAAGGAGTCACCCTTTCTACAGAGGGGTGAGACTCAAGGTGTACCTGGTTGTAGAGGGCACAGATGTGCAGGGCTGTGTTTCCCGAGGCATTCTGGGCACCCATGTTGGCCCCATAGAACAGCAGGTGCTCCAAGTGCTGCACATGTCCAAAGCGGCAGGCCTGAGAAGAAGAGAGGTATTGGAGAATCGCAGCATGTCTGCACACAGCCTGGACCCAACCTTGGCCCCCTGCTCACCTGATGGATCTCTTGCCAACCATTCTCATCAGTGGTCCCCAGCTGTGCATGATCATGGAGAAGCAGCTCACAGCAGAGGGCATCCCCGCCCCCTAGGGCACTATGGTACAGGGGCGTCAGGCCGCGGCTGTCCTTGTAGTCAGGTGAAGCCCCCAGGTCCAGCAGGGTCTGAGGGTAAGGCACCTCAGAATCCATGCCAAGCCCAGCTTTCTGCACTGAGTCCCTCCAGACCAGGGTCCTGCCCTCACTAACCGTCAATGCCCCTGCATTCCGCTGGCGGGTAGCACAGTGGACAGCTGTAAGCCCATCCCGGGTCCGGAAGTCCAGATGAGCACCGCCGTTGCGAAGAACCTTCAGGAGGTCAGTGGCATTGTCCAACTGTGCCGCAAGGCTCAGAGGGCACTCTGGGTTTGGACATAAATAAAGGTTAGGGTCCCTGCCAGCCAAAAATACAGCCCCTCCCTGCTCTTCTCCTCACCTCCTGAGTCAGGGTCATGGAAATTGGGGTCCAGCCCCTTGTCCAGCAGGCGGGCCACCTTGTCTGTGCTGTGTACCTGGACATAGTCCATGAACTTCTTCAGGTTTGCCTAGAACATCAGCCATCCCAGTCAGTTGGGTGTCACAGCGAGGGTCATCTTACCATCACCCCCTTCCTCCAGCAAGCTTCAGACCACCTGTAAAGCATACACTGTCCCGAACCCCAATATATCTAACCTGTCACCCAGCTTTCTCATCCTCAACCCCATATTCTTACCTCAAGTCTCATTCCAGTGTGGCTGGACCCAGGTGCTTTCAAGGCCCTTCCCTGCAAACTCTCAACAGCTGTCAGCCTGAGCCTGGCCATTCCCATCCAAGCCTGGTCACCCTAGTCACAGACCCTCAACTGAGTCCCTTCCCTCAGCCTAAAAGAACACTGAGGTCACTCTGACCAGTGTTAAATCCTAGCAACTCTTTCTCATCCCTCAATCTTACCAACTCCCCCTACATTTTGTGGTAGACCCCGGGCACACCTATCACATGACTTGGCCTTCTATTCCTTCCCCGGCAAAGTTTCACTAGCTTTTTCTAGTAGCACAGATGCCAGCCCCACAGGGCAAGGAGTCCCAGCCCAGGCATCTATAAGTAGCATGTACCACAGACAAAAAGGATGCCTCATGGACCAGCATCATGGATCAGGGTGATGAAACCCTAGAAGAAACTATGCAAGTCCTCCATGAAGACCTTAGCCAGCCCCAAGGTAACAGAGAGAGTGTAGGGATGGCTGGACCCCAGGCAAGCCCGGGGACAGGGCTGCAGTTAGAAGTTCAGATCCATCCTAAAACCAAATGGTTCTCTGAAAAGCAAGTGGCTCAGTGTCTTCTGGGCACCTGAGAAAAGACCTGGAGAACCCAGGGTGCCGGAGTCACACAAGGGCCAATGGAGAGAGACACAGACCTCTCTGACATGGTCTCTACCCAGCATAGAGCAATAGCCACTGATGGTCACCTGCCCTGGGGCAGCAGAGAAGTCTGCCACAGAAGCCTGAGGACCTAGGACCACTGATAGGGTCACAAAGATCTTTCCCTAAACTCCAGAGACCATCAAGGAAGTATCCCATGAACAAACTCCCACTGGCCCACAGAGCTGGGGAATGTGGGAAGGGGCTATGACACCCACCTTGCCTCCTGCACACCCAGAGGAGGAGTTTAGTACCCCCCTCAAAAAAAAAAAAAAAAAAAAAAAAAAAAGCAAATGGATTCAGGCCCTACAAGGAGTAGGTCCCAGAAGCAAAGATACTGTACAAGTAAGTGTACCCAGGCCACAGGGCCTACCTAGTCTGACAGATCTGGGCCAGCTTCACTGGGCAGTCACAGCAGGTGATTCAACCCCTCTGCCTCACCCGTAAAATGTTTAGCAAATCCCTCCCAGGAGAGAATTAATGAGATACCTAATTGTGTGTTCCTTGTACTAGGGAACATTAAGCATTCAACCTCTTGCCCTCAGAGCCAACACGCTGGATGCTTATTTGCATCCAGTGCTCTCCCCACCCATCCCCAGCCTCAGCTTCTAACAAGGCTCTCACCCCTATACCAGCAAATATCTGATTAAACTGCAGCCTATCACTGGACCAGTCACAGGCATAGAACCTGTGCACAGTCCCAGACCAGGTCCTGAAACCCACTTCAGGGAAAGCAGGCTGGGCCAAGCCAGTATAGGGACAGTGGACGTGGGGGGGGTCTCCTTCAGGGAATGTCTCAGTGGTCGTGGGGAGTCCCCTTCAGGGACTTCCTCTTTACCTTTGTGTGTAGCTTCGCAAATTGCTTGTCATCTATGAGGTTCTGGGCATAAACTCTCCGCTTGTATCGAAACTGCTCAGATAAAGAAAAGGTAGAGAGAAGGCACCCACACAGGTCCATGTGAGCAAGTGGTGGCCACCACCTCATGCCCCTCACTACTCACCTCCCTCCTGCCCACACTGTCACTGGAACACAGCCATACAAGTCCCAGACACACACTTACAGAGTGGACAGACAAGAAGTGACAGCTACCGACCACCTACTACACAGAAACGATGTGCAGTCCAGAGAAGTGTTTAGCCAATTCATGGCCTGGTGGCCTACAGCCTGTCTGCTTCATTTCCACCGCCAGGACCTGAAAAACTCTACTGCTCTCCCAAGATCTGAAACCAAGCTTCTCTTCCTAGACACTTTCACTCCAAGTTGAAATAACCCAATTCTCGGTGCTACCCATGAGGGTCAGACCAATTCTGACCTTGGTGTACACACACACACACACACACACACACACACACAAGACCTTCCTATTGGGACTCAGTCTCCATCTCTGTAGAATGGCACTCAGATCACCTTTCTGTGTCATAAATGGTGTTAATATTTTGGGCTAACCTCAGAAGACTTGGGAGTGAGAGGCAAGAAACAAATGTGCACACAAATGACACTGTTCACACCACATGACCCCTAATGCACTCACTCTGTCTCACACTTCTCCCTCAAACTGCTCACAGCACGCAAGCACAAGCACGCCGAGTGCCTGTGCTGCATGTGCTCATTGTGTGCTGTCCATATCCCTTGCTGCAAGCGCTCTCCACACCGCTCACACTGTTCTCCATGCTTAAGCTGCAGTACACACATGCAGCTTCGTACTTCACCCTACCCACTGTACTCCGTGTACCCACCTCGGTCTCTCAGCACCCTGCTCAGGCTGCACACGGCCCCCCACCGCTCCTGTCGCCAACTACTCCCGGCCTGCCCTTCACTGCTCCAGCCATGGAGCTCAAAGATCACACCCTGTGCGCTCCATTCCACCCCCACCCTGGTCTGCCCAGCACCTCCAGATAGGGCAGGGGCGTGTCCAGGTTAGGCGGGTAGTCCTGTAAGAGCCGTTCTTCATCCAGGAACTTGCCGGCGCGACCCCGGGAGGGAGGCTGGAATAGCCCGTAGTTGAGCGCGTCCTGAAGGCTGTGATTGAGGGCGCAGAGCACACGCTGCTTGGCGGCCCACACGGGCGCGGTTGGGTCCAGACGCAGGCACTTCTGCAGCGGAGCGAGCCGTGAGCCCGGACCTGCGGGCGCAAGGCACCGCGCCCCGGGCCCCGCTTTGGAGGGCTAGTTGGGGAGCGAGAGCAGGGACCCCGCGCCACCGCGCAGAGCCCGAGGCCCCGCCCCGGGGCTGGGCTTCCAGGGCCCCGCCCAGGCGATGGGGAGGGTCCCGCGGAGGCGGCGGGGGAGGGGCGAGTGGCCACGGCCGGGGGTCCTAGCTCAGGGCGCGCCCGGAGGGGGTCACCGCTTGCTGGCCACACAGGGGTACGGCGAGATCGCGAAGGCTCACCGTTTGTTGCAGGTCCGGGATGCCGACGCGCACAACCACGGCGCTGGCCCCTGGGCCGTCCATCCCGGTGCTAGCGCCCGGGCCCGGACTGTTCCCGGCGGAGAGAGGAGCGCACGGGGACTCCGCGCGGCGCCCTGGCCCCCCCTGACCCCCCGCCAGAGCCCCACCGACCGCGCTACGCGGGAGGGGGCCGGGGGGGGCCGGGGCCGGGGCCAGCGCGGGGGACAGCGGCTCCGGGGGCTCCGCAGGCGCAGCGGCGGCGGCGACGGCGGCACGGTTTAGCTGCATCGGCCCCGGCTTCGAGCGGCGCCTGCCTTCCCTGGGGGCGGGGGCGGCGGGGGGAGGGGGCCCGAGCCCGGAGCGGAGCGGAGGCGGGGAGGGGGCCGCGCCGGAGGCGGAGATGGGAAGCCCGGGGCCGGGAAACTGGGGTCCCCCGCGGGGTCGGGGCAGCGTGGGCGTGTGGTGCAGAAGGGGGGCCGGGGGGCCGCGCCGGGGAGGGGGGTTGGCTGTCGAGGGGGAGTGGCTGACACAGCGGGGGGATGGCACGCCGCGTTTCCGCTGCAGGCTAGCGTCGCAGACCACCGCACCGGGGTGACGGAGGTTCTGGAGCTGGGTGGGGGACGCGTCGGGGCAAGAGGATCCACAGGCCGACTGAGAGGGAGAGACGAGGAAAATTGGTGACCCGGGGTGGAAATCTCCCCAGTCTGCCGACCCCACTCCAGACCCCAAGGAGGTGGTGGGGTCACCCGAGCACCGTGCTGGGTGGGAGTCGGAGGGCTGCGGACCCCAGGCGCGAGCAGGGCGGAGCTGCAATCCACGGGAGCGCCCCCCAAACCAGCCCTTCTAACCGCGCCCAGGGTGTTCCTCTCGGCCCCCACCACAACCGAGTTTGGGGAGTCTGTCCGGACTCTGCGGCCTCCCGCACCTTGGCTAGCCCAATCCTGCAGCTGGTCGCCCCCTCCCCGTCACCTTAGCGACAGCAGGATGGGGGCGCGACCTACGAGGAAAGGCTTAGGGGAGGGGGCGCCACTAGTCTCCACCTGCGACGGGGAACTGAATTTTAGTTTCACACGTTGTCGTGGCAACGCGGGAGGGGGTGACGAGTGGGCGGGGAGGGGAGCGCTGCGAGTGAACCAACTCAGGCGCCGCCCGCGTGGCGTGCCAGCCTTAGCCCGGCGCTGCCTCGGAAGTGCCCAATGCACGGGGGCCCAGCTCCCAAGGCCCAGAAAGGTGCAGCCCCTGAATGGATGAGTTGCCCTACTCTCAGTAGGATCTACTGCCTTCCACTGCACTCTCCCGCATACCTAGACTTACACCTCACCCCCTAACGGCCCCAGAGAGCCACTCATCCGTGCCAGCACAAACTGGACAGCTTTTGTGGAGCAGCCTAGCCGGGAACTCTGCCAGTGGCAGAAAGCATCCCCTCAGCCCCAGCCTCTCCTACCCTCTCCGTGAGCAACCCTGGATCGCCCACAAAACTGGCTATTCCTGCGCATCCCAGGAATAACCCTGGACTGCCCTGGTCCTATACACAAGAGAGCCTCCCAGATCCCACCCCCTGACCACCTGGGTCACCTTAGAAATGCCCTCACCCCTCACAGAACAGTGATTGGTTAGACTTCCCCCAGAACAGCCTGCACTCCCCCACGGATCCACCACCTTCCCAAAATGTTTCATGACTCCACATAGGGCTGTCTGACCAATCGCAACTACACAGCATTGTCCTCCATGGACCACCTGGCTCACTCCCACATCACTACCCTTGAGGAACAGCCTTCTCCCTAAACAAGAACTACTTACCCGGCACAGCTAAGTCTCCAGCGCTTCTGTGCGTCTGTTCACTGCTACCCTCGAGCCTGGGTGGACCCCTCCGTGCTTGAGGAAGTGAAGCCCCAATAGGCTCTGACCTCCAAGCCCCTCCCAAGGTGTGACTGAGTGGTGCAACTTAGGGTACCCTAGGGGTTAGGGCAGGATGTAAGAGAGGCAGGAGAGGGAAGAGTCTCCCTTATCTCCAGGAAGCACCTTGGGAAGCTCAGGGCTGGGTTTCCTGTGTTCCAATCCAGAGAGGAAACTCTGCTTCCTGGCCCTGGAGTCTCTAACATCTTCCTCCCTTGCCTCTTTCCTCTCCGCCTTGACCCCTGCCCCAACTCCCTCTGGCTAAACCCAATCCCTCCCATCAAAACCTCCACCCAACTTTATTCCCAGCCTCCCTTTCCCTTCAACTAGCTGCCTGCTAGTGGAAAATGATGGCCAGAATCCACCAGTGATGAGACAGGAATGAAGGAATCCCGTGTCCTCAATCAGGCAGCATGCCAGCCTTGCTTACTCTGTAAACATGTCCTTGACCTGAATGGACCCAGAGCCCTGGGTCTTACCCTTTCAGGTTCACTATCCCAAACTGGACCTGTGGGAGCCCCTAAGCCTCCTCTGACAACTCCCTTGCTGAGCGAATCTAATTATGTGTGGCCGTTGTTGCCAAGCTTTGGGGGAGAAAGGATCACATTTTGTTAACCAGCTACCTGCAGACTGACCTGGCTCTGGCCTCAGCTTAGCCTTCACACTCCCAGGGTGACCACAAGCCTGTGGCCTGCACAGTGCCTGGTCCATACTTAGTGAGTCTCACAGTACCCCAGCCTGCTTCCTACTAAACAGCAACAGCAATGATGCCTAGAAACACTTAAACGTGGATGTCTTCCCAATGGGTTCCCGGAGAGTGAATTCATGGGATAGAGGTGTTTTAGCAATTATTTTGTTGAGAATAACTCCAGGTTCCTCCTTACCTCTCCTAAGCCTCCTGAGCAGCCCCAGCTGTCCTCCCTCAGGGCCCATCAGACCCTACATCCCAGGCAAAGTGACACTGTCTTGGCCCTACCTTCAAATACCAGGGCTATTTGCTTATTCCTTATATTGCTTATACCAGGGCCAAAATTCTGGAAAGATCTTATTTTAACTATCCACACTTCTTCCCCACCTCCTGGTGCACTTTCGGTTACACAGCTTCAAAAGACTTGGGGGTGGAGAAAGATTTGTGACTAGTGCATCCAGAACAGTGCACGGCATGTGGATGGGATTGAGAGCAAATACACAATCATCATCCTCAGCCCACTGCTCCTGCAGCTGCTCCCTGGGCCACTGCCAAGGGTCCAGTGGTTAAGCATCCCCCAGAGACACCCAAATCTCCAGCGACACTCTCCATGCTCAGCAGGTCCACATCCTAAGTATACGCTGGCCTGTGATTCATACTTCCATCCCTATCCACTGGCCCTCTGGTTGACCTTGCCTTGGCCTGTAGGCTCCTCTGTTTGCTAGTAATTTGCCTCTCTTCCACATCCGTGGGTATCCCTTCCTTCCATCCATCATTCCTGTAGGCACCCTTCTCCGTCCTGTTACTCAGCTCACCCAGGCCATCTCCTAGGCTGCATCTCTCCCTCTGTGAACCCCCCTCGGACCCCATGCTTCTTTGCCGACTGCTTTGTTCTGTGCTGATTTGGTTTCTCTTTTGTAAAGCTGCCATTGTCTTTCAGCACCCTGCAATTCCTTTTTTGGTTGTTGCTTAGCATCTGTCTTTCCCTGCCAGAAGGTGGACTCCCTGTAGAGACAGGTCTTATTAGCCTCTCTTCTGCTGTGTCCAAGCCTGGTACACAGGGCAGCTCAGCTTGTTTGCTATTTAAGTAAGCCGGAGATTAAACAATCATCTAGATTACACCCAACTTCAGTTCATACCTCCTTGGTGTGGAGCAGGTGAGACTCGGAGTGCTAAATTGACTGACTATAAAGCTGTCTAGATCCCTACTGTGTGTCTGTGTGAGTGTGTGTATGTATGTTTATTACTTCTGATTATGTAATATCTAAAGGTATATTCATGTTCCATCTCATCCTGAGTCTGATTTTTTTTTCCTTCTAGGAATAAGAATCTCCTAAGATTCTGCTTTTTATTCTTCGGTGTTTGAGATAGAGTCTTGCTATGTAGCCCAGGCTGCCTCAAGCTCACCGTCAGTGTTTCACCCTCCAAGTTTGTTGCTTTTGCTCATCTCTTTCATTGTATGCTATCCTGTTTTTCTCTACATTGCTTTTTAGTTTTGCTAAGTTCACTGAGCTGGATATTTATCGGATTCATTTCTAGTGGTTTTTTTTTTTTCTAAGTTCTTCACAAGCATTCAGCACGGTTAATCTCCACTTATCATTTGAGTTATAGTGTTGATATGTAATATTTTTATTTCATTTTTAAATTTTCTGTTATATATTTTGGCTTGGGGTTTACAGGAATATGCTTATTTACATCCTCAAATGTAGACTATATATTTGTGGACTAGCTATTAATGATTTCTTCCTGCATTATGGTCCAGGAAAGATGGTCTGGACAAAACTGGTATTTGTGCAGTTTGTGAAGATTTTCCTTGTCTCTTGAAGCCAAAGGAGGAAAAATGACACATTCTAGGACATCCTGGACTGCATAATGAAATTACATCTCAAAAAACAAAGCAATCCAGGCATGATGGTGCGCAGGTGGATCTCTGAATTCAAGACTAGCCTGGTCTACAGAGTGAGTTCCAGGACAGCCGGGGCTACACAGACCATCCTTGTCTTCAGAACAAAAACAGAGCAAACAAAGTGTGGAGAGATGGTTCTCAGTTAAGAACATTTACAACCCTTGGGGAGGACCCAGTTTCATTTCCCAACTCCAACAGGATGACTCACAATGATCTGTAACTCCATTTTCAGTGGTTCGGATGCCCCCTTCTGGCCTCAGTAAAATCATTTGAAATCTTTTTTTAAGGTGCAATACATGTTTTTAAGCATTAAAAAACAAAAATCTGTGTGAGCATTTGTATATATATTGGGACTAATGATCATTTTTTTAATTAATGTATTCACTTTACATCCCAATCACTGTCCCCCCTCCCAGTATGTTTCTATGGGGAGTGGCACATCCTCTCCCACGAAGGCCAGACAAGGCAGTCCAACTAGAAGAACATATCCCACAGACAGGTAGCAGCTTTTTGGGAGAACCTCTGTTCCAGTTGTTCAGGGCCCACATGAAGACCAAGCTAACAGCTGCTACATATGGGCGGGGAGGCCTAGGCCCACCCCTCGTATGCTCTTTAGTTGGTGGTTCAGTCTCTGGGAGCCTCAAGGGTCCAGGTTAGATGACTCTGTAGGTCTCCCTGTGGAGTTCCTATCCCATTCAGGTCCCTCAATCCTTCCCCCTACTCTTGCATAAGAGACCGGAGCTCCATCCACTGTTTGGCTGTGGGTGTCTGCATCCTTCTGAGTCAGCTGCTGGGTGCAGCATCTCAGAGGACGGCCATGCTAGATTCATTAATAGTGTCAGGGATTGGTGCTTGACCATGGAATGGGTCTCTAGTTGGGCCAGTTGTTGTTTGGTCATTCCCTCAGTTTCTGTTCCATCTCCCGTCTCTACATTTCTTATAGACAGGAGAAATTTGGGGTTGAAAGTTTTGTGCATGGATTGATGTCCCTATCGCTCCACTGGGGTTCCTGCCCAGCTGTGGGAGGTGGCCTCTTCAGGTTCCATATCCCCAAGGCTGTGAGTCCCAGCTAAGGTCTCCCCCATTGATTCTTGGGCACCTCCCCTATCCCAGATCTCTGTCAAGTCTTTGAAATGCCCCCCCCCCACCTCCCCATCCCGCCAGTTGCAGATTTCCATTCATTCTCATCACCATCTGGCCATCTCTACTGTCCTTCCCCACACCTGATCCTGAACGTCCCCCACACCCCTCCCCATCCCCTCTCCCACCCAGTTCCCTTCCTCCATCTGCCCTGTATGACTATGTTATTCTCCCTTCTGAGTGAGATTCACACCTCCTCCCTTGGACCCTCCTTACTACCCAGTTTCTTTGGTCCGTGGACTGTAGCATGGTTATCCTGCACTTTATGGCTAATCTCCAGTTATGAGTGAGCACATGCCATAGATGTCTTTCTGGGTCTGGGTTACCTCACTCAGGATGATAATCTCGAGTTTCATCCATTTACCTGCAAATGTCATGTCTTTGTTTTTAATAGCTGAATAGTACTCCATTGTGTAGGTGTACCTCATTTTCTTTATCCATTCTGTGGTTGAGAGATCATCTTACTTAACTTCTATCATTCATTTTTGTGCTGTCCTTTCTCTGTGTGGCTTTCGTCTATGTTTCCACTTCCATTTAATTGATCAAGCTTTCTTTGTTTCCCCTTCCTTCCTCTCGTTGTTTTGGAAGTCATGCAGCCTTCTCATCAGATTCACAACTACACTTAAATTACACAGTTAATAAACTTTACACTAGTTAGTACCTTTTTCATATCATAAAAAGAATTTATAGTAAGCTCTCATTGATCCCCTTAGTCTGTAGGGTTTGCCCATTTTGTTTAACTTAAACATTCGCCATTTTTGTTGTTGCTCCTGTGTTCAAACACTGAGTGTTCCTTTAGATTTTGTCTGATGCTGATCAGTTTCCTCACTGGCTGTTCTTTCCTGCTTCTCACTCTTTAAGATCTCTGGGTCTTCATAGATCTTCTTGAAAGTACATCCCTTAGAAATTCCCCGTATCTGTCTTGTAATTAGTGCTCTGTCTTTCATTAAAATATCTTGTTTTGCCCTTGGCTTGAAATGTCAAGATTTATTTGATTAATTATGCACATGGGTGTGTGCTTGTGTGTAGGCTTTTGCATGTGAGCATAGGTACCCCAGACATCAGAAGAGGGTCGCGAGCCACCCCAAACTCAAGTCCTCTGCAAGAGCAGGACATACAGTTAATTGCTGAGCTACCTCTCTAGCCTCATTAAGTTTTTTGAGACAGAGTCATTTAAGTGTGGTGTTTGAATGAGATTGACCCCCAATAGGCTCATAGATTTGAATGCTTGGTCACCACTATTTGAAAGGATTAAAAGGTCTGGCCTTATTCCAGGAACTGTTTCACTGAGGGAGGGGGGTGAGCTTTGAGGTTTCAAAGAGTCCATACCAACGCCAGACTATCTTTCTAATGCCTTCAGATCTGGAGGTAGAACCCTCAGGTACTTCACTAGCACCATGACTGCCTGCCTGCATCACGCTACCCGCCATGATGAAAATGGACTGAACCTCTGCAACGGTAAGCCAGACCCACTTAAATGCTTTCTTTTATAAGAGTTGCCTTGGTCATGGTTTCTCTTTACAGCAATAGAATACTGACTATGACACAGAGTCTTACCATGCATCCCAGGATGGCTTTAAACTTGTAATCCTCCTGTCTCAGCCTCAATGATAGGCTTACAGATCTATATCGCCATGTTTACAGAAGTATACTGCCATGCCTGAGTCTTTACCTTTATTATTTGATTGACAACCAACATGCAATCCTAAACTGATAGTTATTTGACTCAAAGTTTTTGAGGTCTTCCCCCCCCCGTACTGCTGCAGATTGAACCCAGGGCCTTATGTATGTTAAGCAAGCACACTATCACTAAGCTACATCCCTAGCCCACCTTGAAGCATTTTTTTTTTTTTTTTTGCATCCTAGGTAGTTTTCCGATTCTGACTTCCATAGCAGTAAATTCCCTCTTTAACTGTGTTTAATTCGCTGTCAATCCTGTTGTATTTCTAGAAGCTCTACATGGTACACGGATAAATCTTCGTGTTCTGTTTTTATATTTATTATATTTTACTTTTTGGCTATCACTTGAATTCGACTTTGGGGTTTCCTTCATTCTTAGTCTTTTCAAATGTGTCTGTGTTAAATTTTTGGTTTTCTTGTGTGACTGTTTGGTGACGCTGCCCTGCTTCTGCAGTATCTTACTGCGACAGGTAGTGCTGGGGAAGTCTTGGTGCTTCAGGGTTATAAGTTCATACTCAGCTTGGATTGACTTGAGGATCCTGAGCAACTAGAATGTGCCCCTTCAGTGGTGGAGCACTAGTCCAAAATATCTTTCATGTGACCCTGAGGAATACAAAGGGTCATATAGTTCCTACTCCAAAACTAGTAAGGGCAGGCAACGGTTACTATTTCACAGAGAGAGACTTTTTCACCAGATCTTGACAAAGCTTGAAGAAAACTGCTTGAGTTAAGAAGAAATAAGCAACAGCAATTAAGCTGGGCACTCTTCATGCCATTCTAAGTATATTGCATGTATTAATTCATTCAGTGGCACAGGATCACTGAGAAAAATCACTGTTATTGTCTTCATTTAACAAAGATTAAGTAAGTCTCCTCAAAGTCACAGAGACAGTAGAGACACCAGTGGAGGTTATTTATGATGGTGCAAGCCCACCATCAAGCACTCAGGAGGATGAGGCAGGAAGATCACAAGTATGAAATCCTGGCCAATCTGGACTACATGGACCTGAGATTAGAGGCATGGGGGTGGAAAGAACACACACTGAGAGAGATGTAGGAGGGGGAAAAAGAGAGGAGAAAAAGAAATCATAATTTTTATTCATTTATCTATTTGAGGTTTTTGAGACAGGATCTTTCTACATAGGCCTAGCTATCCTGAGGCACACTATGTAAACCAGTATAGCTTCAAACTCAAAGAGATCCATTTGCCTCTGCCTCCTAAGGGATCAAAGGCATATGCCACCATCCCTGGCCCCCAAATAATTTTTAAAACCCAGGAAATAAACCTATAATTTCTTGCCTCACCTTTTTATAATAATCCTGTGGGTTTTATTTTAGACATCTCAGTATGTAGCCCTGATTGACCTGGAACCAAAGAGACCAGGCTAGCCTCAAACTCACAGACATCCACCTGCAATGGTGGAAATAAAGGTGTGCACTACCACATCCCACTGTGGAGTGTGTGTGTGTGTGTGTGTGTGTGTGTGTGTGTTGGGAATCAAGCCTAAGACCTCATACACATTAGGCAAGAGCTCTACCACTGAACTACAACCCCAGTCCTCATTTTAAAAGTCTTTAACAATATTATTTAGTACATGCATTTAAGGGGTAGGGCCATGCATGTGCCATAAGTGTGTATAGAGGTCAGGAAAAAACTTTCAGGAGTCAGTCAGTTCTCTTTCACTGTATAGATCCCAGAGATCTACTCAGGCTTTCAGGCATGGCAGCAAGCATCTTTGCCTGTTGTTCTAGTTTTCTAGTTGATGTGACCAAAAGCAACTTGGAGAAGGAACAGGCTTATTAGCTAACACGTCTGGGACACAGTCAGTCTCTGAGGAGAGTTAGCACAGGAACTGAAGCAGAAACCATGGAGGAACAGTGCTTACTGGCTCCTCAATAGCTCCTGCTCAGCTAGCTTTCTTATAAAGCCTAGGAATGGTGTCACTCATAGTGGACTGCACCTTCCCAAATCCATCATCGACGAAGACAATCTCTCCCAGTTATAGGCACAGGCCAGTCTAATCTGGGCCAGTCTCTTCTTTAGCTGAGAGTCCCTCCTTCACTGGGACTGTAGATCATGTCTAGTTTACAATAAAAACTAACCAGGTTACCCACTGAGCCCTCCAGCACCCTTAAAAATACTTTCATAGAATGTAGTGTACAGTACACCTATACTCTGGCACTTAGGAGACTCAGGCAAGCTTAGTTTAAGACCACCCTGGGATACATAACAGGTCCTTGGTTCAAAAAAAAATTACAGTAAAATTTGCATAACATTACATTTTCATTTGGCATAATGAAAACCTTCTAGAAATGGATAGTGGTGCACATAATTAATGTTACACAACTGCACACTTATACATGGTTAAGATGGAAATCTTTGTGTTCCCCGTTAACCAACCATCTCCCATTCCCTTTTCACTGAAGGCTTTTGTGAGTCTATGATTTTGCCTATTCTAAGTACATCTCAGCACCGTTTTTTGAAAGACTGTCCTTTTACCTTGAATTGCCTTTGCACTTTTGTTGAAAGTCAGCTGGCCATATACATGTGGTCTATTTATGGACTGTATTTCTTCCATTGATCTATATTTATACGCTTTCTTCAATTCCACCCTGTTTAATTTCTAAAATCTTATAGTAACTTTTGAAACAAGATCCTGTAAATCCAACCATTTTGTCATTTTTTAAATTGTGTTGGTTAAATAGTAAGTATTTTTAAAGTATTAGCTTGGGGTTTTTGTTGGATTCCTAACCATGGGAGTGGGGGTGTCTCTGACTCTTTTGCCTGCTTGTGAGATCTTTTTCCTCCCACTGGGTTGCCTCACCCCCCCCACCCCCTTGATATGAGGCAGTCTTATGCGCCTGGTCTTATTCTATCCTGTCATGCCATGTTTGGTTGATATCCCTGGGAGGCCTGCCATTTGCTAAAGGAAACAGAGAAGCAGTGGATTTGGAGGAGAGGGGAGGTGAATGGGGCCTGGAAGGAGTGGAGGGAAGGGTGGCTGGAGTGGGAATGGATTGCATGAGAGAAGAATAGATTGTTTTTAAATTATTAATTTGGAAAAAAAAAAGCCCTAAAATTTAAAAAAGTCTAAAATCTGACCTACACACCAAACATTGAAAGTGGTTTCCAAAAAAAAAAAAAGGAGAAATATCACAGAGAGAATTCTCCACGTTATAGTTTTTATTTGGTTGGTTGTTTTGAGACACAGTCTCTTTATGTAGCCCTGGCCATCCTAGAACTCACTGTGTAGACCAGGCTAGCCTCGAACTCACAGAGATCCACCTGCCTCTGCTGCCCTCGTGGTGGGATTAAAGGTGTGTGCCACCGTGTCTGGCCTCACGAGTGTTTTTTACTTGGATGATGTGTCTTTGCTTCAATTTAAAATACTTTGGAATGATAGTTCCCGTGTGTTTGTCATAATCCTTGATAGGGTTAGAAATAAATTGTCTGCCTAATATTTTAAAGGAAAGAACATTGCTAAAAGTATTTGAAAGGCACTTGCTTAGCATTTATGAAACCCGGGGTTCGGTCCTCAGGATTGGTGGAGAACTGGAGCCGAAATCAATTTTCTCACCAGAAAAAAAAAAATAGGTTATACAATATACATACTGAGAAAGAGAAAGAGACACAGACTTGATTTGGTTTTGCTAGATGAGTTTCCAAATAATGTGCTGTACAAAACAAATAAGAATTTTCATCTGTCAACTTTAGAACTACTCAAGAAAACTATTCCAAAAGACAAGTACAGTGGTAGAGGGAAGGGATGGGAGCCAGATGTGCTAGCACAAGACAGTAAACCTGACTAGTACTGGGAAATGCAGGCAAGAGGGACAGAAGGTCAAGGTTATCCTCAGCTACATAGTAAGTTCAAGGGTAGCCTGGGCTATGTGGGATCCTGTCTCAAAACAACAAAAACAAAAAATAAAAGAGCCAGCAAGAAGGTGGGTAAAAGCACTTGACAACAAGCCTGGCAGACCGAGTGACCTGGGGTTTGGGTATTTTCTCAGTAAGTTGTCCTTTGAGCTCTGTTTGCACACATACACACAAGGAAAAAAATGTTAAAAAATTAAGAGGGGCCTGGCAGTGGTGGTGCACACCTTTAATCCCAGCACTCTGGAGGCAGAGGCAGGCGGATTTCTGAGTTCGAGGCCAGCCTGGTCTACAGAGTGAGTTCCAGGACAGCCAGGGCTACACAGAGAAACTCTGTCTCAAAAAAACAAAACCAAACAAACAAAAAAAATTAAGAGGGATTAAAACACAAATTCAAAATTACAGTATCTACCACTTAAGAAAGAGAACCCAGTACTTGAAAGATTAAGGCAGGAGGATCAGGAATGTTAAATCCAGCCTAGGATACATTGTTTTGATGGATTAGATTTTTTCTAGTTTGTTTCTTTTTAGCTAAAGTTATCCTGTAATCCTCTATGTAGCCCAGCCTGACCTCAAATTAGTGGTGATCCTCCTATCTCAGCCATCCAAGTGCTGGGATTACAGGGAGACACCACCATGCTCGGCTTTAATTTGCATTTTAAAGGGGGTGTTGTTAGATCTTACTATATAGTCCAAGCTGGCTGAGGGTTGGGGGGGGGAGGGTCATTTCATAAACTAGACTGGCTTGGAACTTAAAGAGATCTGCCTGCCTCTCTCTTCCAAGTGCTGGGATCAAAATCCTGGACTATTTTGCCCAGTGAATCTTTAAAATCTTTCGGAACCTTAAAATAAAATACATTTAGATGTTTTGTAATTTTATTTGTTTTGTTTTGGTGTGAGTGTGTGTGTGTTAGTTCTTTTGTTGTTGTTGTTATTGTTGTTGTTTGTAACAGACCTTTGCTCTGTCTTTGAGTGGCCTGGCTAGTCTCGAACTTGAAGCAATCCTATTGCCTCTGACTTCCAAGCACTAGCTAATCTTCATCTCTAGGAACCTGGAGAAGTCAAATTCAGTTCCAGAGGTGATTATCATTTGCTCCTGCCAGATGACTTTGGGTTACCAACCTAAAACTCAATTCCAAACTACCCAGGTCACTTGTATTTAAACCCCATACCCATTTAGGTGAATCTCTATACTTGCATTTTTAAGTGAAATTTGATTTTCATCTGGTGAGTCATCACAAAAATCTTTTTTTTTTCTAATTCATTTTATTAGTTTGGGTGTTTTACCTGCATTAACGGATGCCATATGCCTTCAGAGGCTAGGAGAGGGAATTAGATCTCCTTGGACTATAGTTATAGATGGTTGTGAGCTACGTGTAGGGGCTAGAGATTGAACTTGAGTCCTTCAGAAAAGCAACAAATTATTGCTTCCGCTCCCCAAATTATTCATTTTTCTTTCCTGAAAATTGACTTCTTTTTTGTTGTTGTTGTTGTTGGTGGTGGTGGTGGTGGGTTTTTTTGTTTTGTTTTGTTTTGTTTTTTGTTTATTCGAAACAAGGTTTCTCTGTGTAGCCCTGGCTGTCCTGGAACTCACTCTGTAGACCAGGCTGGCCTCGAACTCAGAAATCTGCCTGCCTCTGCCTCCCGAGTGCTGGGAGGAAATCAACTTATTTTTCCTCGTCTTTCCAGTACTTATTTGATGTGGGCATCTTTTTTCCAACTTCTGGCCATATTCTTACCTCTTGCCTCCTATGCATCCTTAAAACCTTAGACTTTAAGATCCTGGTGTCGAGAATGTTCCAGATTTCATACTAGTTTACTCTATTGGTTTCCATTCCTCTTCACTTTGTGTCTTTCAAGCTGGGATACACACATAAAAGAATAATTCTTAAAATTTTAATTGGCATTTTCAGGTGGTTTGGAATAGGAGGGCTGTAGATTATATTGTTGGAATTGGCCTTTTTGGATTCATCAGCCATATTCAGTACGTATAACTGCTTAGTGATTTTTTTCCTCAGAGAAACAATAAATAAATAAACAAACAAACAGAAATTCTGCTTTGTTTGTTTGGTACTGTTACAGTAGCAGGGATTGAATTGAGGGCTTTTGTGTAGCAGACAATTACGCTACCATTAAGCTATTTCCTAACCCACATTCTGTATTTGGCAACATTTGTTTCACACAATCCAAGTTATAAAACACAGTGGTAGAGTAGTAGTCATCAAATTCATGTGGTCATTTCACGCACTGAGATTTGGACATCTATCTAGCATGTCACCTGCTCATCCTGAATTATTGCTGTCTTACAGTGCTGAAGATTAAACACAGGGCTTTACAGATACTACCAGAGGGTTATACCCAACTCTCACACACAAGGTCTCATGCTATGTACAACCCCTCAAATAATCCTTGGGCCATAGTTTCTCAGGGCCTCTGTGTCTTAACAACTGTAAAATCCAGGATTCAGGTAGATTATAGACCCATGTGTGGCCAGTTTGAACAGGAAAGGATTTAATCAAAGCAAATAGTTTCTATGGAATCCTTGGAAAGTGTGATAGCTTGAGTAAGAAGGCCCCCATGTGGCCATATATTTGAATATGTGCCACAGTTGAGGGAACTGTTTGGGAAGGATTAGGAAGTGTGGCTTTGTTGAAAGGGGTGTGTCACTAGAGATCAGCTTTGAGATTTCAAAATTCCGTACCATTCCTAGTTAGCGCTCTCTCTCTCGCTCTCTCTCTCTCCCTCTCCCTCTCTCTGCCTCCTACTTGTGTGTAATTTTAATTTTTCAATCCTTACTTTTATGATGGTTCTTGAATGCTTTAACTTCCCTTATAGCCTACCACCCACCAGAGGTAGTGGGAAAGAAAGGATTCGGGGAGTGGAGGGGGCAGTGGACCTGTTTAGAAAGGTTCTTTAGAGCAATTCCCGTCTGTGTTGTCTGGTTAGCAGGCAGCAGTAGCTGGGTCCACTCGCAAACACTTCACAGATACACCAGCAGTCCACTTTGGTAGAGTCAGTGGTAGGAATAGTGGTAACATGACCTAGCAGAGACAGCTAGGCCTCAGCTTCAGCTCAAGTCAGCAGGAGGGACCAACAGGAACACCAGGAGAAGTTCTCAGCTGTGCCTCTCTCAGGCAAAGATCAGTGAAGACTCGAGACCCACAAGCGTTGCACAGCTAGCTGTACCAGCAAGCCAAGCTCTGTCTCTGTCACTCCATGGAGTCCTATTTATACCTCCAAAGATCACTGTCCTCCACGTGCCTTGCCTTGACACGGGTCTTGCCTTAGCATCCAATCAGCCTGAGGAATCTGCAGTCCTGACAAATGCACCTAAACTACACAATGTAAGGCAGACCAGCACAGGTGTGTTGTTAGCAAAAAAAATCCTTCATCACATGTCATTTCACATGCTTCCTTTAACAGAAAATCCTCTCTCCTGTGTCTGCTTCAGTGAAATGTTCCTTCACAAGTCTGCTTTAGTCTTCCATCTGCATCCACTTCATGTCCTTTCAAGAAGGAAAACACTCCTTCATGCGTTTGCCCCAGCAAAACATCATCCAACATAAATGACTCTCCAAAGATCCCCTAAGTTTCCACTTCACTTGTGGGTCAGATGTAAGCTCTCAGCTACTGCTGCAGCATCATAACTGCCTGCCTGGGGCCATGCTCCCTGCCATGATGATCATGGACTCACCCTCAGAAACGGTAAACCCAAGAAACTCTTCCTTCTCTAAGCTGCTTTATCATGCTGTCTTTACTAGAATAGAAAAGTAACTAAGAAAGATTAAAAGACAAGTATCTGCTCTTTATGACCTAAAAACACACTCGTCTCAAAATACCACCATCGAAGCGAGAGAGTTACTCTTTGCCACTCAGCGAACAGAAGAGTTACAAAGTGACACTTGAGCTGCCGGTTCTGGGTGGACTATACTGTTCAGCCAAAGCCTTTCCTCTTAGCTTCTTTTGCATTTAAGCAGGATTTGGGGTTTGATTTAGGTAGAAATGATGTGCATAGCTCCTAAGCCTAACCTACAGCCACACTGTGCTCAGTCCTGAGTGTTCTCTCTTTATCCTCCTGCTGAGTGGTTATGGGACTCTGTAGTTACAATTTTAGAGCATTGGTTTTTTTTGTTTTGGTTTTGGTTTCTTTTTTTTTTAAACCACGGAAATATAAAAATGTGCTTTCATTTTAATTCCAGGTGTAGGGATATGGGGCTGCTTCAGATTGTCCACAGCAGCTGACTATAATTTGCCTCGTGCTCTAGAAGAGGTGTGATTTTGCCAGCTGTAGATAGTTTCTGCAATTGTGTGATGTTTAGCATTCTGGGGACTTTTCAGAGGGTCTATAAATGCTAGGGCCCTGAGAGGTGGGATGGGTTGTTGCCTGTTTGGTGTGGGTTGTTGGTTGCTGTTGGTGGCAGTTTGTTAAGTAGTTCCACAAAGAAGAAACAACAAGAAGAAATTAAATATCTGATGGCAAAGATCAAACTTGCCCCAAGAAACTTGATGATGCCCCTAATCAACAGGAAGTAGTCCCACCATACCTTTGCCCCCTTTCTGACCTCTGACTTTATTCTGGGATGTCTCTCTTTCCTTCTCTATCCCTTTTTCTGTCTTGTCTAGTGCTAGGAGGTTGAATTGGTAGAAGAAAGGGAGTGGAAAAAAGTGGAATAAAGAAGAACTTACAAAGTATCAAAGACCAACTAAGGCACTCCAACATGCCTTTAAATCCTCATGTCAAAAAAAAAAAAAATAGTTTCAGCGCTGGAGAGATGGCTCAGCAGTTAAGAGCATTGGCTAGCCTTTCACAGGACCATGGTTCAATACCTAGGACCCACATGGCTATTTAAAACTGTCTGCAACTCTAGTCAAAGGGGAACTGATGCCCCTCTTCCAGTCTTCTCAGCCATGCACACACATGGAACAGAGACATATATACCGGACAAAGACCCATACACACAATAAAATAAAATTTAAAATATTTTTAATGATATAGTTCCTTTAGCTGGGTTCCTAAATGACTAAATAGAGTAAAAAATTTCCACAGTCCTTACCTATGTTGTGATGTAGGCTTAATGTGAGCAATAAATAAATACCAATTGTAAGCCACTGAGGTTTGGTGTTTGCTCACTTGATACAGGAGGAAAACACAGGAACTTTTAGAGCCGGTAAGACAAAGGCCCTGGAAAGTATGGGATCACTCCAGGTGAATGGTGTAACAACTTGGCGTAAAAGCTGAGTATCGCTGCTCTCCGGTAGTGTTTACTTAGCATTTGTAAGGTTCTGGGTTTAATCTCCAGCATTATAAAATAACACACAAAAAGAGAGCTTGAGAGCTCTTTGACTCAGAAGAGTGAGAACTGGGAAATTAACACAAGGAGGTTCATATCTCTACTGTGTCCACTTTAAGTCCCAGCCTGGCATGGTGAATCAAGCCATAGTCACAACTATATTACCAGAGAGGTCACATGGTAGTCCATGGGTAGACATAGCAAGATAGAAACAACATATGATGCATCAGCTGACCTCCAAAAAGTCCCTATCTGGCCATTGAACTCAAGGGCATTAGAGTTTGCTAAGAGCCATCAAACTCCGAGCCAATGCCAATAATCCCTGAATCCATAGAATCTCTTCCCCTAAGGCATGCCTTTTCTGCTAAAGCCTGTACTTCCCTTGGGAGGGGAGAGGGCAGCCTTGAATGTCTCTGTCAGGATTGGCACTCAGTAGAGGGCTCCAGATCCAGGAATGAGTCATATCCAGGAATTGCTCTATTGTGTCGCAGCCAAGTCCAGGACATATTCCTAAAACCCGGATCTTTTCCGCCTTCCCTAGTGTGGTTTTCTGTTTTGTCCTAGGCAAGGGTGACTTTATGGCTAGTGAGTCAAAGGTGTCCGGGGCTATACAGCACTGCTTGCCTGTCAAGGTGACCTCACCAGCCCGCCTAATCACATGGCTTCTGGCCTGCCAGCATCTCTTCACTCCTTCACTCTGCTTCTTGGCTGTATTTCTACGAAATTCCTGCCCAGCAATCAGCCTCTCCAGGGCTGCCCAAGGGTGTTGCTGTTTGCATATGTGTGTGTGTGTGTGTGTGTGTGTGTGTGTGCTTGTGCGTGTGCGCATGCGCGCATGTATGTAAGATGTATGTATAATATGTGTGTATGAACACATAGAGGACAAAGGTCACTGGGAGGTGCCTTCCTTTATTGATTTCCTCTTTATGTTTGTTTGGAGAAAAGGTCTCTGAGTAGCCCTGGCTGACCTGGAACTCACTCTGTAGACCAGGCTGGCCTCAAACACAGAGATCCACCTGCCTCTGCCTCCCAAGTGCTAGGATTAAAGGTGTGCACCACATCTCCTGGCTTTTCCTCCTTGTTTTTTGAGACAGACTCTCTCACTGCTCTCACTGAACCTAGAACTTACTGTTTTATCTAGACTGGCTGGTAGCAAGCCCCCAGAGCCCACCTGTCTCCATCCCTCCCCTAGCACTGCAGTTAGAAAAGCTCTAGCCTCCCAGGTTTGATGTAGGTGCTGGGACCTGAACTTGGGTCCTCATGCTTGGACAGCATGTACTTTTCCCACCGAGTTGCATTCCCCTCAGCACACATCCACAGTATACCTCTTAATGTCTTGAAGGGCATCCTCCAGCCCTCGTCAGGAGACAACCAGGAGACAGCTGAGCCAAGCTGAGCCAATTAGGTGCAATACACACTCCTAGGGTGTGTGGTATCTTTTTCTCTGCTAAACCAAGGAACAACTTCTTCTTCTGCTTCTGCTGCTGCTGCTGCTGCTGCTGCTGCTTCTGCTTCTGCTTCTGCTTCTGCTTCTGCTTCTTCTGCTTCTTCTTTGGTTTTTCGAGACAGGGTTTCTCTGTGTAGCCCTGGCTGTCCTGGAACTCTGTAGACCAGGCTGGCCTCAAACTCAGAAATCTACCTGCCTCTGCCTCCCAAGTGCTGAAATTAAAAGCGTGCACCACCACTGCCCGACTCTGAACTTCTAACATTACACTAGCATTCCCACAGATTTCTTGAACCTTGGCTTAATTACCCAAATAGAAACAGTCCTATCCAGCCATTCCAACCACCCTCACATTCCAAAATCTATGATCACTGCATGGTCTGATTCTGGAGCAACTTCTTTCAGTGTCTATTCTTTGAGACTTTGTTGGAGGAGACTTTTAAAATGGTAGCGTCATTTCAGTGTTCGAGTCTTCTTTCCCCAGACTTACTTTAAATGACTCCTGCCCTATTCAGAGATAAAGACCTGGTTATTGATCTGTTCGTGCTTCATCTCATAGCCTAGCCTTTGCATTTCTTGGGACCTTGAACTTGTACGGCATACAATGGTAGCTGTATCTCAACTCATCCTCTTTAGGGCTACACTGATTCTACGGGAAGGTTCGAGGCTGCCGTTACTACCAGGTCTAATGTTTATCGTAGTTCCTTTGGAGCCTGGCTCTGCTTGGGAATGGAAGGTCCTTCTTGCGAGCTTTCTTTCATTCTTTGAAAGCATTGGGAAAGAATTTTATTGTGGCAGAAACAGCATTCCTAATAAAATGCTTAGAATTTTCTCATTTTCCTCTAATGTTATAAACTACAACTTTAGTAGGTCTTGCACGTGGAAACTCGTCACCTGCCCAGCAAGCTGTCATTCACAGGTCAGCTGTTTACCAGAGGTTATTGCTGTGTGTCACCTGACAGTAATTCTAATTCTTCCTATGGGTATATGTTTGAAGGGGTCTCTCTCAGGATTCTTCCTTCCATTAGAGATTACGACAAAGCCTGGCCCCTGATCATAACTCAACTGAAAACTTGCCTTCAGCAAGCCCCAAACCCCACATGGTCAGCCAGATAAAGTCTCCATCAGGTCTCAGTTCTCGCCTAAGACATTTTCTCTTCTGGGAGAAAAATCCTTGTTGGTCCTGATCAGCACCATACACCCCAACACCCACACATAATAATGATGTCATGGAGAGGCAATAGGGTAGGGAAGATATAGGCCTGATAAGTCCTAGGTCCCCACATAAGCTGGTGCAAGACCCACAGAGCTCTACACAGGCCTCTGTTGCAACTCAGTCACCCCACCTTACCTCCATGCAGAGGCCTCTCCTATCCCTTTCCAAGGCACAGAACTAAGAGACCTGCCCCTCAATGCAAGGCTCCTTTCTCAACTGTGGACGTTTGTCCAAAATTAGCAATGCTCCAGGCATCATCTAAAGCCGCTTCCTGAACCCTAGCAGGCTACTTCCAATTGGGGCTCTGTGGTTAAAAGAGAGAGAGAGAGAGTTCACATCTCTAAAGACAGGTTGGCCTTCAGAGCTCGGCTTTGAACAGAGCTGGTAGCATACAGATACCTTTTTCCAAGTTGGCCAAGGCTCTAGGTCAGAGCTGAGCCCAAGCAGCCTTCACGTGTACACACACCTGAGTCCTCAGGAACCCAGGGGTAAAGCACCACAATTTGCATAACATCCCAACCCCACACAAGCTCTCCAGAGAATAGCGGGCAGATCTTGGGGTAGTTCCCCAGCTAGCCACTGAAAGAAAGTGCTTTGGGTTGATTCCTTTCAAATTACAATTCACAGTGCCCACCAGCTGTGAGAATTCCAATTACAGTTTCAAAGATTTCTGGGCCACAGAGAGCTTTCTGTCCTGACTCTAAATAGAAGGGCTACTGGCAACCCCCACCCATGCACAAACCCAGAAACCGTGCTGGAATGTGACACCAAGAGAGTCACTCACTGAAGATTGCCCCCACGCCACCCCCCATACTTCACATGAGGTCTACAGTAGCCTCAGTCAGACCCAACTCCTTTCTGTGTCATCTCTGGGGTCTCTGCCATTCAAACTTTGCTCTTGCAGTTTCTTGCAGATTTTATCTGGGAAACTCCAGATGCCCAGACAGCCAGGCTTCCCTGAAAAAAATCAATGACCAGTTTTCACCCTCATTCTGCCTGCTGGAGGGCACCTTCAACCCTGTGTCACATGATGTCTGCTCCTGACCCAACCCCAAGCCTGTGTCGTTCACTGGGTTAACAGGGTCATATCCCCTCAGGTGAATCTGAGTCCTGATCCCCTACTGTAGTCGGGAGGCCCTTCCAGAACCCCGTTTATCTTTCCCCTAGCTCCAGCGTCTTCCCTTCCTGGTACTCAGGTCATGACCATCTTGATGCAAGAGATCTTAGAGAGCCACTCTATCTTGTGGAGGAATCAAAGGCCAAGAATCTGGACAAGTTACTTTCCTAGGGACAGCCACCTGCAAGGAAATACCCTGGAAGAGACTTGCTCCGGAAAAGTGAGTCAGGTCAGGGACTTTTGGGGGCGGGGCGATCTGGGAAGTCCAGTTACCACAGAGACCTTTAGATGTGAAAGTACACTAAGAACCCACCCTTCCACCCTTTGAAGGATATATCTGTTATTCTCTCTTAACAGTTAAAACTGGTGGGAAAAAAAAAGGTTAAATTCAAGAATGTATAAGTGAAGAGTTAGAAACAAGTCATGTTGTCTTCTCATTAGTTCCTCAGTACTAATGTGCCTTAAGTCATACCACACAGGGACCCAACAACCCCTCTCAAACACCACACACACACACACACACACACACACTATGGACACACACATGCTAACTCAAACCCTATAGACACACGCCCCAACTCTAACACCACAGGGACGCACACTCTCTCTCTCAACCTTAAACGCCAGATACGCGTGTAGAAGAAGGATTTTTAAAGAATTTGATAGATTGTGTTTTCACAAAATTCACCAAAGGTGGTTGTGAGCAAAAAGCCAGCAGCCAATCCGATTTGTCTTCTTGATTTGTTACAGTCAGACTCCATGGTTTTTCTCTTTGCTTTGCTCAGTCAGAAGGGGGATGCTGAGGTCTTTTCAACAAGGATCCCTCAAGTGTCTCATCAGAGGAGATGAGACAAACAAACCACCATTCGCCAGAGGAACTCCAGACACGCATTAAGAGCGACACAGCAGGAGAGCCAGATAATTGACGTGCTGCACCGCTGGGCAGTGCAGCAGCCGAGCCTACCGCGCAGGAGCAAAGGCGTAAGGTTACCCAGCACGGGACACCCCAACAGGCGCAGATAAGGGTCCGGAGCGCGCAAGCAATCTCCAGCCTCACCCTGTCCAGCCCCGGTCCTAGGACCGCAGCAGCCCCACCCCGAAAGGGTCTCAAAGACACACAAACCCTCCGGGCTCGGCTCTAGCTCCGCCCCGCCTCGCCCCGCCCCGTCCCAGCTCCACCTAGCCCCGACTGCGTACCGCCCCGTCCCAGAGCCCGCCCTTCTCAGGCAGCCAAGTGTCACGTGACCGCGGGCGTGTCCTAGACGGCCTGAGACCGACGCGGTCTATGACCAGTTCCTTCTCAGTTCCGAACCGCCTTGTCCCATGGCGCCGGAGCCTTCCGGGTCCATGAGAAGTGACGTCTGCTCCTGATCCCAAGCCTGTGTTGGCACCTCTGGGTGAACAGGGTCAGATCCCCGCGCGTGAAGTTAAAGAAGCCCTGATCCTTTAGGGGCTCTGTGGAGCTACACCCCAGACCACCCCCTTCCGAGTTCTGACAGATTCGCTGGAGCTTCAGAAAGTGGACCTACAGACAGAAGGAGTATTTGGGTCTGGGGGCTCAGGGGAGGAGGAGGTTTCGGGCCTGGGGCCTCAGGTGGGGGCTGGCCTGGGCGCTCAGGGAACGAGCCTGCTGGAATCGCTCTGCCTTCCCTACCAAGGGACTGAGGACACAGGCCCATCTGTATCCCTGCCATGGGGGCCCTGGGGACCCTCTTTTTGGCATTGGCTGCAGGCCTGAGCACTGCCAGCCCACCTAACATCGTGTTGATCTTTGCTGATGACCTGGGCTATGGGGACCTCGGCTCCTATGGGCACCCCAGTTCTACCACCCCCAACCTGGATCAATTGGCTGCAGGGGGACTACGGTTCACAGATTTCTATGTGCCTGTGTCTCTGTGTACGCCATCTCGGTGAGTGAGGGACCTTTACCCCTCCCCTCCCCCCAGCTCATCCCATTTCTGTCTCTCTGTGGGTATGTCCTCAATTCTCCCTCTTCTCTCTGTGCTCCTCCCTGTGTTCATCTCTGTGGCACTCACAGATTATGGATTGTGTGGTTTGTACTACAGGGCCGCCCTCCTGACTGGCCGGCTCCCAGTTCGATCAGGCATGTACCCTGGAGTTCTGGGGCCCAGTTCCCAAGGGGGCCTGCCCTTGGAGGAGGTGACTTTGGCTGAAGTCCTGGCTGCTCGAGGCTATCTTACAGGGCTGGCTGGCAAGTGGCATCTTGGAGTGGGGCCAGAGGGGGCCTTTCTGCCCCCACATCAGGGCTTCCATCGATTCTTGGGCATCCCATATTCCCATGACCAGGTACAAACCACTTGAGACCTTCCACAGCCCCCACACAAACCCAAGTCCTCATACCAACTGTACCTTAACCCATAGCCAGTCATCCCTCACAGGAACTGCTCTCTGCTCTCCCCAGGGTCCCTGTCAGAACCTAACCTGCTTCCCACCAGACATCCCCTGCAATGGTGGCTGTGACCAAGGCCTAGTTCCCATCCCATTGCTAGCCAACCTGACTGTGGAGGCCCAGCCCCCTTGGCTGCCTGGACTAGAGGCCCGGTATGTGTCTTTCTCCCGAGACCTCATGGCTGATGCCCAGCGCCAGGGCCGACCGTTCTTCCTGTACTACGCTTCCCATGTGAGTGACCCTGGCCCCGACCCCTGGATGTCCAAGACCTGTACCTAGTGCTGACTCCGGTCTCTGCCCCCCAGCATACCCACTACCCTCAGTACAGTGGACAAAGCTTCACCAAGAGCTCAGGTCGGGGGCCATTTGGGGACTCTTTGATGGAGCTGGACGGAGCTGTAGGGGCCTTGATGACAGCTGTGGGGGACCTAGGTCTGCTGGGAGAGACACTGGTCATCTTCACTGCAGATAACGGGTAGGAGCCAGAGCAAGGGGTACTCACTTCTCAATCATAGGTCAAGACTCTAGAGTTTATCCACCCTAGCTGTTTGCTAAAGATTGGCATAAAAGGCTCGAGAGGTGCTAGCCACGTTATGGTGATCCGTGGGGTGACATCCACTCAGAGCCACAGGTACAGAGTTACTGGTCTCGGTAGGCAAGGGAGGGAATAGGTAAGATTATACACTTTAAACTATGGGGCTAGTGGTCACCAGCAGTGGGTCAGTCCTCTTAGTCTCTCGCTACTGATGACTTCCTTGTGTGTCCCAGTCCTGAATTGATGCGTATGTCTAATGGCGGCTGCTCCGGCCTCTTGAGATGTGGAAAAGGAACAACTTTTGAAGGTGGTGTCCGAGAACCTGCCTTGGCCTACTGGCCAGGTCACATTACTCCTGGTCAGTCCTCTGGTCTTCTTTTTGGAGACCCTTGGCCCCATCTCCTTAGCCTGGATGGTGAACTGAGTGGCCAAACAGCCATCTGTCCACAGGTGTAACCCACGAACTGGTCAGCTCTCTGGACCTGCTGCCCACCCTGGCAGCCCTGACCGGGGCTCCGCTACCCAATGTCACCTTGGATGGTGTTGACATCAGCCCCTTGCTGCTAGGCACAGGCAAGGTAGGCCCAATAATCCCCTGACACCAACTCCATGGCCCCATGCTGGTCCTCCTTTAGGTATGAATCTGGGCAGCGCCGGAGAGTCCAGGCCTCATGTCTCCTTTGATGATGGCCTCTGAGTATCACCTCTCAGGATCCTGGGTGGGCCAAAGAGGAGTCCACAACAGGGTGTTACGCAAGAGCTTTTAGAGGTCCCTCCTATACCGTCATCCTAACTTTTCCCTCAGAGTCCACGGAAGTCTGTCTTCTTCTACCCGCCCTACCCAGACGAGATCCATGGGGTCTTTGCTGTTCGGAATGGGAAGTACAAGGCTCATTTCTTCACCCAGGGTGATTCACTTCTCTTCCTGGCTTCCCCTTCCTGACCCTGCTGACCCCCAGCTGCTCTGTCCTCTGCCCCTTCTTGTGTAAAAAGCTGACCCCTCCACAGGCTCTGCCCACAGCGACACCACTTCAGATCCAGCCTGTCATGCTGCCAACCGTCTGACTGCTCATGAGCCCCCACTGCTCTACGACTTGTCTAAGGACCCTGGTGAGAACTACAATCTTTTGGAAAGTGTAGATGAGGTCTCCCCAGAAGCTCTCAAGGCTCTGAAGCACATCCAGCTGCTCAAGGCCCAGTATGATGCAGCTATGACCTTCAGCCCCAGCCAGATAGCCAAGGGTGAGGACCCTGCCCTGCAGATCTGCTGTCAGCCGAGCTGCTCTCCCCACCCAGTCTGCTGCTACTGCCCAGACTCCCAGTCCTGAGGGGACTGGAAAAATCACAGGGGTCCCTCAAGGGTAGCCCAGGACCCCTAGCCCTGACCTGAGTGTGTGATGGTTCACCAGAGAGACAGAGACAAGCGTGTAGTTTGTATCTGGTAATGTAATAACATCAGCTGAGACTTGCAGGTGTGCTAATTCATCTAGTCCTTGTGGTAACTGTGAGATCAGTGCTATTCTGCTGTGCTACAAACAAGGACATTGAAGCATAGGGAATCTCATGGACCTGTCCAAGTCCAATATCACCTTACTAGAAAGAGCTTGAGCTAGGATTTAAACCCAGGCATCCAGGGTCTGAAATTTGTTCCACCTTGATGATCTGCATGTGTCCATGGACACATCGCTGAAGCATGGACCATGTTCATTCACAGAAACTGGTAGTAAGTTCAAGTGCCAGAAACTGTGAGGGAGGAGTGGTGAGGGCAGAGTAACCCTAAAAATTCAAAGCCCCTGAAAGACAGGTTTTCTCAAGAAGCATTGATGGAGGACCTGGAACTGGCCACTTTGGTTCTTAAAGAAATCAGTTGTCTGGAATTAGGTGATAATCTGATCATTCCAGGTAGAGTTAAGGAACTGGGGACTTGCTAGATCCCAGGAAGGACTGTTAGCAGCTTCTGAGACCGCCTCGTGGGGCTTACCTGCCTCTCAAGCTCTGAATTTCTCCTTTGTGCATACTTTAAGTCTCCATGTCCTATCTAATTTTCTACCAAAAAAAAAAAAAAGTTGTCTATAAAGTAATCTTTTAAAAACATCTATCAGGGACCAATAAGATGACTCTAGGGGAAAGTGCTTGCCATGCAGACCTGGCAACTTGAGTTCAATCCCCAAAAACTCACATGAAAAAGCCAGATACAGTGGCCCACATCTGTAATCCCAGCATTCTAAGGGGAGACAGGAAAGAAGAAAGGAGAATTGTCCAGAATCTTTGCAGGCCAGGTAGCCTAGAGTATGCAGCATGGTAGAAATAAGAAAGAACCTGCCTCAACAAGATAGGAAGAGAACCAGATCCCCAAAGTTGTGTTGCGACCTCCACATATGCTCTGTGGCCTTCAGGTCTGAACTTATGTGCATCACACACACACTCAAGCAACAACAAAAATAATAATAAATGTAAAAAAAAAAAAAAAAAAGCCTGTTGGGTTGGAATCCACCAAATTCCAAACTCCTTCAGTGACCCATCATTTCCTTGGGCCCACTGCAAGCTGGCTTGGGTGATCTCTCTACTGGCAATATTCTGCCTCAGACATTAGCCTCTGTAGAAAGGGCCTTTTGACTGCCTACCTGTGTTTCATGGTGTAGTGTGCTGACTTGTGTGTGTGTGTGTGTGTGTGTGTGTGTGTGTGTGTGTGTGTGATCTCGGATGCTCCTCAGTATTGGTTGCATTAGAACGGTACCCTTAGAGTATGTCAATATCTCTAGCCAATTATTGTTGCCTTTTTTCAATGGTGGCAGACTTCCGGAGGGCAAGCATACAGCCTCTCTCTAGGGTGGTGACCAATCTGAGCTGGTTACATTCCAGTAACTGGCCCAGGAGTGACATGTGACTAGGAGTTCTGGTAGAGAGATGTTGGAATGGTCTGGGTGAAGACCTAATGTTAGCAATGTTGCTGGTCCCGGATGGAATGATGCAATTATGAAGCCAGCTTGTCCACCTGCCTGCCTGAAGGGCATCAAACTTAAAAGGTAACTCTTGCCTGTTGACATGTCTGCTGGTGGGCTATTTGTCGCTTGCAGCTGAGGTACCCTGGCAGAAACGAGGCCTGAATGGAATCCGTGGTGTCCACTCTGGGGGGAGGGAACGCCTTGTGGTACCAGATGCTTGCTTGAGGTCCTCCACGTCTTGCATTTCCATCTGTCTCTTCCATAACCTCTTATCTGGTTGAGAAACTACAATGAGCATACTCTGAGGTCTGCTGTGTCTCAGGCTAGAAGTTTCTTTGGGGCTATCCAATAGGAACCAATGCTGGCTTAAAGAGCTCCTTCGCCACTTGTCTAAGCGGACGACTGGTCCCAGATGATTGATAACTCAGTTCAAGGTAAAGATAGAAAAGAACTGAGACAGATTACACATATGTCACATTCAAAACTAACAATGATACAAACAAGAGAACAACCAGTCTTCTATCAAAACCAGTAAACATCAGCGCCTGGGCACAACCTTTGGGAAGAACTTCTGATCCATTCTTTCACTGGCATAGGGTGTATTTAAATGCTGATCCCATCATATTTACTTACACTGTAGTGCTGGAGCAAGGTGTCCTCAAAAGGTAGAGATGAGCTTAACACAGGGATGTGAGGTGCACGGGAGACTTCAGTGCCATAGAAACCATGGGATCTTGCAGAGTGTGGTGTGTGGGTATTGCCTAGACAGTAGGAAACCTGGGGGTGCTACAGTCTGAATAGGGGGTTGACATGAAGAATGTGTGTCAGGATTTCCGTGTTTTCTTATATCATTCTGTGATTTACACTTTAATGTGTAGCAGTCCTTCAAAGCAATAATCCTGGTCATTTGAGAACATAATCATGGAGTAGGAGTTGACCAGACAGTTTAGCTGCCAGTGTGTCTTTGCTATGATGCATATGCATACAAAAGTGCTTGTTTCTCATCATTTTAGCCTACTGCAACATTGTCCCACATAGGCACACTTGTGTGTACTTACATGTGCCTACACAAATACACAGGCATACCTATATACACACACGTGCTACACATGTGCACACATTCACCCAGGCATAGCATGGATACTTATGCAGGTATACGCATACAGATATAGATATGTTCGCACATGGATGACACAGGCACATGGACACAAACTCACATGCTCTTGAATACATTTATTCTTACATGCACTCCTTTATTATGGCTCCCAGATTCTGTCCTAACACGATTCTGACTTCACCATGTTTTCTGTGCAGTTCTGAAGCAAGGTGCCATCAAAGGACACCTTCGTTTATCATTTCTATGCTGAGGTGGGGGATGGAGGGTGGGGGGGAGCCTGCACCTTTCTTTAGGACCCCAAATCCTCCTTTCCCATGCATTTCCCCAAGTGACCAGAAGGGGGAGTAGAAGGGACGGTTTTCATGGAATGATGTTTCCTTCAATTCACCTCTTTTCTGAATGTTCTTAATTACAAAAGTGGTTTTCAAAGAGGGCACAAGTCACTGGGCTAACTCCATTTTGTCCTCTCTGACTCTTATTTTTACCTTTAACTTTTTTTCCATCCTGAGTCGATGTCTCCCTCAGTTACTTTGTACTGGAATGACAGGGCTGATTAGAACCGCTTGCTAAACATCTTTACATCAAGGCATTCAAACCACCCCCCAAAACAACAGTTAAGTCTTACAAGACAGATCGGCCCTCGAAGGAGGGCAACTATCTCTGATGGCAAGGTTGCACCCTGGAGAATCTTTTGGAAACCTCAAGTAATGTCGATGGTCACTTCTCCAGAATTCCTTGCAGAACAAAAACTGAAAGAATGACCTGATCAATGAACAAGCTCGTCTCTCCTCTCGGTTAGGTAAACTCTCAACCCCCACCCCTGTTCATTGCCCTTTTCTATAAAATCTCACGTTCCTGTTAGCCTCTTGAAGGCCGCCTCAAGATTATAGAACCCCTTTGCTCTACGCAACATGGCTACAAGTGATTAAATCCTTCTTTACTCATCTTTTAATTGGTGTTTTGAGATGGGTGGCCCAGTCCGTTGGTACTCCTAGAACTAGATACGTTTTCAAGTAACAATGTATCATCAGACCAGTCAGACACTCAGTATCCTTAGTCTGGGAACACAGTCCTGCCATACCCAAGCCTTACTCTCTGTGGCGTTAAACTAACCCAGTGGTTTGATTCAGCACTAACCCTTGCGTCACCATGAACACTCCAATTAGGAGTCAAAAGGCCCTGTTTACCCCTCAGTAATAAAGGAAGTGTAGTGTATCTATGTCCCTCCAGTCTACCTCTGACCCTTTGTAAGAGGAAAAGTCTATGGATGATACCATGTGGGTCCAAGGTACCACTTGTGAGTCACGGGTGCTGCTAGATCATACATAAGCCATTCATGAAGCAGGCTTGTAAAGACACTTCTAGGAGAGAGGGGGGAGGGAGACGAGAGAGAGAGAGCCTCCTCAGGAGGAATGAAGATGGGGGAGAAAGACTCTGGTGTCATCCAAACTGCTACACTTCCAGGCCCAGAGAAGGGGAATTTGGAAGTGATTAGATTCATGATTCCACAGTCCTCACCACTCTTCACACACTGCAACAAAATGGACCAAGGAGTACATTAGCCATTGAGTATCCAGAGCCTGCCCACTTCAAGAGCTCTCAATTCCCTGTGTGGACATCAGCCCTCTGCAGAAAGTGTATCTACTCCCACACTTCAACTGTCCCCTAGCAGAGCTAGTACCCACCAATCCCTCAGAGGGCCACACCCTTTTTAGTGGCTTCTGGTCTTCATTCCTCTGAACCCAGTATCCTCCCAGTAAAGTCCCGTTTAAACATTTCTACTGGTTGGCTGTGGTCATGGAATATTAGTTAATACAGGAGGAAACTAAATACTCACACCCTGGCCTCCTACTCCCAGCATTAACATTGTACTGCTGTGCCTGGTAGAAGAGACTGGAGGAGCCAAGCACATGGGTACAATATTAACAGAAGGTTCAGAGTTGAGTGACATATTCAGGCCTTAGGGACCTGTTACCTTATCTTAGAAGAAGGGCCCTGCTGAGGAAGGAGCAATATCTGGACAGCATGACCTACTCTTGCAGTACTCTGAATTTACTAAGCCTTAACTGAGAGCATCCCAGTGTGAGCTGGTGTAAGGCTGTCTTCCAGGCAAGACATGGCCATTCCCCCCTCAAAATCAGAGCAGTTCCAATTACCTGCATGAAATAAGACTCTCAAAAGATAGCTCCTAATATTCCATGGTGGAAGAGGAGGGGAGAGTCACAATTCTTTATTTACAAGGGGTCCTGGCTAGGGTTTTTTGTTTTGTTATCAACTTGACACAAGGTAGAGCCACTTGGGAAGATGGAATCTCAACTGAGAAAATGCTTCCACCAGTTTGTCCTGGAGGCAAGTCTGTGTGCATTTTCTTGGTTAATGATTGATGTGGGCCCAGCCCACAGAGGTAGACAGTGCCACCCTGGGCAAGCGACCCTGGGTTGTATAAGAAAGTGGAGGAGCGAGCCAGTAAGTAGCATCCCTCCACAGCTCAGCTTCAGTTCCTGCCTTGAGTTCATACTACCCAGCCGACTAATTTCTAAAAAAAAAGTTTGTTTTTTTTCCATTTTTCAATACAGGGTTTCTCTTCATAGCCCTGACTGTCCTGAAATTTACTCTGTAGACAAGGCTGGCCTTGAACTCCGAGATCCACCTGCCTCTGCCTCCTGAGTGCTGGGATTGAAGGTGTATGCCACCTCTGTCCAGCTTAAAATTTTTGATAAGTAAAATCAATGTGTTTTTCAGCCTTTTCCTTGGCTTCAACTGTTATTGGTAAAGTTTCAATAGTTTTGTTCAATAGTTCAGTTGTTAAAGTTTCAGTAGTTTTCAACTCATAATCTCTAACATGCTATGTATGATTCTCCATATTTCTTTTAATACTATTACATGATTTTATTAAAAATATTTACAAGCATATTTTTCATATCGTCTTAATATTCCAATTGTGTAAATTTTGTTTAGTGAACCCTGTTGCTCAGTAGTTAATTGTTTGTATACTTCCGTTTTGTTTGGTTGTGTTGTTTCCATTTGTTTGTTGCTAGGAGCTGAACCCAAGGCTTCATGAGGGAGGCACACATTCCACCATGAGCCACGCTCTAGCCTACCTTCAGTAATTTAAGTGAGAGTATAAATCAACATATCTTGTGCTTTGTAGAATACTTTGTATTTAGGATGCTTCTCTTGAGCTTTGTTTCCACAAGGAGGAGTACCAGAGTGTGATGGTTTGTATATGCTTGGCCCAGGGAGTGGCGCTATGAGGAAGTGTGGCTGAGGAGGTGTGACCCTGTTGGAGTAGATGTGTCACTGTAGGTGTGGGCTTTAAGACCCTCATCCTATCCCAGCACTTGGGAGGCAGAGGCAGGTGGATTTCTGAGTTCGAGGCCAGCCTGGTCTACAGACTGAGTTCCAGGACAGCCAGGGCTATACAGAGAAACCCTGTCTCGAAAAAACAAAAACAAACAAACAAACAAAAACAAAAAAAACCCCAACCAAAACCCTCATCTTAGCTGCTCGGAAGCCAATCTTCTCCAAGCAGCCTTCAGATGAAGATGTAGAACTCTCAACTCCTCCTGCACCATGCCTGCCTGGATGCTGCCATGCTCCTGCCTTGATGATAATGGATGGAGCCTCTGAACCTGTAAGCCAGCCCCAATTAAATGTTGTCTTTATAAGAGTAGCCTCGGTCATGGTGTCTGTTCACAGCAGTAAAACCCTAAGACAGAAGTATTCCACAGAGCTCTGAGGTTTTTGCATCAAACCAGGTGCTACACTATCTGGAAGACCTAGGGTATTGCAGCAATAGGGAAATAAGCAGGTGACCCAAGGCTCGGGGCTCCTAATGCCCCGGGGGGGGGGGGAATGGTTGCCAGGCAACAAGTGGGGACTGGCTGCAGGTGTTCACAGAACACTGGTAGTAGCAGGGAGGGGAAGGGAGCTCGAGAGGAGTGTGGGTAGATCAGGCTGAGATCTAACAGGAACTGCTGCAGCATTTAAGGACAGTGACCCACCCAGGTGGCTGCAGTGCTAGGGTGGTGGGGAGCCCCGAGGAGGCTGTTTTTTGTACAAAGGTTGGGGAGGGAACTCGGGGGCAATTTGATCCAAGTCAAGAAGGTGGGGACCATAGACAGACTGAAGGATGGCAAGGTGGAGGTGAGGGTATCAAGAGGAATCTGGTTTATCCTCAGCCCTGAGGTTCAGATGACTGAGAAGGAGAAAAAAAAAAAAAAAAGTAAAACACAGAACACAAATGGATACAGTGGGTGGGGGAAAAGTCGCTTGTAAACTCAAACTTTAGTTCAAAGTGTGTGTGGTGCCTCCTGAGCAGATGCAGGGTCCTTTACAAGTAAGCCTTCTCAGCACTAGCCCAGTGACCAACTGTTTGATTGACTCTGTGGGAGCAATTGGGCTGGCAGCTGGAGCTAGGAGTTAATGGACAACACATCTGTCCTCATGGTCAGTTCCATGGGAGGCACAAAGCTGTTTATTACTGGTGGTCTTGGTCTGGACTGGGTATTTTCAGGCTCTTGGTACCCGATGTGAGAAACTGAAATAAGCACACACCGTATAAGCCAGGTTAGTTTTATTCAAAGCAAAGCGATAGTACAGGTCAAATATGCTGTCGAGAGTGACTGAGGGCCATATGAGTGAAGAAACTATGCTCACGGGCTCCAGGCTGTTGCCTAGAGGCTTCTTTGATGGAGACTAAAGGAAGGAGGAGATGCTATTGGCATAGTTTGGATGGTTCTCTAGTTTTGAAGGGCAGGCTTGAAATACAGAAACCCTCTGTCCAGTGCACAGGTCCCTTCCCATAATGCATCTTGTTTTAATCATATGCATGCCCAACTATGCATAGGTGTAAAATGGTAAATAGGAAATTCTCCCTAAAAGTTCATCTACAGAACATTTTGCCTTAATGCACATGCACCCCAATCCAGTTCACACCAAACCAGTCTCCCTATTCTGATACTGGATATAGCTGTGATCTGACTGGATAGGATCTAAAGTTTAGTAATCCTTAAAGGAGGGAGAAGCTTATCCCACTTCTCAGAGTGGAATACCAGTGCATCTCAGTGCAGGTGGGGTCCTAGGTTACCGACAGGTTGCTAGGCACATTGTTGAGAGAGGGGTGTATGTGCATAGTGCATGCAGGTAAGGATGTCACGCTGCCAAGTGCATTATTGGAAGGGGGGTGTGGCCCAGACCAAGTGGAGTCCTAGTTTACTAAATATTCCCTATGTTTGCCTGCCTTGAAGCCAGTAAGGAAGAACCCAGGACAGGGCAGGGATTGCGGGGCAACCAGAGAGGTAGGAGAAAAGCAGCAAGGAAAGGCCACCAAGCATGTCCCACAGCTGTCCTAATTGCCAGACAGGAGGGAAAATGCAAACCATATGAAAAAACAAAGAGACATAGAGAGTCAGGGGAGGAAGGCTGGGCCCTGGGAGGGATACAGGGCACAAAGGAGACGGAACTGGAGGTGGAATGATCTCTGATGCAAAGCTGTGTAGGTCTGAAGGCCACACGTCCATCCCTCAGCACAGGGGTACAGGTTTCATACTGCCCCCAAGTGGTTGTCTGCCTCTTTACAGCATCGATAAGTAGCAGAAAGATATTTACAGATTTTCCTGGATACCTGGGATGTCCCCGGCACACAAGCTAAAAAATGGCAATTCCACAGCAACTGGGCTTCGTCCCTGATAGTCACATATATTGTGAATATTTTTTGTTTGTTGACACTCTGAGGTAACCTTTAAGTAAAGATGATTTTTATAGTTACTACTCTTTGGGGGGGGGGGGGTGGAGAGGATGGGGACGGGATTACGTCATATAGCCTAGGTTGGACTTAAGTTCACAGTCATCCTGTCTCAGTCTCCAATGTTCTTGGATGTTAACTATGTGCTACCACGCCAGGCTAAAACAAAGGCTTCTTATTTTTATGTAGCAAACTGTTGAAACATCCCTTTGTTCACTGTGTTGCTCACAACCTTCACCTCTTTCTGCTTAAGGTCAGGGGCCACCTACTGTCATAAGGATCATTCCCCTGAGGTTGGAGTCACTCGGGAGTCCCAGGAGAGAATCTTGGTGAGGATCTAAAGTCACCTATAGGCACGGATTTTTTTTTAAAGTCACTTATTTTCTTCTGGCTTACTATGTAAGACTTTTAAAAACTACCAATTTTTGAGACCCACAGACATTGTTTCCCAAGTTGTTTGTGGCATGCACACACACCACCACCACCACCACCACCACCACCACCACCACCATGATCTGAGCCACGCCTTTCCCCATACCCCACTCAGAAAAGACACAGGGTTTATGGCCAGTGCTTTCAAACCTGGGCTATCTCTGCAGGAAATCAAGTGTGTTTGAAGTAAATGTCTGTGAGGGCCTCCAGACACCACCTTCAACAAGGCTCTAGCATAGTATGCAGTGATCCACCCTCAACAGCACTTCAGAAAGCACTGAAGACCCCCCATAGCCCCCTCACCCTAGGTCCTCCCTTTCCATTGCCACAGGCAGTACCTGAGACCTGGACCTCACCTGGGCACCACCTTAAAAACAGTCAGGGTCACACCAAGCAGAGTTTATTGATGCCGTGGGCGGGGCCCACGTACACAGCAGGTGGCGCACGCAGGGCAGATACTCGCTGGACTGCAGGGGTGTTAGCGGCAAAAGCAGATGACCTGTGGGGAGCACTCTTTGGGGGTGCCCTCCTCCTAGCAGCATTGGGGGCTTTAGGTGAGCATCAAGAACCACCTAGTTACCCTAAGGTTCTCTTAGAAACCCCTCCCCCTCCTTCCCGAGCTCCTTGTGAGTTTGGGGGCTAGGATCCCTTCCTGTGATCAAAGGTGGGATGATCCCTTGAGAGTCACTATAAAAATTAAAATTCATTTATAAATCACAAGAGAAGGGCAGGAGGGTACCACTGGGGGAACCTGACTTCATCGGTTACCTTGAGCCTACTCCCCTCCCTCAAGGCCTCACACCAAAAGAGAGAGCAAAGAGCAAGGTCTACAGGCACAGAAAGGGGCGAGAGACAGAGGAAAGGCAGTCGGAGGAACGGGGCAAATGAGGACAAGAAAGAGATGCATCAGAAGAAAAGTATGGCTGCTGAGGCTCCTCTCCCCAGCAGCTCCCAAAAGCCATGACCTGGGGATAAAGGAGAAAAGTTCCCAGCCCAGAGACTCCCACAATGTAAGGTTCCAAATGTCCCCGATCCAGTCCTTGCTCAAGCCATGGTGGCCTTGAGATACCCAGAGCTGTGTAGACGGGAGCTGAGGGAGGTGGGTGCTACTCCAGGTAGATATCCTCTGTGGGGCAGGCAAATGCCAGGTGCTCCTGGTAGTACTCCAGGAAGGCCCGGCTGCAAAGAGGGAGATGGCAGTGCTTAGCCCAGTGCTCTTCCCAGGCGCGCACTACTGTCTTGGGTAGCAACTATGTCCACACAGCGCCCTTTCTAGCAACCTGCAGTCGTGCCCTGCCCTTTCATGCACCTAAGTCTTTCCACGCCCTGTCTCCTCCCCGGGCTCTTGCTCCATCTTCTTACTCACCCCACGCTCCGCGCCACTGGTCTCATAGACTCCTGGGACACAAAGACATGGCAGGCAAAGCGGCTTAGCAGCGGGTGTTTGGTGATGAAGCCAAAATAGCTGTGGGGACATTGGCAAGGAGGGTGTCAGAGCACTGGCCTAGCCTTGGGCACCCCATTAATACTAATAGCATCTGTTATCCAGACGAGCAGCTTGGGACTCCAGATCCTACTCCCGCCCCCAAACTTTGGCCAATCAGATCTACTGCCCCATACCTAACAGGTGTTATTTAGGCCCCATCTAAAGCACTTATATGAATTCACACATTTTATAATAGCCCTCTTGAGGTAGGTGTACCGATGGAGACAAAGCATAGAGAGCATTAGTGTCTTGCAGAAGGGCACAGTCAGTCTATGGCAGCTAAGGGAGGCAGTCTGTGACCTTAATACCTAATACCATGTATCCCTAACTGTTTACAGACATGCCAGATACTCCTCCGCCTCCACTGACTTCAGAGTAAAGCAAATTAACCATCCACCTATAACAGCTTTCCTTGGACTCCTGGTAGTAGAGCTGGGGTGGATACTAATGCATCTCTGTAGGACTACAACTGGACCAGCGTCTAGCCTGACTGGCATGGATTGGGCACTGTATCACTGTATCGGTATGAGTGGAGCCCTAAGAGTGGGCGGGGATTGGAGAACAGGTGGCCCTCGGTGGAGTTTGAAGGAATACAGGGGAAACAGGTAAATTCTTACCAGCTGTTTCGGGGATGACAGCCACAGAATGAGATGTTCTTCATCTGGAAGAAGTGGCTGCAACGCTGGAACTGGAGGTGAGCAGAATCATCCCAGATTGGCTAGGGAAAGCCTGTGGCCACGCCTACTCCACGCCTCCTTGACGCCCCTGCCCCACAGCTCTCCTTGGCGTGAACCACCCCACCACTACCTCCAAACCTCCCTCTGGTCCCCAGTCTGTCACACTCCCACCTCAGGTCCTCCTCCACTGAGACTCAGCTTGACTCCCCGCAGAGAGATCTCAAGGTCACAAGAGGCAGGAGGGCGCAGGTGAACCGTTAGTTTCCTGGCTGTGGCAATCTGAGGGAGAAGTCAGAGAAGAAGGTAGGGGAGGGGGCCTTAAGGAACCCATCATGGGCTCTCTCTCTTCATGCCTCTGTTCATTTTTAGATTGTCACCTAAGGGCCCCAGAGACAATTCTAGAAGACAAAAGGATGACCTTGGCCATCCTTGCTCTCAGAACAAGCCAGTCATCACTCTGTACACAGCTGGCCTCCCTTCTGTTCCAACCAGGCAGCTTCTCTTGGTTCAGGTGCCAAGAACTTGTTCTGCACACACTTGCAGCCACCTCACTGCCTGATGCCCATAACCTGGGTGGGGCTCTTTGATCTAGATCTGGTCTGTCCTGCTACCCAGGGCACATCAGGCTCAGTTTCTGCCCGGGGGATCAGCAGATACTGATAACTGTCTACTGAGTGAATAGGGGATTCCCAGGGAAGAGAACATGAACGTTGATTTTAATTTCAGACAGAAAGTTGATGACTTCACAGAAGAGGAATCAGCAGAGAGGGGAAGGTTTTACTTGAACTGGCCAATAGACCCAGAGGTAAAAGAGACAGATGCTTCGCTGCTCTGGGTCTTTCTGATTGGGCTTCTGAATCTGGTCTGAGAGCCAGTCCTATAGATAACATCTCCCTCCAAGGCTTGGAGCCGCGGGAGCTGTGCCACCCTGTGAGACTAGAGTGACATCCAGGTAGGCCTCCAGCCTGTGCCTGCCTCCAACTCCACACTGACCTTTTGCATGGCTGCACACAGGATACCGTTGCCCTGGTGACACGGTACCTCCACGGAGCCCAAGAACTGCACATCGAAGCGATCCACCCAGCAAGGGCTCCGCTTGCTCCCTGGGGGAGGTAGGGAGAGGAAGTCACATAGTCAGAGAATGATATAGGGGGAAGTCTGTGGTGGCAAACTTCCTCTTGTAGGTGGGATCTTACCCAGCAGGTCCTTGGCAGGACCAGGTACTGCATGGGCGTAGAAGGCAGGGAACACCCCACGCTCGCCGGTTCGCATGTTGAAACCACGAAACCAAAAGTCATCTTCTTCCGCTTCCACCAACACTGGGTCATCCACATCTAGTTCTAGTTCATCTGGATGTCGAGGGATGAACCTGCGGTTGAGTGAGAGGTTAATTGAGACCACGCTGGCTGAGATATGTCATGTACAGAAGTGTCCTAAGGAGTCTGTAGACTGGGCCTGGGGGTCATCTGGGCCAAGGGAGTTAATGTACCTGAAGACAGCCCGGTGTGTTTGCTCTCTCTCCTCCCCATTGACCACACAGGAAAAAAGACCAAAGGACTCAGTGCCTGAGAGACAGACAAGAGAGACAGAGATGAGGAGAGTCAGGAATGCCATGGAGAAAGAAAAGTACTGAAAGGCCTGGCCTTGGGTTGGGGCCAAGTCCCCTCCCTGAACCACAGTTTGGGCATCCTAAGTCAAGAAAGAGCAACCCACTAGGAGCTGACTTCCTGCCACTTGGAGATAAACAGTGCCTATTGTTCTAGGGGGAAAAATGAATGGTCCAGCCTTGACCACATCTAGAACTTAAGACCCCCTGGACACTTTGGGGGATAGGGCCTGGGGCCAAGATGGCACTTCTTCCTCTGGGTCCACCCCACATCTCCCCACTTCCCACTCACTAGAGGATCGAGATGTGCTGTTGACAAAGACGTTGAGGAACTTCTTGGAGAAGGTAAGGTCGGGGCTGTCAGGAGAGGCATCCTCTGGCACCTGGTCACTACCTAGTAACGTGGCTCCCGCCTCTTCCTCACTGGCCTCACAGCTGCTGTCCTCTTCACTGTCGTTGCCCAGGCCTGCACAGCGCCGCAGGCTCACCAGCTCCAGCTGCGTGTGCTCATCCACCACTAATGTGTATTTAACTGCATCGTACACCAGCGAGGCATCCAGCGGAGCAGTAGAACTTGTAGTCCTGGAGCCAGGGGGGACCACGCTGTCTTCAGCATCCTCCTCATCCTCTTCATCCTCTTCCTCATCATCCTCTTCCTCCTCCGAGCAGGCAGCAGAGCAGGAGCGGCCAGGGCGGGCAGTGCGTCCTGGTGTGGCCCAAAGCGGGGTGATGGTATCCCGTGTTGGGTTACTAAGGAAGAGGCAGGGCCCAGGCTGCGCTGGACCAAGCCGAGGTGCTGCAGGGGCCGGCGGAGGTGGCCCGCAAAGGGTGTCCATGTCCACCAACTCCACGTGGGGCCCTGCTGCTGCCTCAGGGTCTTGGCAGTCCTGGGGTACCGGGTTGGCCTGTGATGCAGCCTCTTCTGGCAGGCGTGGTGCAGGAGATAAGCACTGGCCAGGGCAACGAATGGGTGAGGAGCCCTCAGAGATCATGCGGCTCACCAGGTTGCTGAGCAGCCAAGGCGAGTCAGCATCCTCACTCAGGTCAGGCTCAGACTCAGAACCAGACTCATATTCGCTGTTGGTGTCATCCTGGCCCACAGGCAGGAAGGCAGGGCGTCGGGGAGGTTCATGTAGTGGCTCAGGCTCAGGCTCAGGCTCTGAGGCCGGGGACGAAGCCTCCTCGATAGAGTTGGTGAGGTGTGATGAGCGGCCACTGCTGCTGCCACCGTCGCTGCTCAGCTCCAGCTCTGTCTCAGAAATGGACGAGATCATGCGCCCGAGGCGTGCGCCGCCTGCATCCTCTGAGTCCGAGCCTGGTGATGAGAGCTCCTGGCTGCTTCGCCGACCCTCGTGGCCTCCACTAGAGTGGCTTCTCAAGTCAGCCTCAATACCAGGATCAGAGGAAGGGGAAGCCCCACCTGATGCTGGTGGCTCTGGGGGCTGGTTCCCTTCACAGTCACAACCAAGGCCTGCAAGGGACTGTACCTCATGGTGCTCCTCTTCTGCTGGCAGGAGAGGGGCTGGAAGCTCTGCAGGGCAGGGAGTCAGGTTACTGCCTCCTGAAAGCAGGCCTCCTTTAAGCAAGCAGCCATTCCTCCCTCCCCTCCCTCTTCCATTGGGCTCCTGACAGCCTCATCCCTCACCTTTAAGGGGTTCCTGGGCTGGCGAATGCAGCACTGTCTCCTGCCAGGAGGATGGGGGTGCAGAGGTAAAGCCTCCGTTGTTGTTATTCAGGGAGTCCTAGGTAGGAGGACAAATCGGTATAGCTGAAGACCACTCCATCCATAAAGAGAAGGAAGGGCCTGCTACAGAGACGGACTCCAAACTCAAGTACTGTCTGTCTCGTGAAGCTCACCTGTGCTCCAAGTGTAGTCAGGTGGAGAGTGGTGGGGCGGAGCTTGTGGGACTCCTCTAAGGGAGGAGAGAGAATAAGGGACTCTCCAGCCAGTGCCTGTGAACCAGAGGATCCTCCCCCTGCTTTGCCCTCCCCATCTCCTTCTTCCTCCTCTTCCTCCTCTTCCTCCTCCTCCTCATCTTCCTCTTCCTCGTTGTCGTCGATCATCTCAAACTCCTGGAAATCATCTTGGAAGGAACAGATAGGGTGTGGCTGCTCCGAGCGACTCAGGGAGAGACTGTCCTGCAGGAAAGAGGGACAAAACGGGGCTGGGCCAGAGGACAGCAATCACCTGGAGTCCCAGGCACTAGAAGAGGGGGAAGCAGGAAACTGATGAGTTCCTTCCAGTTCACTGTACCCCATCAACAGAGCCAGGTTTGTTTGATTAAAAAAAAAAAAATCTGCTTAAGACGAATATTGCTCACTGCACTTCCAGAAAGGGCCCAAATTTCGGAGATGTTCCCCCAGACCCTATCATGTTTACACTGTCAGTCTGCTGCTTTTGTAGCATTTTATCAGTTCACAGCTCATGGCTTACACACCAGACTGTAAAACCACCAAGACAGGGTCATGTCCACACTCTGCCCTGGTGCCCTCACCCGTGGCAACATCATCAATAAGTAACAGACAAATACATCAATATGGACAGCCTTCACGCTGATGATTCACCCAGTTTGTACCAACCCAGGGGTCTTTGGCATAGCCAGCCCTTCTGCTAGCAACTCCTCTCTTCCACACCCTCCTACCTAACCCCATCTGCCTGGTTCCTGCTAACCTCGGGGGTTCTATGACTGATACCTCCTCTGAGAAGTCTTTCCTGGTTCCCTTGGTCTGGATTGGATTCCCTTCCCCCTCATAGCACTTTGTGTCCAGTTGGAACAGGGCCACTGGCCTGTGGGCGATCACTATCTTTCATTTGTATTCACCCCTGCTAAACTGAACACTGGGGTGGGTCTGCTGTCTGGCTCTGCTCTCAACGCCTGTAAGGCCCCCTGCACTTGACACATGGCATTTCCTCAGAACAAATGAAAATGGAAACATACAGAATCAGAGGGGCTGGAGGAGGACGGTTTTAGGGATAGGAAGAGGCCACAGAGGTCGAGTTTGGGTAGAAACTGGAGGGTTCAGATCTTCGTGGGGATCTGAGGACAGAAGCAAAAGCGCACACCTCCTCTTGTGGCACTGCGCTGGGGAGACCTGCCCGAGAAGACCCTCTGAAGGGCCTACAGTGTGTTAGGAAAGAAGACCTGCACCAAGGGGATGTCAGCAAGAGCAGAGGGTTTTTTGCATGGAAGCTGAACTGAAGACTCCCTAAACCCACAAGGATGCTAGGGAAACTGAGCCTGTGTGAACCTCTTCTTTACTCAGACCCTACACACCCAGCCCCCTTTTCCCCACCTTCTCGCAGTGGTCCGAGTCGTAGCTAAGGCCCAGGCCACAGTCGTCTGTGATCTCAGACAGGTCTTCATCATCAAATTCTTCCAGGCTTATGTCCTGGGGAGGCCTGGAAAGGATGCCAGGGTCAGAGAGCCACCTGTCCTAGGCTCCTGGCCTGAGAGCTGATCCTGAGGACATTGGTGGGAAACGTCCAGCTCCCAGGGCCCCCAACTCATATACTAAAGCCATGTCATTTTGACCCCAGGCACTGCTCTCCCCTGAGTCCCCTCCTCCACCACAGCAAAAGAGCCCAGAGGAGGCATCCCTCCACAAACCCCTCCCACTCCTTTTCAGCTCAGCTCCCAGTCCCTGTGGGTCACAGCTTCAGCCTCAGGGGAGACACCTTGAACCAACAGGGGGAGGGGGAGCTGCGACAACAAGAGAAGGAGGGGTCCAGCTGTTCTGCTTGTGTCCCCACCCACTCCTACAGAACAGGCCTACATCCAAAGATCCAGCCCCCTCCAATCCCAACTTCCCCATCTCACCCCCAGAGCTTCAAGCTTGATTTCACTCTCTGCCGCCCTGGGGGTTTAGGGACCAGGCCCTAGCCTCTATGGAAGGAGACATAACAAGGCCAAAAGGACACTGCCAAGAACGGAGTAGGTACTGAGCATCCTGCCTAAAATCCCTCAAAGGGTCAATCCAGAGACCCACCCTTGCTAGGTCATCGGTCCTAACTGGGTGCGGTTCGGTATCCCAACGGGAAAAGTGAATGTGTGTCTCTCTGTGTGTGGGGGGTGCCATTGGGTCTGCGCGACAGGGAGCAAACACAGAGAGACCCGGAGCCCAGGATGGGGGATGGGAGCATCAGTCAGAGGCCTGCAAACCAAGGAGGCGCCCCAGCCTAGGTAGCTAAAATCGATGGGGTAGGGTGGCAGGCCGAAGAAACCTACGTGAAGATGAGACCCGCCGAATGCGTACCTGCAGCCGGGAGGCGACAGCGAGTGAAAGGTGGAGAGAGAAAACATCTCCGCGCGATCCGCCATCTTCCCAGGAACCGCCGGCCGCCAGCGAGGGGGAGGGGTGAGGAGCACCGCGCGCCCTTGGTGCTCAGGCTCGCGGCCTCTGTCTCCCCACTCACCTCGTGACACGCCCTGCGACACCCGTCGGCGACACACCTCAGCGCCCTGCCAGGACACCGCGGCAGCGAGCCGCGCCGCAGGGGTGAGGGGAGGGAGTGGCGCAGGGCGGGGCCTGAGGTGGGGGCGGAGGAATGGGGGTCGAGCCGAAGGGGGGGGGTGCGGGATGCGAGGTGGTGGTGGTAGCGGTGGTAGTGGTGGTGGTGAGATTCTGGTCGGGAGAGCTGGCGTGCGCCTTGCGTGGTCCTAGCGAGGAACAGGCGAGAAGGGATAGGTGGAAGCAAAGATACGCTGGTAGACCGAAGGTTTCCGCAGGAGCCGAGAGAGGAGTGGGGGAAATGGGTGCGGTAGACCCAGGAGCCAGGACCAAGGCGGCCCGGGTCTGCGCGCCTCTAGTTACAGCGGTGTGCAGTGCTCCTGGGAGGTGGACGGCTCATGGGGGGTGGGGTGGGCGAGGACTTAGGAACAGCATTCGTGCCCCGGTAAATTCGAAAAGCAGAGTTGGTCATGAAGCTTGCCAGACCTCCTAACTCACCAGACCTACTAACCCGCTAGACCTCCTAACTCGCCAGACCTCCTAACCGGTGGCGGAGGGAGCTGTCCACCCGAGGGTGCTGATCAGATCTTGTCGGAGCTGTTCTCCACTGGGTGCTGATGGGGCCAAAAGAAACTTCCCCTTAAAATTTGCTGACTCCAGCTAGAGAAGTCATTATCCTGACAGTGCTAATGGGACCGGGACATTGACTCTTTCTCAAAGAATGTGAAGAGGTCTGGAATCAGAGGCCAAGAATGAACTTTCTCTGTGTGGTACAGACTGACGAGCCTGGACAGAGATAGAGGTGGGCACCAGAAGTTGAGGCTCTGCTCATTCAACTGAACCACTGTTTCTTGAGGGTACCTATGCTCTTGGCTCTGTTCTGAGTATGGAAAGCCTCCAAGTCAAGGCATGGGCTTACTAAGGAGTTCTGTGTGGAGAGAAAGGGAAGAAATGGAGCCAATTGTAAAGTAAGAGAGAAGATCAAAGTGGTGAAGGACAAGCTAGAGGAAGAGAGGTAGGGAGCCTCACACTAGAATTCGTTTTGAAGGAAGAATGAGACATTGGAGTGTTAAGTCTGGAAATCATGGAGCAGAAGGGGCTCAGGGAGTCAGGTGGGACACCCTGCTCCGCCACTTTCTTAGTTTCTGAATGGCCAATGAATGTGACTTCTCCATGAAGTCTCCAGGCTTTCTCGGGATTCATTGGAATTGTACAACCCTGAACTCATCTCAGACTATACTTCCCACACAAGCTTCCCTCTTATCAAATGCTTACATGCAGATTTCAAAGGCATAAACAACCTGGGGAAGGGGTTACTTCTCCTGTGGAGTTTCTCTTTGGCTCCAAGAGCACAGATTCTCCAGACTAAGGATCTGAAAGTGCTCCCCATCTTCATTTAACCGCCAGCATTCTGAACATGAGGCAACTGTTCAATGCACCAGAACTCCATTTCTCCGTCTGAATAAAAGTGCTGTGACACACATAAACCCCCAGGCACAGTGATTTATTAAGGATCACTTAACATCCATTCTTCCAAAGTACACACGGTTGGGCATTGTGGCATGTGTCTTTAATCCTGGCATACTGGAAGCAGAAGCAGGTGGGTCTCTGTAAGTCTGGGGCTAGCTTAGTCTACATAGTGAGTTCAAGGCCAGCCAGGGCTGCATAGTGAGACCCCTACACACACACCCACACCCTGATGTATGAGAGGGTAGCAGCGACTCAGATACCTTCCTTACCGGAGCAGACGTTGGGAGAGCCTCCTGACCTGCTGACATTGGCTGGGAGCCCTCGTTATCTATCATGCTCAATGTCTCCCAGCTTCACTACACATTGATGGCCTCTTTCTTCTTCAGCTGAACATAGAACATCTCCATTGCTGGCGTCCTGAGGTTTCAATCTGGTGTATCTTTGTGTAGATTTATTTAACATATCTTCTGTGCCTGAGGCTCACTGATCTTAATTACATGAATCTCTATTTCATTAGTGAAAAATCTGACAACCATTTCCTCTTAAAAATATACTTTCCCATTACCTCTTTAAATTCTGTCTCAGAGCCAACTATGATGGTGCATGCCTGTAATTCCAGCACTTAACTATGCTGAGGCGAGGAAAGCTCAGTTTTAAGGCCAGCCTGGGCTACATAGTGAACCTCTTGACTTAAAAAATGCAAACAGAAAACTACGGACTCTGCCCCTCCCTTCTTCCAGCACTCCCACTAAACTCATGTTGGTTTGTTTTTTTTTTACTCTAGCCACCAGGAAATCTTAACCTCTTGCTTATGTTTTTCATATCTATGTCTTTTCAGACAATATTTGTAATACTTTATTCACATTTAAATTTTAGTTCATTTTCTTTTCAACCGTTTACCATCTGTGGATAAAGCTGTACACTGTCACCAGTTAAGCTGAACAGTGAGTCCCAGCGTTGTTCCTGTCTCCACAAGCCTAGGACAAAACATATATGCCATCATACATGGCATTTTTGCATGGGTTCTGAGGATCAAACTTAGGTCAACATGCTTATGAGGTAAGTACTTCACTGACTAAGCTATCTTCCCAAACCAGAGGCAGTTAGTAATTTTTTTATAAAGATATGGTCTCTTGATTTTCTTGGGCTTGGGTTCACACGCTGGTGAACCTGTAGGCTTTTGCCGTCTCTGCAGTCTGAAGGTCACCTGGTGCCTGAGGAAGAGCCACTCAGAGTATAGCTGTTGGATCCTGGAAGGATCGTGTTCCTGCTCAGGTCCAGCTCAGATTCTACACCTCTCAAAATTACAACAAATCTCTCAGTTTTAAGTTGCTTTGTGAGCCCAGGAAAACATTCCTGCAAAGGTCTGTCCCCTTGCCCACCCCAGGCTTGTCTCCACCAATGAAAACCTGGGTTTGGAGATGCAGTCAAAAAAAAAAAAAGGCTAGACCATGTCCCAGTTGGATTGTCCACACAGAAGTCTGACCTTGATTGTTGTGACAACCCTCCCAACAAAAGGAGAAAGAGTTTATTTAACACTTGGTTTTAGATTACAATCCACCATGACAAGGCAGTCCAAGCAGCAAGAACATCGAATTCACAGTTAGGAAGGAGAGAGGAATGAACCCACTCAGATCAGTATCCCATGCGCATAGCCCAGGCCTCATCCACAGTTAAGATGACAATCCACAGGTATGCCAGAGTCCCCTCTCCCAGGCAATTCTAGAGTCTGTCGACAAGACTAACCATCACAACTAGAAATACAGATTTATTGTTTCTTAGGTCTATGTAAAAGCAAAAATGTGAAGCCATAGACTCCCTGGAGCCTCCCCCATCCCAGGTCTCTGGCACAACCTAGAGATGTCCCCCCACCCCCGCCAGTCACCAATTTCCATTCATTTTCTCAGCCCTCTTTCCTCAGCTCTCCCACACCTGATCTCCACCCCGTTCCCCTCCCTATGTATGCCCTCTCACCTAGTTCCCTCCCTCCATCCACCTCTGGTGACTATTTTATATCCCCTTCTGAGTGAGATTCAAGCATCCTTCCTTGAGCTTTTCTTGTTATTTAGGTTCTTTGGGTCTGTGGATTGTAGCATGGGTATCCTGTACTTTATGGTTAAGAGCCACTTATAAGAGAGTGCACACCGTGCATGTCCTTTTGGGTCTGGGTTACCCTACTCCGGATAGTATCTTCTAGTTCCATCCATTTGCCTGGAAATTCTATGATGTCCTCATTTTTAACGGCTGAGTAGTATTCTATTGTATAAATAAATCACGTTTTCTTTATCCATTCTTCGGTTGAGGGACATCTGGGTTGTTTCCAGTTTGGGGTTATTATGACTAAAGCTGCTATAAGCACAATGGAGCAAGTGTCCTTGTGGTATGATGGAGCATCTTTTGGGTACATGCCCAGGAGTGGTATAGCTGGGTCTTGAGGTAGAATGATTTCCAATTTTCAGAGGCTCCAGGGAGTCTATGAGACTCTAACAGAGACTCCTAGCAGTGGGGGATATGGAGCCTGAGGTGGCCACCTGCTGTAGCCAGGAAGGACTCCCAGTGGAGGGATAAGAACACCAATCCACCCACAAAACCTTTGGCCCAAAATTTGTCCTGCCTAAAGAAGCGCAGGGACAAAGATGGAGCAGAGACTGAGGCAATGGCCAACCAATGATCGGCCCAACTTGAGACCCATCCAATGGGCAAGCACCAATCCCGAACAGTATTATGCTGTTATTGCGCTATTATGCTCGCAGACAGGAGCATAGCATAACTGTCCTCTGAGAGGCTCCACTCAGCAGCTGACCAAAACAGATGCAGAAACCTATAGTCAAAAATTAGACACAGCTCGGGGAATCTTGTGGAAGCATTGGGTGAAAGTGAGGGACCTGGAAAGGATGGGAACTCTACAGAAACACCAAACAGAGTCAACTAACCTGGACTCTTAGGGCTCCCAGAGACTGAACTACCAACCAAAAAGCAAGCATGGGCTGGACCTAGGTCTCCCAGCACCTATGTAGCAGATATGCAGCTTGATCTTCATGTGAGACCCCCAAAAAACCTGGAGCAAGGAGGCTGTCCCTGATTCTGTTGCCTGCCTATGGATTTTGTTCCCCTGACCAGGCTGCCTTGTCTGGCCTTGGTAGAAGAGGATTTGCCCAGTCATGCAGTGATGAAGTGCCAGGATGGGCCTCCCCTTCTTAAAGGAGACGGGAAAAAGGGACAGGAGGAGAGACTTGTGAGGGGGAGACTTGGAGGAGACTGATATTGGGATGTTATGTGAACAGACAAATTAATGGGGAAAATGTAAGCCAATCTGAATATCTAATCCTGAAAAATAGGAAATTTTAAGAATTTATTGCCTGAGAGTATATGAACAAATGGTATATAACTGTTTTCAAAGAATATATAAAATTATAGGGAAATTATGAATATATGATGTCAACTAAAAAAGAATGGTATAGGAGTGCATATAGTATAGCCTCACTTATATAAAAGTCTTGGGGTATATCAATAATAATAGTAAGATATGGTCTCGGGACAGGCAGTGGTGGCTCCCAGCACTTGGGGGCAGAGGCAGTGGATCTCTAATCCACAGAGTGAGTTCCAGGACAGAGGACTACACAGA
>JADRCH010000028.1:6246305-6258084 GCA_019843965.1 Rhynchomys soricoides | reverse complement strand
GAAGAAAGGAATTTTCAGGACAAGCCAGTATGTTAGAGTTTATTAAAAGATATTCAAGCCGGGCAGCGGTGTCGCACGCCTTTAATCCCAGCACTCAGGAGGCAGAGACAGGAGGATTTCTGAGCTCGAGGCCAGCCTGGTCTACAGGGTGAGTTCCAGGACAGCCAGGGCTACACAGAGAAACCCTGTCAGGAAACACAGATTTGGGCACAGAAAGGTCCTCAGGAAAGGAGTGAGGCACGTCTAAGAACACGAGTGTACGTGACTTAGTATTTCTATTGCTGGGATAAAACACCACGACCAAAAGCAACTTGGAAGAAAAGGATTTATTTGGCTTACATGTCATAGTCCATAATCAAGGGAAGTCAGAGCAGGAACCTGGAGACAGAACTGAAGCAGAGCCATGGAGGAATGCCGCTTACTGGCTTGCTCCCCAGTTTGCTTATACAAGTCAGGACCCCCTGTCCACTGGGGACACACCCACAGTGGACTGGGTTCTTCCACATCAATAACTGATGAAGAAAATGACCCACGGGCTTGCTTACAGGCCAGTCTGATGTGAGGGTTTTCTCAGCTGAGGTTCTCCCTTCTCAGATGACTAGCTTGTGTCAAGTTGACCGAAATAAAATGATTCAGCAAACAGAAAAAAATAAAACCAACCAGGACTTCTCAAAAGTGAGCTTCTTAAACAATTTATTTCATTTATCTTAACAAGAGCCATATGAACAGTTTTTGTGAGTTATGAGATTATTCACTTGAAGAGGTTGCTAAGCAACTTAAATCAGATAACAGGATGGTGACCACTGTATCCATGACAAGACTACAGTTGATAAGGTAAACCCCAGATCAAAGAGATACAGTAAGTTAGGATATCTTCACTAAAAACAGAAGTTAACAAAACAGAAATTGTATTTCTGAGACCTAGGAACTATGCAGAGAGGTGTGAGACACACCTAAGGACATATACAGGCAGGCTTCCAACATGGCTCATTGCTACTGTAACATTCTTGCTTAAAAGTATCTCTACATAAAAGAAAGACTGTCTCCATGCAGCAACCTTCATAGCAAATGGTAACTGCGCTGACTTTTGGTGCTGCTGTTCTTCTGGCGATCTACTAATTAATCTTACTTCCTGCCACCTCACCCTTACACATCCTGCACACATCTGTAAGGCACGGGGGCCTTCTATCAGAGAGTATGGGATTGTGAGGTCGAGCATGCTCAGACCCTGGCGATCTCAGTGTCTAAGATGGCAGGAGTAGAGCTAATTCCCTCCTTGTCCCCATGCCTGCTTCGAGGCATGTAACCTCTACCTCCAACTAGGTGATCACAAGCATCAATCCTGTAGCATAGCACCTGGAATTCTTCCCCATGCAAATAAAGCATCATAGCCTCAACCAATAGAATGTATTCACCCACAAAATCCCATCCCACTCCCCAAGGCTCATATAGTCCCTACTGACCTTGAATAAAGCACACAAGTTATTTCACCAAGGATCATCTGAGACTAGCTGTTTTTACTGAGCTGTAACACTTGGGGGAAGGCTCTCTACCTGGAAGCACTCATTGTTAGATATTGGACCCAACTGCCTAGCCAGGCTCCATTGCTGGTGGAGGCTCACATCACAGAGCTGGTTTTTCAGTTTCCCATATCTACCTAGGATCCTGCTTTGTTTCCAGGGAGTACTTGTTCACACCTTCCACCAGGAACTTTCCAGGCTCTAAGCCTTGATTCTATGCCCCATGTTAGGTGCTATTTGTAACTTTAGGCTTTCCCACCTGCACATAAGTTCCCTGAAATAACAACTCTGAGACTTAATTATACTTACGAATAAATGCTTAGGCCATAGCTTGGGCCTGTTCCCTGATTAGCTCATAACTTAATTATCCCGTTTATTCTAGTCTAAGTCTCTCCATGTGCCTGGTTATCCGGTCTTCACTTTCATGCAGCCATCTTCCTCTGTGTACAGGTGAATCTCTCCAGCTTGACTCAAACCCAGAATTCCTCTCTCTTCTTCTAATCCTGCCTCAACTCATTGGCCAATAGCTTTTTATTGACAGGTGAATGCTTTTACATAGTACACAAGAGACTATCTCTATATTTTCCCCTTTTAGTCCAAAAAATTTTCTTATAATAATAGACTATATACAAAAATAACTATGTAAACTATCAAGATGTTTACATTCACAATGTCTGGTTCATATGTATTTGGCAACCTTGGAGAAAGTATTCTATTATCTATACTATCTTGGTGAGTTCAGAGTTCTGTACGTAAATCAATTTCTATCATAACTTGTATTACCAACCTAAAAACAGCTTGCTCTGCTTGACCTCAAACTAACTCTAGCAATCGTTTCTAACCTTCTGGTTCCTTCTCATTCTCTTGTTTGTTCTGTCTTTACCTGTATCAAGCTCGTTCTCCCTTCAATCTGTCTCTGTGAAACTCCCCTCCTCCCTCTCTGTGCTGCTCTACTCTCCCTCTCATCTCTGCTGCACTGTTCTCCACAAACTCTACCGTATTCCTGGACTGCACTCTCTTCCTCCTGTGCTGTCTGTCTCTCCCTTAAGTAGCTTCCCTTTCCCCTCTCTTCTCCTGAGAGCTGGGTACATCCTATTCTGTCAATTTTTCTCTGATTTGTCACTTTGCCTGTCACTCAATTAGATATCACTCACAAATATGGCTGCTTCCTTCTACAAATTAACTTTACCTTCATTGTTTGTGATTAAAGGTGTGTACTAAGGGTGTATCTGTATTCCAGCCAGAGAGATTAAAGGTGTGTGCTAAGGGCTGAGCCACACCACAACTAGAAACTGGTTCAAATTCCTGTAACAGTGTCCAGGCAGACTGGGCACTGGAAGAGCAGAGAGTTCTACATCCTGATCCACAGGCAGCCAGAAAAAGGGTCTCATCTGCACTGGGTGGAACCTGAGCATAGGAGGAGACCTCAAAGCCCACTCCCACAATGACACACTTACTCCAACAAGGCCACAGCTCCTAAGAGTGTCACTCCCCATAGGCCAAGCATTCAAACAGGTGAATCTGTGGGGGCCAAACCTATTCAAACCACCACAGCAGCTTCCTTTGAAGCTGTCCCGTAAGCAAGTTTTGATGACACAGCTATTAAGGCAGCTTGAGGATGGATCAAGCAGGATGCTGGAATAAATATGTCTCAGCATCTCAGCATCCTCAAGGAGAATGTTGTCAGGGCTACATTGACTTTATTGGTATGTACAAACATAAAACTCTCACAGGTAATATACATTTCTGAAATAACATGCATAGAATGTCCAGCATGCACAACTCTATGATCCTCCACTCATCTGTCTCACTTTACAAGTTTGTTTGGATTGTATAACCAAACTGAAATATAAATTTCTATCTATGCCATTTGAAAGGATGGCATGATAAGTCTTGAGTACTCGGTAGCCCACAATTATTGTCTATGCATAGCTGAAGTTCTGGCTGGAGACATTTTCATGTTTCAGCTGGTCTCAGAGCTGTTCCCATGTAGGGAGATCAGCATATACTTTACCTGTTTTGTTGGTCTTCAGCTTCCAGCCAATATCTTCAAATCTGATTATCAATTTGGAATGAATCCGTAATTTCCCGTTTCCTGTGAAAACAAATATAAAATCTCTCCTCCAAAGGAACATATTTCTTTCCTTCCATTCTGAGACTTATATATTTAGAGCATCATATATTTATGCTGATCTAATTCAGCAGTCCCTGATAAATTTCAGTTTATTTTAGCATTTGTTTTATTTACCTCCTTGACATTTTAAAAATGGAAAGTCAATAAAGCATTATTTAATCTATCTATGGGAGATCAGACCCCCCTGTATTCTAATAAGAACATTTCCTTTTAAAGTCTTGTTAGATCTCTTTACAATAGCTTGGCCTGCAGGACTGTAAGGTATATCTGTAACATATTTCATGCCATAAAGTCTAAAATGTTGCATTGTATTCTGATGGATCTATATGCTGGTGTATCATCAGCTTCTGTGTGTAGAGGCATTTCCAAGATAGCCATTCTTGCAGCTGCTCCCCAACATCGATGTAGCCATGCTGTCCCATGCCTGCCACTCACTTCATCTTGTTACTGACACAGGAAAACAACTTGACTCAGAGCAGGGTCATGCTGATCACACACCCTGTTATGTTCTGAGGTTTGTTAACCCTAAGAAATTCCACAACTGTAAACTCCACTTAGGACCAATCAGAATAAAGGTCAGTTAGAACTGCTCTGTCTAGCAAGTCAAAATAGCTAGAGTCAGAGCCAACCACTAGGCAGTGCTTCCTGTACCTGCACATAAGCTCATTGTGGTTTTTGTCTTTATAAACTGGCCCTGGGAAACTTTCATAGTCATAGTCAGCTCCCAAGTCTGGTCTGCAGCCCTGATCAATAATTCCTGGGGTTAATGCTCAATTACCTATCCCTATCTGACTGAGATCAGTGTACATGTGGTTTATGGGGTGACTCCTGAACCCCAAAAGCCATCATCTCCAATAAATGTGCAATCTCAGATTCATCTTCAAAATTCAAGGCAAAGCCCATTGGAATTCTGAATATGTATCAATAGTGTGATGTATCAACATATGTATATATCTTAATTCTCTAAACTCTACAAAGTGAAACATAATCTATTGTATGGCATTGCTCTAAGGTGACTTTAATAAACAGAATTTGTAACTCAGCATATAGATCTTCATCCAGTAACTGATCCTTGACAATATAAATATAATATCCAGTCTGACCATGTTGGCCTATAGCTGAAGCTTGTTAATCTTACATCTCTATGGGCTGCTATTCTGTAATCTCCTTAAACTTTTGTGGGTCTGTCTTATCTGGCATTACTCTTTTTGCTGTTATTGTAGGCTCCAGATTGGATTCTTCTGGCGGTTTTTTATTCTGATTTAAAGAATCCTCTAACCTCTATCCTACAGCCTTTAATATAGTAATCCATGTCTCAGCCCTTTCATTCGCTAAGTCTGCCTTACTTTGAACTCTTTTAAAGATGATATATAAAATTGTAATCATTATTGAAAAGTAATTACTTGTATGGTGATAAGTGAAACAAAATCAAATGGGATCCAGATGCATGTGTCACAGAAAATATTTTTCTTTTTAAATCTCTAATTCTTTCCTTCCTTCAGAGACTTTCTCCCTATGACTCTCCATATTTTATTATATTAATTATATATTATAATATTGTATAGGGGTGGGGGTGGGGGGAATACCCCCATAGAGGCAGGGGGAGGGGGAAGGGAATAGGGAGGTTCCAAAGAGGAGATCTGGAAAGGGGGCAACATTTGAAATGTAAATAAAGTATGAAAAAATATTATATAATAGTATATATATTTATATTCTTTATTAATATATTCTTTCTTTAGCATTTAGCACAATTTCAAAGATATTTACCTGGTCAGGGGTTTGTGTCTGGGCTTGGATTTCCTCTGTGTGCTGTCTCTGGAGCTTCTCAGCTTGTTCTTGGAGACGCTAGTTCCTGGCTGTGGTGGTTGACTCCACCCCCTTAGGGCCAGCAACTCTGCCTTCCACCTACTTTGACCTTTAGCAGGTTGCCTCTGTGTGTTTGGGCTGCAGCTTTTTGCCACTTCTTTTGGCTCCACCATTACAGATTTCTCCCAGGTGGACCAGAATTGAGTTGTGGTTTTCCCACATGCCATGGGGCTTTCTTTTAGATAGATTTGGCCTCCCCCTGCCCAGCTAGGAAATTGCCTCTTGACTCTGGGAAATGCCTTCCTGTGAGGCCATGCCTAAGGTTCCAACTCTCCACTCTACAGTCTGCTGGCTGCTTGCAGGCCTCCCCTCACCCCAGCAGCCAGCTTGCTGCAAAGCAGCAGTTTCTTTCAAAGGAACCATGCCTGTGAAATGCATTTGGCCTCGGTTGCCCACATCTACCTAGGAACCTGCTGTTTCCAGAGAGTGCTTGTTCATGACTTCTACCCTCAACTTTCCAGGCTTGAAGCCTGGCTCTTGCTAAGTCTGGCTCATGTTAGGCATCATTTGTAACTGCAGGATTTCCCATCGGCAAATACGTTCCCAGAAATAACAACTGTGAGACTTAACTACATTTATGAATAAATGCTTAGGCCATAAGCTTGGGCCTGTTTCCCAACTAGCTCATAACTTAATTATACTGTTTATTCTAGTTTAAGTCCTGCCACGTAGCTGGTTACCGAGTCTTCATTTTCACGCAGCTGTCTTCCTGTGCCCCAGCAAATCTCTTCAGCCTAACTCAAACCCAGAATTTCCCTTTCTCTCGTGGATGTCCCACCTTCTAATCTTGCCTCAGCTCATTGGCCAGTAGCGTTTTATTGACAGGTGAACGAATGCTTTTACATAAGTGATTATCTCTACAAGTGCCCCTCCCTGGTAACCAAGCATTCAAATCTATGAGCCTACGAAGGCTATGAAGGCCATTCTTAGTCAAACACCACACTCCCCTCCCAGCCCCCACTTTTTTTTTTGAGACAAGATCTCATTATGCACCCTGGCTGTCCTAGAACTCGCTACCTACCAGGCTGCCCTCAAACTCACAGAAACGCACCTGCCTCTGCCTCCCGAGTGCTGAGAATAAAGGTGTGCGCCATTATACCTGGCTCCAATTATTTTTTGAACTGAGATGGCTTATTTCCAGGTTCTTGGTAGAAAGAAACCCTACTGAGGGGTTTTTGGGTTTGGGTGGTTTTTTCCCCTTATTGGAGGGTTTTCAGGGCTTGTTTTTGTTTTGGGGGGTTTTTTCTTTTGTTTTTTTTCCCCCTCTCTGGTAAGATGGATGGGCTAGCTCACTCTCACTAAACCCAGCCCAACCCAACCCAAGCAGAAACTTTAAAGGTCCCTCTCAACCTTATCTCACCCAGTCAGGTTCCTGCTGTCATTCAAAATGACCCAACCCACAAAGTGTATCCTGCCAGGTCTAATTCAAGCCCTGTCCAACACCCTACGAAAAGCATAAAAATCTGCCCTAGCTGGTCCTGCGGTGGTCAACACTGAGGAAAGGATGTAATGGCAGACAGAGACACGGGGCTCTGGGTTCACTTCAGGAATGAATTTTTTTATTTTTTCCACTGCTATTTATGTATCATCTAACTAGCTACTAAAGACAGCTCTGCGAGGAGAACTTGAGCAAGCAGGCTCTTAGGCCCCTTTGAGTTCCTCCTCTACTTCCCTATCCCCGTGGTCTTGTTTTGCTTTGCAAGACATTCCTTCTAGGCTTTCTTTCGTTCCTGCAGTTTTCCACAGTTGTATATAGGTCAGAGTTTGGCCCGAGAAAGGAGCTGCAGACCATCTGGACATTCCCAGGGGCAAATGCAGCTCTGCCAGCACGCACGCGCGCGCGCACGCGCTGTGTTATTCAGTGAGCTATGACTTGGTATTTTTGCTGCAATGAACCTTGTGTGTGGTGGACTTCAAACTTTCCATCCTATACTTATCTCCTTGAAAACCTGAAGCAAGAACTAGCAGGCTACAAGACTATTTGCCCTCTCCTGCAGGTTTGCACAAGAAAACTCTGTTTTGTGTATTTCCTAAAGATTCTCATTTTTGTTTTTCTGTCTGTTTGTTTTTGTAAGACAAATCTACTGTAAGTACACTGCAAGAGAAAAGCCAATACTAGAAGTGCCTACTCCTAACACAGAGATTTGTCAACTTTTCCCACTAGAAACTTTGTGTTCCTGAGAAATTTATACTGAACCCCAGGTATATAGGTAATATAAAGTAAGCATACAAATAAACATTTGGTGATAATTCATAAAATACTTAAAAACAATTCTTAGGATATATATATATATATCTTTGTTAAGACAGAAAAAAATGCTTCCGCCGGTCAGTGGTGGCGCATGCCTTTAATCCCAGCACTCCGGAGGCAGAGGCAGGAGGATTTCTGAGTTCAAGGCCAGCCTGGTCTACAGAGTGAGTTCCAGGACAGCCAAGGCTACACAGAGAAACCCCGTCTCTAAAAACAAAAAAAAAAAAAGAAAGAAAAAGAAAAAAGAAAAAATTGCTTCCTAATGAGATACATGCTTATGTTTACATAAAACATTAAATTCTGGCCAGCCAGTGGTGGCTCACACCTCTGATCATAGGACTCAGGAAATAGAGGTTGATAGCATTCTGTCTAAACTCCACCTCACCAGTTGCCTGGCAACAGCCAGAAAGGGGCTGCTTGCCCCTCCCCCCCCTTGCTCCCCCTCTCTCCCCATTCCCTCCCCACACCCCACGTGGTCATGGCCGGCCTCTACTTCTCTCCCTCTCTTTCTCCTCCTCTACTACCCTCTTAATTCCCCTCCCCATGTCCTGAATAAACTCCCGTGGTGTGGCTGGTCCCTCAGGGGGAAGGGACGGCTCGACATGGGCACCCTGAGTCACCCCTTTCCCCACACCTCACCATACCCCTGTGTTTTATCTCTTTATCTTTTTATAAACACAACAGAGGTAGCTGGAGTTTGAGGCCAGCCGGGCCACTCTGTACAATGACCTCCAGGATAGCCATGGCGACACAGAGAAACCCTGTCTCTAAAAACCAAACAAAAACCCAAAACATTAAATTTTGGTTGAATATCTGATACTCTGGGGTACAGAACATCAACAGTTTTTCAAAATTGATATTCTTATTTTACAATTTTCAGTGCTGAGAGTCTGGCTTTAAATATGGAGTACAAAATAACAGGAATATGTTTAGAGCCATTCAGAAATATCTCTTGTCCCTGAGACCCTTGGAACTATCTATTTCTATAAGGCAGATAAAGTCACTCATGTTTTCCTTTGCTGTCTTCCCAGTCCATTCCTGGAGGAAGGATGGACAAGAACCTGGCCAGAGACAGATCAACTTCACCGAATCACCAACTGCTTCAATAGTATACCACAGTCTCAAATACTAGCCAAGCTGGCATAGCCACGTGAAGTATGCATGCTGTGTGTTCAAAACCAAGGCTACAATGTAGTTGTCCAGCAGCCAGAAACATCCTGACTTCGTTATGTCTGGATTTATTTCACATTAATTTCTGGTTATTACTTGTTCGGAAACTGTTTGTTTCCACATCTTCCCCCAATCCCTACATCCAGCCAACCTCATAGGATCATGCATGACTCACAGGTTAAGAAGCTAACCTCCAATAAGTCACAAAGGGCAAGATATGCCAACCCAGATCTGACTTTGTTTACTGATAGGAGTAGTTATGTAAAAACAGACTAGAATGATATGGTCTGGTCTGGTCCAGTCAGACAGCAGAATTTCTGCCCAGAAAGCAGAGCTCAGAGCTCTCCCTGGGTTCTAAAGGTAGCCAAAAATGAAATTACCACCTAACATTTCCAGGCTTGTCCAGCTTTTTAACATTGCAACATAACACAGTGTTAATCACCCACAAAGTTCATTCTCCACAAAGTTCACAGTCTAAAGTAATTCAGATGTTAAAATACCCACCTGCACACCAGCCTGCATGTTTGTTTGTCCGTCTGTGTCCTGACCCTGTCCCCCTCTGTTTCTCCAGTTCGGGGATGGAAGGGGAGCTAGCTTACATCTTTAGGCCAGCTCCCACAGCCTGAAGCAGGGGATGCCTCTCTGCAGCTCTCAGTGGGAACATGGAGAGAAACTGTCCACGCTGTGAAGTGACAACAGTCCATGATTTATGGACCTACCTAGTACTACCTGCATGCTAAATAAGGTGATAGGAAACTTCATGACAATCCTAAAAGTTTTTTTTTTTAAGTCAGTTTTCTCTTTTCTTTAGATCGGTCTGGAAACACCTCAACTGTCTGCTTCAAAGATTGCTCTTAAGGCTGATCTCTGATTGGCTCCTCTGCCCAGCCCGCCCCCATTAATTCTCATAGCCTCTCTCTCTTCTCTCAGGATTTCATTCCCTAACCTTGGTTGGCCTAGAAGCCAATATGTAGACTAGACTGCCCTCACACTCACAGGTAACTAACCACTGATTTCAGCCTCCTGTATGCTGGGAGTAAAGGCTTGCACCACTATTTTCTTACACACTGCGCACGCGCGCGCACACACAGACATACACACACACACACACACACACACACACACACACGAGCTTCCTCCCTAGGCTTTTTTAAAATGAATTATTTTATGTGTATGAGGACACTGCAGCTGTATTCAGACACACCAGAAGAGGGCATCTGATCACATTACATACAGATGGTTGTGAGTCACCACGTGGTTGCTGGTAATTGAACTCAGGACCTCTGAAAGAGGGGTCAGTGCTCTTAACCGCTTAGCGGTCTCTCCAGCCCCCTCCCTAGACTTAAAAGGGAAGTCTTTTCTTAACTCTAAGGTCTCGTGCTTAATTCTCTCTCCCTATCCCGAAACGAATAGCCTTGAGGCCCTTTCATTCTAATAAACAACATCCTTCAGATGAATTATGAATTGTGTTGGTTTCCTTTCTGGGCTGACCACTAACGTCGTCCCCCACCCCCCTTCCCTATATTTAACAGGAGACACACACACACTCTCGAGAAAGAAAAATCTACCTCATACTACTTCTACTTAAGTTATTGTGTTGGGTCACATTAGTAGCGTTCATGCGGTCTATGCAATGCTGGACACGCCAGACTGATTTCTACTACGCCTTCCAGCATCACATATACCTGCTGCCTTGTGGAAAGGGGAATCGCTGGAATTTAAGTTTTCATTCTTCCATACACTTACCCCAAGTGTCACCATAGGCTCGATTACTCTACTCGGGTGTCTCACACAGCAGATGTTATAAAAGAGCCGCAAACTAACATCATCGTCCATTCATTGGTCAGAGCCTCACTCGTAAGCTCTGCGGAGCTACTGTCCAACCGCCCACCGCGCTCGGGATTGGCCTACGTCACTTCCTTGGTTGCGGACACAGTCCACGCAGTAACCTGTCTTTGCAGAGACCGATAGGCGGATCGGGCGTGATCAGAGCGCGCCCCATTCAGGGAAAGCTGCCGTCCCTCTTTGCCTTGAGCGCCGCAGCCCTGAGAATCGCATCTGGCTTGGAAACGATCCCAGGACTGGGGCCACGAAAAAAGCTGAAGATAGTCCCGAAGAGCGGAAGACGCCCCGAGACTCGCCGGCTTCCCGGAAGCGGAATCGAGCATACCCGGAAGGAGCTAACCCCACCTGAAGGTTGCTGAGCACCGGCAAGCCTAACGGAGTCCACGTCATGGCGGCAGATGGGACAGGTGTAGTCGGAGGAGGGGCTGTCGGCGGAGGCCTGTCCAAGGATGGTTTGCAGGATGCTAAGTGCCCAGAGCCAATCCCCAATCGGCGGCGCGCTTCCTCGCTGTCTCGTGACGCGCAGCGCCGAGCCTATCAGTGGTGCCGGGAGTACCTGGGCGGGGCCTGGCGCCGAGCGCGGCCGGAGGAGCTGATCGTTTGCCCCGTGAGGTCAGGGGTCAACCTCGGGGCCCTCAAGACACTCCCTGTTCGGTCGCGGTCAATGCTATGCCGGGAGGGGGGGTGTGTGTGGGGCGGGGCCAGGTCTGCAGACTGCTGTGCTAGGAGGCGGGGTGGAGTGTTGGGGTTTCCCTTGGGGCATGGGAGGTCCTCTCGGGAAGGGAGTCTAGAGTGGGTCCCACCCATCGGGGCGACCTTTGCTGAGCCTGACCTGTGTGGATCTGCAGCGGAGGCCTCAGCAACCTGCTCTTCCGATGCTCGCTACCGAACCACGTGCCCAGTGTGGGCGGGGAGCCCCGAGAGGTGCTGCTAAGACTGTACGGGGCCATCCTGCAGGTGAGGGGGGAAGTAAGGACCACAACTTGAAGTGAG
>JADRCH010000028.1:6222205-6235991 GCA_019843965.1 Rhynchomys soricoides | reverse complement strand
CCTGTCCCACAGGGTCCTGTTTGGAGGGCAGCCTCCTGTGGGCCCTGTCCCACAGGTCCTGGCAAAACAGGCCAGGCCTTCACCTCCGCACCCCAGCTGCCCTGGACTGAATGTTTGCTCTATCCTCCCAGGGGCTTTGACATTGGGAATCATTTTTGTGAGTGGGTTTATGATTATACTTATGAGGAATGGCCTTTCTACAAAGCAAGACCCACAGACTACCCCACTAGAGAACAGCAGGTATGTAGTCCGGGGATTGGGAAGAGAAAAACGGCCTGGTTTTCTGTTCTGTTTTGTTCGGAAAGGGCGGTAAAGGCTACCAAGGGTAATATTCCAATCTCCCCAGTTCCTGACTCTTGTCCATTGATCTCAGCTCCATTTTATTCGCCATTATCTGGCAGAGGTTCAGAAAGGTGAAATCCTCTCTGAAGAGGAGCAGAAGAAACAGGAAGAAGATTTGCTGATAGAGATCAGTTGGTGAGAAAGGAGGGGGAGAGGGAGGGGGAGGGGGAGGGGGAGGGGGAATCCTTATACAAGAAAAAGGAGACCTGCAGATAAGGTGTCAGGGTAGAGGTAGAAGACCACACCAGAGGCTAGCAGAGAAAAGAGTCGAAGTCCAGTCCGGGTGAGGATTGGGAAGCCAGCAAAGCAGTAGGAACTTTGGAGAAGAGCAGCCTGGGGGGAAGCCAGGCAGTGTGAAATAGGCTCTTGATTGCACCTCCTTTCCCGCCCTCGGTCCCTAGGTATGCTCTGGCGTCTCATTTTTTCTGGGGTCTGTGGTCTACCCTCCAGGCTTCCATGTCCACTATAGAGTTTGGCTACTTGGTAAGTAAGCCCTACTGTGCGTGTGTTGGGTGGGGGCTGCAGACTGGGCATGTCCTCCAGGGAAGCTGGGCAGTCCCTGGTGGCCTTGGGCAGAGTACTGCTTTCAAGCCTTCTCACTACGCATTATGGATTTCCTTCCTTAGGAGTATGCCCAATCTCGGTTCCAGTTCTACTTCCAGCAGAAGAGGCAGCTGACCAGTTTCCCATCATCTTGAGGATCCAACCTCACCTCAGATTTCTCCTGGAGCCTCTGGGGCAGGACCTTGGAGGGAGGGGCAAAGAGCAGAAGCCCCCCAGAGGCTGGGCTGAGCCTCTAAGTGAGGCTGTTGTTGGAATAGCTGGACCTCTGTACTCCTTTCTTAGTATTTGCCCAAGGTGGGCATCTGAGAGCCCCTGGGGCTGTGTACTAAATAAATGAACTTCACAAATACAAACCGAGGATTACAGACTTAAGTGATTTCTGTTGAGTACACTGGGCTTAAAAGTGGGAGGGGCCATTCCACTCATTGAGATCTCCTATCCCATAATACTCCCTGGCTTCTGTTTAGAAGTAACAACTACTGAAGATTGGGCTTATAACTAACAAAGGGCGGACTTGGGGAAGGGGACTGGGGAGGGGTGGGGCAAGCGTGGGCCCTGAGTGCCATTGCCAACCTTGAGCCCTGGAATTAGGGAAGAAGCTGCCCAGCTGACTCCTGGTGACCTTTTCCCTACATTCAGCTATTTTTAGCACTGAAGCAACCATGCTCACGTGAGACCCCAGTCCCAGACCTTCCAGCAACCTTCAGCAAGCTTGTGGGAAAACTCTACCCACCCTCCCTCCCTAGGCGCTCCCCCAAAAGGAGGGTGTTCTGTTTTCCGCCCATATCTGTTTTCTCCACCCCAATTTGGGAGTGGGTGTCAAGTTCCCAGTGAGGACAGGGCGGGGCCGGGCAGGGGTGGCCAGGCCTGAAGGACGTGGGGACATGGGCCAGAGAGGCCAGACCCATACATCGACAGAAGCAAACCTGAGCTGTGAGTTGGGGACCAACACAGGGAGGCCAGCCGGACCCAGAGCCATTCCATCCCACAACGCTTCATCCATCCTCACTCTCAGCGGAGCTTTCTGAGAGAGCGAGGACAGTGCTGGGACCACTCGAACCTAGTCCAGGCACACTCTCTTCCCTGGGTGTCTTTCCCAGACCCCAAGCCGCCCTTCGCTGCCCTTGGGGCATCTGGAGCCAAACTCCTGCACCATTGCAGATCGGCCTGCCCGGAACCCCACGAGGGTTCGGTGGCAGCGGCGGTTGGCCAGGCTTGGAAGGGCCCAGCAGGGCGCGTAGCGTTGGGGCACGGGCGGATTGGGGGGGTTGGGGGGGTCGTATAGGGGACCGGGCAGGGGCTGGGGGGAATCGAGGACCAGATGGGGAGGTGGGGGGCGGAGCCTCAGTTAGAGGTGGCTGGGCGGGGGCGGGGCTGGACTGGGCACACTAAGCACCTTCTGGCCCTACTCTTAGGTGCTGACTAAACCCCAGGATGGCGGAAGCACACCAGGCAGTAGCTTTTCAGTTCACTGTGACCCCAGACGGGGTCGACTTCCGGCTTAGTCAGGAGGCTCTGAGACACATCTACCAGTCTGGAATCAACTCCTGGAAAAAGCGCCTTATTCGAATCAAGGTGTGGGTTGATTCTCCGGGTGGTTCTCCAGGGCCTCTTTTTCCCAGTAGGTGCCTAGGCTGTCAGAAATTGTCTCATTGTCAGCATCTGTGTCTGCTTTTGGCAAGCAGTGCTGGTGGTTGTAGATAGCCTCTATCCAGTAGTGCAGAAGCCAGAAGAATGAAGACTTGCTGGGGACATACAATGTAGGTGTACGTGTATGGAGGAAGAACACTGGGAATGGATGAGGCAAAGACCAGGAGCACTTTCTCAAGACTTCCCAGGGGTCTGGTGACATTTTCCTACTCTAGTAGGATGCTTGTTTCTTCTTCCCTACAGAATGGCATCCTTAGGGGTGTGTACCCTGGCAGCCCCACCAGCTGGCTGGTTGTTGTCATGGCAACAGTTGGTTCCAACTACTGCAAGGTGGACATCTCCATGGGGCTGGTCCATTGCATCCAGAGATGCCTCCCGGAAAGGTAAGGCACCTGGAAGACACAAGAGCCAGGGCAGTTCCTAAGGCCAGGATTCTTGTACTGGAGTGATTCAGAAAAGCAGCCATTGGTGAGCACTGGTCTCTCTCATAGAACTACCATCTCTCAGTTCCAAAGCAGTTTGTATTTGGTACACTCGGACCAGAATGTGCCAGAGAGGTCTTTCCCCATTTCTTCCCCAAGAGAGGGAGTTCACAGCCAACAACTGCAGTCAGAATTCTCTGAAGGATGGCCTCAGAGGGATATCCTGAAGTCTTCCTCCTTCTCTAATAGGTATGGCCCCTATGGGAGCCCACAGACCAAGACACTTCTCAGCATGGTCATCTTCTCCACCGGAGTCTGGGCTACAGGCATTTTCTTATTCCGACAAACCCTGAAGCTGCTGCTTTCGTACCATGGGTGGATGTTTGAGATGCACAGCAAGACCAGCCATGCCACCAAGATCTGGGCTGTGAGCAGAAGCCCTGGAGGGTGCAGGCATCTGGTTTGAGATCATGGGGAATCTCATTTGGGGGAGGACTGACCACCAGTGCTTGGCTCCTGGGTTTGTCCTGAAGGATCTGGGGTGGTTCTGAAGGTCTTAGTTGTTTTCTAGTTTGGGTCCATTCTTCCCGATAGCCCCCTACCCCAACACTCCACTCTGTACCTTCAGATCTGTGTCCGTCTCCTGTCCAGCCGGCGGCCCATGCTCTATAGCTTCCAGACATCACTGCCTAAGCTTCCTGTTCCCAGTGTGCCAGCCACAATTCACCGGGTAAGAGCCTGAGTACCAATGAGCCCAAAATTCTGGATTCAGAGGACCAGTCCAAACTGACGAGGACTGGCTTGAGAAGAATGGGGTCTGGCTGAGGAGAGGCGGTGAAAAAGTTGGGACCGAGGTAGCCATCTTAATGATAATAATTTGGCTGGACAGTACTTGGATTCTGTACGACCCTTATTGGAAGATGAAGCTTACTACCGAATGGAGGCATTGGCCAAGGAATTCCAGGACAAGACTGCCCCCAGACTGCAGAAATACCTGGTGCTCAAGTCATGGTGGGCAACTAACTATGTAAGTTTGCTGGGCTGGGCTTGTTCTTCTTTGCTACGTGTTCTTGATCCACCCTCCTCAGCTCTAACCTCCGGCCTGTCTATCCACAGGTGAGTGACTGGTGGGAAGAGTACGTCTACCTCAGAGGCAGGAGCCCCCTCATGGTGAATAGCAACTATTACGCCATGGTAAGGACCAAAGCCTCCTGTGTGCCCAGCTCTGTCCCGAGAGGATCCAGAGGATATTTCAGAGCTTTTGCATGAGGGAGTGGGGGTTATGGAGTGAGGCCTGAGGGAAGAAAAGGGGAGGGATAAAGCTGGGGGAGTGGTCCAGAACCAGCCTAGGGGAGATGGAGATCCCGACAGCAGGCAGAATTCTGATGCTGCCCTTGAGTTTCTGAGGCTAGCCACAGCACACGCCATTGCTTCCTAGCCCATGGCCCTCTCTAGCTTCTCAGTCACAGGTTCTCAACTGTCTTGACACCATTTTTAGAGCTTCTTTAAAACATGCTTTGCTTTCATCCCTTTGTGGAGCCAGACTGCAAGATGAATGCCAGCTTCTTGTAGTACTCAGGAAGTCCCTGTCTGCCTCAATTCACGACTGGTGTCCCCACCACATACCTGGGGACAGGTAGCTGATCTCCCTGCTGCCCGGTGCCCAACCCTTCCTAGTGTCCAAAGCATACCCTGCTAGCCTCCTGGAATTCCCTTCATCCACGGACTGTGTAACAATTTACATCCTGTGCAAACCAGAGATTTGTTCTAGTTGTTGCCGTTTTGTGGTAAAAACCCCTTTGAAGCAAAGCAAGCAGTCTGAATGGGCAGCGAACAGCTCTGGTGGAAGCTGGAACCTGTTAGTTTACATTTCTGGAAGAGCATCCTGAGGTGTTGACAGATGGGGATAGAATGCCTCGACCCCTGAAAAAATTTTCTTAGGCTAGTGAAATTCAGGTGACCCCCCCCCCAACCAGAGGCACCCAGCCTACTGACTCTGCTCTACCCTTAGGATTTTGTGCTCATTAAGAACACCAATGTACAAGCAGCACGTCTGGGAAATGCTGTTCACGCCATGATCATGTATCGCCGCAAACTAGACCGTGAAGAGATCAAGCCGGTGAGTTACGTCAGGGTTGAGGGGTGGGGTAAGGAAAAGAGGCCTGAATCTAAGCCATGCTTGGCCTTCCTCCCAGGTAATGGCACTGGGTATGGTACCCATGTGCTCCTACCAGATGGAGAGGATGTTCAACACTACACGAATCCCAGGCAAAGAGACAGGTACTGGGCTACAGCTAGGCACCCACAAAGAGGAAGTCCTATCCTCCCAGGCACCCATGAAGAGGAAGTTGTAGCCATGGCAGCTAAGTGCCCAACTACTATTTGTCTCTAAGCACTCCAGTGTCTCAGGATCATGAATTTGTGAAAAGTAGTCAGTTTACCAGAGATTCTAGATGGTTGTTACTTACAGACATGGGCTGATGATGGGACCCTCAAGGGGTCCAGAATAGTGACTCTCCTTCCAGGTCCTTCAAGTGCCTAGGAAGGTAGTCATGAATAAAGAGAAATGAGATGGGGTAGTGGAACTCAGGAGAAGAGAGCCCATCCCTTGTGGAGCCTGAGAGGAGGCAGGAGAGACTTACTCGGGGCACAGGGACTGGCTTAGACAAAGGAAGGCCCAGGTCAGATGTGATGCAAATCAGGGTCTTCAGGGACCACCTGTATTGGGGGGTAACCCCTTTCTGGGCTGGAGAGAGGAACTGGGTATTCTCTGAGGCCCTGCCTTAGCTGCTCAACGGCTTCTCTCACAGACTTGATACAGCACCTCTCAGAGAGCAGGCACGTGGCTGTCTATCACAAAGGTCGCTTCTTCAAGGTTTGGCTCTACGAGGGCTCGCGCCTGCTCAAGCCTCGAGACCTAGAGATGCAGTTCCAGAGAATCCTAGATGACCCTTCCCCCCCTCAGCCTGGGGAGGAGAAGCTGGCAGCCCTCACTGCAGGAGGAAGGTACCTGGAGTCTGTAGGGAGGGTTTGTCCAGGCCCAGGTTCAAGGCTTCATGAGAATAAAAAACTTGGCCCCGCCTTCATCCTAGAACTGGGGGCCAGGGGTACAACCAAGGCTAGGCACATAAGACATAGTAAAGGGCACTGGTGGTAAGGACAGAGGACATCTTTCAGGATACCCAAGTGGTCCCACCTCATCTTGTCTCCAGATCCAGCCTGATCCTAAGAGGTACCCTGATAAAAAATGTTCATCAGTTCTACTGCTTTCCTGACCTTGTGTCCCCAGGGTAGAGTGGGCAGAGGCACGTCAGACTTTCTTTAGCTCTGGCAAGAACAAGATGGCCCTGGATGCCATCGAACGTGCTGCTTTCTTTGTGGCCCTGGATGAAGATTCTCACTGTAACAACCCTAAGGACGAGGCCAACCTTAGCCTCTACGGCAAAGCCTTGCTACATGGTAACTGTTATAACAGGTGCGTGCCCTAGGCTCATGGTCGGACGTTAAAGTTTGGTGATGACAGTTATAGGCTAGTGGTTAGGGTCAGAAGGTTAGGTAAGAGTCAGGTACGGCCGGGCAGTGGTGGCGCACGCCTTTAATCCCAGCACTCGGGAGGCAGAGGCAGGCGGATTTCTGAGTTCGAGGCCAGCCTGGTCTACAGAGTGAGTCCCAGGACAGCCAGGGCTATACAGAGAAACCCTGTCTCGAAAAAACAAGAAAAAGAGTCGGGTACAGAGTTCATGGGTAGGTAGCATTATTTAGAGATAAGGTGGTAATTGTTAAGTTTGGGTGGGCATTGAAGGTTAAGAACAGAGACTAGGGGGGCTGGAGAGATGGCTCTGCAGGTTAAGAGCACTGACTGTTCTCCCAGAGGACCCGGATTCAATTCCCAGTACCCACATGGCAGCTCACAACTGTCTATAACTCCAAAATCTGACACCCTCACGAAGACATACATGCAGGCAAAACACCAATACATATAAAATAAATAAACTCTTTTTTTAAAAAAGAGGAATTAGAGATGAGGAGGACCAGTGGGATAGCTCAGTGGGTAATGGTACCTGCAGCTAAGCCCTATAACCTGAGTCCAAACCCCAAGACCCCCGATGGTGGGATGAGAGAATCAGCTCCCAAAATGTGTCCTTTGATACCAAGCAGGCATGTGCACACACATACATAATTTCACACACACACAAACAAATGTAATTTTAAAAAATTTAAAGAACAATAGAAGTCGAGGTTAAGTTCTGAGTTAGTAATTAGAATTGGATCATGAGTGCTAGCAGTATAGGGTTTGGGTAGTGAGCTGGAGAAGTGTCTAATTTGGGTCTATCCTGATCTACTTCTGCAGGTGGTTCGACAAATCTTTCACTCTTATCTCCTGCAAGAACGGCCTACTGGGCCTCAACACAGAACACTCATGGGCGGATGCTCCCATCATTGGGCACCTCTGGGAGGTAAAGCCCTGCACAGGGCACCTTCAGGGCAGGTACCTGTAATGAAGCTTGTTTCTCAAGTCTGGTTTTATCCCTGCAGTTCGTCCTGGGCACGGATACCTTTCACCTGGGCTACACAGAGACAGGACACTGTGTGGGTGAGCCAAACACCACGCTGCCACCTCCTCAGCGGCTGCAGTGGGACATTCCTCAGCAGGTATACAGACTAGAAATTGGCAGGTCAGGTCTCACCCTCAGGATGAAGGGACAAGTGCTTCTCAGGGTGCCATGTGGGTCACGGGGAAAGCAGAGACCCCAGGGTTGTCTGGTTAGAGAAAGACTGAGATGGGTGGCTCAGGGTGCCTGCTAGATAGTACCTCCCTCCTCTCCACCAGGCTCAGCATGGCCTCTCATGCTAAATCTTCCCAGGTTGTCATTTGTGTGTCCTGAAGCTCTTAGGCTGACTCTACCTTTCAGCATCACCTAAATCTTACACCTTCTTAGATCTAGAGGCTCCTTGGAGAACTTTGCCCTCAACTGACCTCTTTCCACGTCTTGGCAGTGCCAGGCAGCCATCGAGAAGTCATACCAAGTAGCCAAGGCGCTGGCCGATGATGTGGAGTTATACTGCTTCCAGTTCTTACCCTTTGGCAAAGGCCTTATCAAGAAGTGTCGGACCAGCCCTGATGCTTTTGTGCAGATTGCCCTGCAGCTGGCTCACTTCCGGGTAGGAGCTTCTGAGGGCTGCTGAGTGTGCACAGCATCCTCAGGGACCACCTGCTTGATTCACCCTGCTGTGTACCCCAGGACAAAGGCAAGCTCTGCCTGACTTATGAGGCCTCAATGACAAGAATGTTCCGAGAGGGGAGGACTGAGACCGTGCGTTCCTGTACCAGTGAGTCTTCAGCCTTTGTGCAGGCCATGATGAAGGGGTCCCATAAGGTGAGCCCCACACACCTAGTTCCTCTTCTCTCTTTCACCCCTGTTTACTTCAAGGGCCAAGGTCATTTACCCCTCTGCTTTTGATCCCCAGAAACAAGACCTCCAAGATCTCTTCCGGAAGGCCTCCGAAAAACACCAAAACATGTACCGCCTAGCCATGACAGGGGCTGGGATCGACAGGCACCTCTTCTGCCTTTATATTGTTTCCAAGTACTTAGGGGTTAGCTCTCCTTTCCTGGCTGAGGTCAGTGAAGTCATTGGGTGTGACCTCTGTCCCCTTGCCTTTAGGCCCAGACCAAGGCCTTCTTGCGCTAGGGCTCTGTGGAATTAATGTCCCTATGAGGGAAAGCCAACAAATGTGAGTTCTGCCAGACGGTGACGGTACTTGTGAGAAGAACAAAAATGGGTTAAGGCCAAGGAGGGGCAAGTTAGATGGAACTCAGGCAGCCTGGGAGAGTTTATACAGATGCTGGGGGGTTTCAAATCAACCACAGGGACCTAAGGAACAGCAGTAGTTAAGTCCGGCACCACACATGTCCACTTCTGTGTCCTCAAGTAGTGCTTTTTGTATTTTAGGTTTGGTTGGTTGGTTGGTTGGTTGGTTAGTTGGTTTTTGAGACAGGGTTTGTGTAGCCCTGACTGTCCTGGAACTCACTCTGTAAACCAGGCTGGCCTCGAACTCAGAGACCCACCTGCCTACAAACTCTGCCTACAAAGTTCTGGGACTAAAGGCGCGCACCATAACCAGCCAGTTTGTGTTTTGTATCGTCTTGTTGATTTATTTAAAACAGAGTTTTGTTATGTAGCTTTGGCTGGCCTGGAATTCAGGCTGACCTTGAATACAAATGATCCTCCTACCTCTGTCTCCTGAGTATTGGGATCAGAGGCACTTGCCACCATGCCTTGGCTAAGAGTGTCTGTATTAAAGTAGTTCTCTGTCACTACCAGTAGGACAGGTGCACACTGAGTGCCCAATGTCTGACAGGCTCCACCTTCCTGTTACAGGTGCTTTCAGAACCCTGGAGCCTCTCCACCAGCCAGATCCCTCAGTTCCAGATCTGCATGTTTGACCCAAAGCAGTACCCCAATCATCTGGGTGCTGGAGGTGGCTTTGGTCCTGTGAGTCCCCCAGGAGGGTGGTGGTTGGCAGCACTGGGACCCTGGAGTTTCATTTTGGGGGTGTAGGGTCTCCACCAGGTGACACAGGATATAAAATGATAGCTGCTGACCCAGGCAGACAGGTACAAGAACCTACCCATTCTGTGTGCCTCGCCAGGGAAGCATCACCACGCCCAAGTCTAGCTTCCAGGAGACAAGCAAACACACTGGGCCCTTCAGAAGTGTGTTCACCTGAGTAGAACAATTCTTTCCCCCACAGAACATTTGCATGAGCTACTCTGTCAAAAGGCTAGAGACTGTTCCAGAGAGGGCTGGGGTGATCTCTAGTGTGAGCCCCTGAGGAAATGTGGGTCCTAGACCCGCAAACACAGGGGGCAGCATCCTTTAGATGAAATAGAAGTTCGAGTCTTGGAACCAAAAGTCTTTGGTTTGCATACTATTTCCTAGATTTGGGGGGGGGGGGGGGGAGCTGATCTTAAGAATGCAGTATACCACATGAGATCTCTTCCTGTGAGTCTGTGGGATGGGAAATCCATCAGGCTGGCTCTGGGTCTCACTTGCTTCTTGTCCTCAGGTGGCGGATGATGGCTATGGGGTTTCGTACATGATTGCAGGTGAAAACACCATGTTCTTCCACATTTCCAGCAAGTTCTCAAGTTCAGAGACGGTAAGTCTCCCCTGTTCTCCATCTGGGGTTGTCCCAAGAAGAGATACTATCTGGGATAACCCAGAAGCACGCTCCATCTCTGGTGGGGAGGAGTCTGCTTGCGGGCCCAGCAAGTACAGAGGGTTGGGGGCTGGCCTGAGAGTGTGTCTGAGCCCTCAGTTCCCACAGAATGCCCGGCGCTTTGGGAAACACATCAATCAAGCACTATTGGACATCGCTGATCTTTTCAAAATTTCCAAGACTGACAGCTGAGGACAAGAGAAGCACCAGCTGCCCTTTGGTCCCCACCCAGTGGAGGAAGAGGTCTGTGGCCAGTTCACAGGCATAAGGGGTGGCATGCACACATGCCCAGTTCTGAGAACAGCTCTGGTGGCAGGTGCTCCCCAGGCAGATACTGCTCCTTTAAGGCCCAGTTGGAGGTGGGATGGGAGCATCAAGGGAATTTTGATTTTTTTTTTTTTTTTTGGTCTTGGTAGATGCTAATAAAAATAAGGCTGTATAATTCTCTCTCAGCCCTTAGGTACCTGTGTTTCCTTAGAGAACTATAAGGCCCCTTCCTGCCCCAGCTCAGGCTAGGATGCTGTCAATGGAAGGGGTTGGAGAATGTTCATAATGGCTTCTTACCTGCTTTGAAATGTGAGCTTTTCTTGAATAATGCAAACTTTGAAAGTGCTGTCCAGCCTCTCATGTGCACTTGGAATAAATTCTTACTTTAGAACCTTTACCTGTTCTGTGGAACTACTTCTGTTTGTCTGCCAGGGAGTGGGACCCACCTGTCTACTTCATTCACTGGCATGCCTTCTGCACCAGTCTGGGCTAGAGTGCAACCAACAGAGCAGCAGGACATCCTCCCAGGCCTGAGGCTAGAGTGTCAGGTGATCGTGTCTGTGAGAGCACACAGGGCACCCTGCAGCAACAAGCTACTTCAGTCTCGTATACTTTCTTTTTGAAATAACTTCCAACCAACTTGGACACGATGGCCCAATACCATCTAGACTGGCCTTCAATACTTCTGAAATAATAGTGCCCTTGCACTTTAGCAGAATGAGGCAGGAGGATTGCCAAAAGTTCAAGGATAGGCTGTGCTGCAGAGTGAAACCCTGTCAAAGAAAGAAACAAAAAGAGCAAACCAATAATAATCTCATGTAGCAGTCAGTAACTCTAGCTGCATACTTGAATGAGCTAAGACGCTGGGCTCTCCAGGTGCTAAGAAGCCACAAGCAAATCAGATTTAGAGATCACATTTGTTGAACACAGGTATGATCCTTTTCTGGAAACTCACTGGTGAACAGAACTCTGTGCCTATGCAGAATTCACTACTAGAAGAGGCTAGTATGAGTGAGGGACAGTGCAGCTAGTGGACCCAAGGCTATTTTTAGAATGACCCACTTAGCAAGTGTTTGCTAGATGCCCATAGTGTGCAAGACGAGTGAACTAGCAGTGAACAAAATTAGCAAACAGCCCTTCCTGTGATACCCAAAGACTCGAGTAAGGGACACAGATAATCAGAGTATACACAGCATATCAAGCCAAACATGAGTTAGTGGTCAAGCAAAGGAAAATGAAGGGTTGGACAAATGAAAGGGAGTAATTTCAGATGATGGGAAAAGCAGGTCTTTTAAAGTGAGGCTGCCAGCATACAGAGCAAAAGGAGAAAGGAATAAGCCATGTTCTCCCTGTCTTTCATATCTCAAACTTGAAGGCAGAGCATCCCCGGACAAAGGGGATAGCCAGAGCCAAAGGTGTGTGTCGAGAAACAGCTGTTGTAAAGGATTAGCACATGACAGACAGCCTATGGCTGGTGTGAAGACAGAGAGCAGGAGAGCAGTCAGACCAAGCCCAAAGGCCTGATTCTGTCTTCTTCAAATGATGGGACAGTAAGATTCTTCTGGCCAACCAGGATGGTATAACCAAATGGCGCTCAGTCCTGGGAGAATCAGGAGGCCTGTCTAGAGGCGGTAGCCATGATGTCAGAGGGAAGAAATGGCAGAGCTTACACTAAGGCAGTGGCATACACAGGACAAGAAAACCAGGAGGCTGAAACTCTCCAAGGTAGGACTAACAAGCCTGATACGATCTCAGAGACAGCTCACTTTTTTTTTTTTTTTTTTGGTTTTTCGAGACAGGGTTTCTCTGTGTAGCCCTGGCTGTCCTGGAACTCACTCACTCTGTAGACCAGGCTGGCCTCAAACTCAGAAATCCACCTGCCTCTGCCTCCTGAGTACTGGGATTAAAGGCGTGTGCCACCACTGCCCGCCGACAGCTCACTTTAAAAAAATATATTACATTAAAATTTTTTAGACTTACTTATTTTATATATATGAATGTTTAATGACGGGTATGCATGTGTATGTATCAAATGTGTATCTGGTGCCCATAGGATTCAGAATTGGGCATCAGATTCCTCGGGGTGCTAGAAACCAAATCCAGGTCCTCCACAAAATCAACAAGTGCTTTTAACCAGTGTGCCATCTCTCCAGACCCTAAGTTATTACATTTTTATTTTGTGATTATGCATGGGCACATGCATGCTACTGCATGTGTGTGAGGTCAGAGGACAACTTTTTTTTTGTTTGATTGTTTTTTGTTTTGTTTTATTTTGAGACAGGGTTTCTCTGTGTATCCTGGCTGTCCTGAAACTCACTCTGTAGACCAGGCTGGCCTCGAACTCAGAAATCCACCTGCCTCTGCCTCCCAAGTGCTGGGAATAAAGGCCGGCTCAGAGGACAGCTTTATAGGAGCTGATTCTCTCTTCCAACCATGTGGTTCTAAGGATCGAAGTCAGGTTGCCAGGCTTAGCAGCAGGCATCTTTACCCACTGGGCCATGTTCCTAGCCCTGTAATTTACTTTTAAAAATTAAAATGTCAAATTTAATGTCTGTAAGAAATATCTGTGAAGGGCTGGGGATGTGACTCAACTGGTAAGAGCTTGACTAGTATATATAAAGCTCTGGGCTTGGTCCCCAAGGCCATGGAAGCCAAGTATAATGGTGCGTGTGGCTGCATAGTATGAAGCCACTGAAATATTTACAAAGGAGAAGGGAAAAGAAGAGGAGGAAAGAAAAGAGAAAAATGTTTGAAAATGTCTCATAGTTTCCTAGAATATAAATTAAAAGCTGAGAAAGATCCAGGCTCCTTATAAATTATTATAACATCATTAAGACCTTAAGAGTGAGCCGGGCAGTGGTAGCACACGCCTTTAATCCCAGCACTCGGGAGGCAGAGGCAGGCAGATTTCTGAGTTCGAGGTCAGCCTGGTCTACAGAGTGAGTTCCAGGACAGCCAGGGCTACACGGAGAAACCCTGTCTCGAAAAACCAAAAAAAAAAAAAAAAAGACCTTAAGAGTGAAGCCAGGCATTGTGGCACACACCTTTGATCTCAGCACTTGGGAGGCAGAGGCAGGTGGATCTCTGTGAGTTCAAGGCCAGCCTGGTCTTCAAAGCAAGTCCAGGACAGCCAAGGCTTGCTACACAGAGAAACCCTGTCTTGAAAGAAAAAGGAGGAAGGGGGAGGAGGAGGAAGAAGAGGAGGAGAAGAAGGAGGAGGAGGAGGAGGAGGAGGAGGAGGAGGAGGAAGAGGAAGAGGAAGAGGAAGAGGAAGAAGAAGAAGAAGAAGAAGAAGAAGAAGAAGAAGAAGAAGAAGA
>JADRCH010000028.1:6209975-6222195 GCA_019843965.1 Rhynchomys soricoides | reverse complement strand
GAAGAAGAAGAAGAAGAAGAAGAAGAAGAAGAAGAAGAAGAAGAAGAAGAAGAAGATGATTATTTAATAGCAGGTAGGGCTGGAGAGATGAGATGGCTCAGTGATTAAGAGCACTAATTGCTCTTCCAAAAGACCGGGGTTTAATTCCAAGCACCAGCTCACACCTGTCTGTAACTCCAGTTCCAGAGGATCTGACACACCCCAACAGATTTATATTCAGGAAAAATACCAATGCACATAAAAATAAATAAATCTTTAGAAGAACAACTTACTAGCACATAAGAGGATCACCAGAGCAGAAATTCTAATGTCCTTTGAATCTCCATGAGCTTTAAAAGTATAAGTATGTCACACAAGTTTACAGTCCGTGCTAGAGCACCCTCCTTGAACTTCCAAAATACTTTCACAGACTTTGTTCTCATGAGACCCATGTAACTTCCTGTGAAAAAGTGTCTAGGTTTCAATAGGCTTGGCCAACATCGGTTCACCCAGTCTCGGAAAAACTGAACAGGGAATTTCCAACAAACTGGTTTGTAACTCATGTTAAAATTCAGTCATTAAAGTTCTTATATCATACTTGTTCTTTGTTAAAATAAGTGAGAGCAAAATGTAATGCTACGCCAGTGCATAAACTTCCCTGGCAACCACCCAACTGACCTGAATATACACCAGTATGTCCTATGTGTTTGGAATGTCTGCTTTAGCTAAGACTTCAGCTTTGGAGCTGGAGAGTTAGCTCACTGGTCTCTTATGATCTCTTGCAGATCATAAGCCCAGTCTATTTTTTTAAAGATTTATTTTATGTATATGAACACACTGTAACTGTCTTCAGACACACCATAAGAAGGCATTGGGTCCCATTACAGATGGTTGTGAGCCACCATGTGGTTGCTTGGAATTAAACTCAGGACCTCTGGAAGAGCAGTCAGTGCTCTTAACCACTGAGCCATCTCTCCAGCCCATAAGCCCAGTCTTTTATTTTATGTATCAATCTAGTCATTTACTCCAGGTTCCCTTTTGAAAACACCTGTTGCCCTTGCAGAGGATCGGAGTTCAGTTACCAGCACCCACTTGGCAGCTCACAGCCACCTGTAACTCCAATCCCAGAGGATCTGTCACTTCTGACTTCTGCAGGCATCATGCATGACATAACATATTTCATGTCATACATACAGGCAAAGCACTCATTCACATAAAATAGTAAAATCTAACAATAAAAAAAAAAAAAAAAAAAAAACCCAAAAAGCCAAAAAAACAAAAAAACACCCTTCAGCTTTAACAGACAAATCCTAATCTCACTGCCCAGTACTTTAAGTAGAAGACTCCAAGAAACATAGTCATGCTGTGTGCCTAGGATATAATGGGAACATAGGGGCACAGTCTGCTGGTCTCAGATGCATGCCGGAATGGACATACCCGGCAGGTCCTCTGGGCTTCCTGAGAGCTCAGACTTCCATCTCCGGCTTCTGTAAGATGTTTCAGATAGCACAACGCATACCACTCACATTCCACCTGAGCTGATCTCCTCTTCCTCTTCGTTTCCTCCACAGAAACAGGCCCATCTACACCTTCATACTTTGCTCTTGCTATGCTTTCTGCCCAGGATCTGGGTCCCTCCATGTGTACTCTTTGGTTAGGGGTTTAATCCCTGGGAACTCTGGGGAGTCCAGTTAGTTGATATTGTTGTTCTTCCTATGGGGTTGCAATCCCGTTCAGCTCCTTCAGTCCTTCCCCTAGCTCTTCCATTGGGGTCCCAGGGCTCAGTCCAATGGTTGGCTGGGAGTATCCGCATATGTATTCAACACCTGTTTCCTATTTTTCACACCTTCCAACCACCACCTACTCCCCCCACACACACACACACACTGCCAGACCCTACCAAATCTTCCCAGGTTTTGACTCCACACTTCCCTCCTCTGTGATCACGCCTTCCTTTGTTCACTCTCCCATCATTACTGAATCTCCATCTCCATCCTTCCCCCCAACAGATAGAATTTCTTTGTAACCATTTCAGTCCTCTGATGGCATGCCCCGAACAGTATGGCCATGGCCTCTGAATAAAGACTGAGTTGGGGCTGAGGCAATGGCTTGGGGAGGAAGAGCACTGGCAACACATGTGTGAGGATCTATGTTCGAATCTCTGGCACTCATAGCCAGGCATTGCCACACGGGTCTGTAACCCCAGTATTGGGGGGTGGAGAGAGGCAAACCCCAAGGCATTCACTGGCAAACCAGACTTGCAGAAACAGTGGGCTTCAATTTCATGACATACCCTGTTACAAGGACATAAGGCAGAGAGTGACAGAAGAACCAATGTCCTCCTGTGACCTCTGCCAGTGTGTAAACACACTTGCATGTGTGTGCACATACGAGAGAGAGAGAGAGAGAGAGAGAGAGAGAGAGAGAGAGAGAGAGAGGCTGAAGAGATAATAAAGTGTTTAAGTGTTTGCCTTTCAAACAGGAGGACCTGAGTTTGATCCCCAGGATGAGACAGGGTTGGTTTGGACTAGACTCCTATTAGCTTTCTCCCAACTAGAGATTTTTGATTTATTTATTAGTTTATTTATTGTATTTTTGGTTTGTTTTTTGTTTGGTTGGTTGGTTGGTTGGGTTTTTTGTTTTGTTTTGTTTTGTTTTTTTGGTTTTTTGGGGTTTTTTTGTTTTTGTTTTTTTGAGACAGGGTTTCTCTGTGTAGCCCTGGCTGTCCTGGAACTCATTCTGTAGACCAGGTTGGCCTCGAACTCAGAAATCCACCTGCCTCTGCCTCCCAGGTGCTGGGATTAAAGGTGTGTGCCACCACTGCCTGGCTATTTATTGTATTTATGAGTGTTTTGCCTGTATGTCTGTATGCACACAGTAAGGTGCCCTTGGAACTGGACTCAAAAATGGTTGTGTTGGGAACCAAATCCAGATCCTCTGTAAGAGCATAATGCTCCTTTGTTTGTCTGTTTGTTTGTTTTGGGGTTTGTTTGTTTGTTAGGCTTTGGGGGAGTTTTGTTTTTGTTTTGTTATTGGTTTGATTTTATTATTGGTTTGGTTTGGTTTTGAGACAGGGTTTCTCTGTGTAGTTCTGGCTGTCCTGAGACTCCTCCTGTAGGCCAGGCTGGCCTCAAACTCAGAGTTCTGCCTGCCTCTGCCTCCCGATTGCTGGCATTAAAGGCTTGTATCACCAGCCACCAGCTGCAATAAATGCTCTTGGTGGCTGAACCATCTCTCTAGGCCCACACCACACCTCCACCCCCAAGTAGAACTTTATACTCTTGATCCATAAGTACTGAGTGGCTCTGTTGCCCGTCCTTGATTAGTGATATAGAGACCTATTCCTTTTTTTAAAAAGAAATTCATTTATTTTTTTATGTATATGAGTACACTGTAGCTGTCTTCAAACACATCAGAAGAGAACATCTGATCCCATTACAGATGGTTGTGAGCCACCATGTGGTTGCTAGGAACCGAACTCAGGACCTCTGGAAGAGCAGTGCTCTTAACCTTCTCCCCCTCGAAGTCCCGTTACCCATCCCGTCACCCACAAGCACTGACTTCCCCTGTAAGGCATGTACAACAATGTCTGTCACATATAATACTGGACATTAAACAAACGTTTATAGAGTCTTCCCAGCTGGTTGCTGCCCTGAACACCAGGGACACAGGAGTCAGACAGACAGGCAGTCAGACAGGCCCTGCCCATGTGGCTGTACACGAGGCACGTAAGAAAGGAACATAATTGTCAAGCACTGGGGACTGCGGGGAGTGGCGTGGGGGGGTTGGGGAACACAGGCAGGAGGCAGCACAGGGCTTCCTCATCTTTGCTCTGTTGCCACTCAACTCCGGTCACCTAAACCCAGGATAAGACCAGGTAAGGCCAAGTGGAAGACCACAGAACAGGCCCCGCCCACTGGAATGTCCCGGCCTTAGGAGGAGAGCCAATGAGGACGAGAGGCCAGTTCCAGTGGGCGGGACTAGTAACGGAAAGGGGCGGGGCGTCGTTGCCAGGAGTCCCTCCTTCCGCTCCCGCCGTGTGGGCTGTGGAGCTGACCAGAGCGCGGGCCCAGCCAGAGGTGAGCGAGGCCGGCGCGCCCTTGGGTCTGACTGTCTCGTCATGCCCGGACCTTAGGGGTTCTTGGAGTCTGGGGCGGGGTCCCCGCGGTACTCACGGCCCCACAGGAAAACCTTCAACCCTATAACTCACCACTTGTTTACGTCCCTCACACCTCCCCTGCCTCTTTTAACAAGCCCAACCTTCACCTTGGTTCGTACGCCCTCAAAACCTGACGCTTTCCTTCATGTCCTAATATCCCGTCCTTCAGTCTTCTCCTACACTCCAAGTACCTCCCCTCAGTCTCTCCTTACCACAGCAAAAGTAGCTCCCCGGATCTCCTCACCAGGCTGGCCTCAAAGTCACAGAGATCTGCCTGCCCCTGCCTTGTGAGTGCTAGGATTAAAGGCTCGCCTTACCACATGGAAGCTTCAACCCACACTCTAACCTCGCCTCAACTTCCTCACCCAACAGCCCAGATGCCTCTCCTTGTCTCTTCACTCTACACTCTTTATTATCCTCCCCTTAGAATCTTCAACCCACACCACCCATCCGTATCTCTCCCCCCTCATATCCTATACCCTTACCTCCTTTCAGCTTCCTCAGCTCACACCCTAGATGCCTCCCTTCAGCTCCTCAGTCCACACATTTATCTCCCTTCTATCAGCTTCTTCAACTCACACCCTTACCCTCTTCCCTCAAACTCCTTGTTCCTCTAAGACTTTAGTCAAGTCTTTAAACTCTAAAGGTTTCTTGATTCAATCTCCTTACCCTAAATCCAAAAACCTTGCCCTTAAGCTTCTCATTTACAGCCAAAGTTTCCACTCCTCAGCACAAACATCTCCCTTTAGCTTCTTCTCTTCACAGTTGTGGTTTGAATAAGAATGCCCCCCATGGGCTCACATATTTGAATGCTTGGTCATGAGGGAGTCTAATCTTTCAGAGCATTAGAGAAGGATTAGGATATATGGCCTTGTTTGAGTAGGTGTAGCCTTGTTGAAGGAATTGTGTTACTTGGGGTAAGCTTTGAGGTTTCAAAAGTCCATATGAGGCCTACATGCTCTCTCTGCCTCTGGATCAGGATGTAGCTCTCAGCCACTGCTCCTGAACCTGCTTGCATGCTACCATGCTCCCTACCATGATGATAATGGAACTGTAAGCAAACCTCCAATAAAATGCTTTCTTTTATAAGAGTTGCCTTGGTCATGGTATCTTCACCACAATACAACAGGGATCAAGAAAGGACTTGGTACCAGAGAGTGTGTGTTGCTGTGACAGGCCTGACCATATGGCTTGTTGGTGGAATGTAGACTTTGGGACTTTGGATTAGGAAAATAGCTGAAGGCTTTACATGGGGCTTAATGGGCTATACTAGTAGAAGCATGGAAGACAATAGTTCTGAGACAATGTAAATTCTGATGGCTCAGCTCATGAAGTTTCAGAGGGGAAGAATATTAATTAGTAAGTGGCCTAGAGACACTTCTTGTGATAGTTTGGCAAAGAATGTAACTGCTTTTTGCTCTTGTTCAAAAATATCTCCCTGAGACTAAATTTAAGTATTTTTTGAACTAATGACATGGGCAGAGGAGATTTCAAGACAGCCTAACATTGACTGCTTCATGTGGTTATTAGTGACTTACTCTTATACAGTATCTACAGTGAAAAGGAGCAAATGGAGCAAGGAAAAATATAAAATGTGCAGTGTGAGGAAAAAAAGTAACACCAGGGAATGTTTTATAGGAGCCAAGTTTAATGCTCAACAAGATAAGTTTAAGGAGATGCCTGAAGAAAATATTAACTTCAAAAAAAGAGAAAAACCCAATGCTAAATGGAATAAAGAAAGTAGTGAACTCAGGACAAGACCCCACCCAGCTAAGCTTCTGAACCGTGAAAAGGAAATTGTCAAAGGAGTTAAAGGAAAGCCTAAACATTGGAGGAAGCCATCAACAGTAGAAAGCTGAAGTAAGCGTAATTGAATGAGGGCACCATGTTCCTGTCTGAGGAAGCAGCCTCAGCCACGTGGTTCTGGTTTAGAATCAAGGATACAAGAAAAGGGTTGTGGAAAGTCCCTCCACAGCTAAGGAAAGCCGATGGGGCCAGATGTGTGCCGGGGCGTCCCTGCATGGAGTCCTGGAGAAGCCATTACTTGAAGCTGAAGGTGAAGCCTGGATTGTGTTGAAGATCTCAAGATGTTGGAGATGGCAAAGTTGTGAGACAGCTGCCAAGGAGCTGGAGAGAGAGAGAGAGAGAGAGAGAGAGAGAGAGAGAGAGAGAGAGCTCTGTTACAGTCAACAAAGCTGAAGAGATCTCGAGCTCTTTGACATCAGACATAGGGATGCAGAATTTGAAATGCAGAATTTGAAGTTTACCCCTCTGGTTTTTGGTCTTGCTTTGGTTCAGTATTTTCTTGCTGTACTCCCTTTTCTCCATTTTGGAATGTTGATGTATATTCTGTGCTATTATATTGTTGGGAGTATGTGACCTGCTTTTTGATTTTTATTTCACATGGGGTGTACAGTTAAGAGAATGCCATGCGTTTCAGAAGAGACTTTGAACTTTGGACTTTTAAACAGCATTGAGACTGTGATAGACTATAGACAGGACTGTTGACGTTGGAGTGAATGCATTTTTGCATTATGATATGGATACAAGCCAATGGGGCCAGGGAATGGAATGTGGTGGTGTGAATAAGAATGGCCCTGATAGGCTTATATATTTGAATGCTTAGTCACAAGGGTGTGGAACTCTGAAAGGATTAGAGGAATTAGGAGTCGTGGCCCTGTTGGAGTAGGTGTGCCTTTGTCAGATGAAGTATGTCACTGAGGGTGCGCTTTGAAGTTTCAAAGGCCCATGCCAGGCCTAAGTTCTCTCTACCTGTGGATCGATATGTAGCTCTTAGTTCCTGCTCCAGCAATGCCTATATGCTGCCATTCTCCCTGCCATGATGATAATGGACTGAATCTCTCAAAGTGCAGGCAAACCCCCAGTTACATGCTTCCTTTTATGAGCTGCCTTTGTCCTGGTGTCTCTTCACAGCAATAGAACAATGACTAAGACAACACCTTAAGTCCCCTCACCTCAGTTTCTCAACCCACAGCATAATCTTGCTCTCCTGACCTTCACACCCTACATCCTAGGACTCTTCCCCCAATCTCTTCTCCCCAAACTCCACTTAGACCATATAGTTCCTAAATAAAAGACACAAAACCCTTTATGTTTATAATAAGCCTTAAAGCATTAGAGCTGGGCAGATGTCAACCCTTTATACTATTTTGTCTACTTCTCTGTTGGTAACCCTGAAGTATCACTTGCCATGTTCCACCTGGGCCGATCCTGACCCAACAAGCCAGCCCTCATGGCCATGTGCTCACAATCCACCCACCCCATGGTGACTTCTTCCTTTCTCCTCCTTTCTCTCCTCATCATGGTCCCTGCCTGAGACCCCAAGCCCAGGAACCTTCCCTCTACCCCCTCTCTTCTGCCCCAGCCCAGGCTGTAGGCATCTTTATTGTTTTTTAATCAAGAATAATTTGGGGGACAAGATTTACACAACAAAAGCTGGTGTGTGAGAATTCACCTGTCTTGGGGTAACCAAATCTAGGAATACAGTATTTATCATTTGAATACAGAGCAGCACCAGATCAACCCCAACACACCTTCCCTCAAGTTCTTCACGCCCTAAATCCCCTGACTTTAGTCTCCTCAGCCCTCATTCCAGATGCCTCCTCTCACTCTTCCTACCTCGTATCCTAAGACCTCTTCCTGCAGTCTCTTAGCCCAGACCCTAAAATCCCTGCCAGCATTCTCCTCTCTGCACACCCTGAGCCCCTTTTCCTCAAAATTCTTATGTTATATCCCAAGACTCCTACCCTTAGTCTCTCCCTCCAAACAGAAGAGGCAGGGGGCTCTTCGCACTCCACATCCTAAGTCCTCCCCTTCAGTCTTTACATCCCACATCGAAGATGTTTCCCCCTCAGTCTCATCTTTAAACCCTGCTCCCTGCCACATTCTCCGAACACTGCGCATCCCAAATCCTGAAGTCTGAATGTCTCACTCACCAATCTCAGTACATGAATTCTAACCCTAAGATATTCTTCACCCACCTCAGCTCTCATACTCTCTTCCTGGATCTACTTCCCAACTTCATCAATTTCTGCAATCCAAAGTCATGTGGCCATATCCCTATCCTTCTACCTGCTTCATGATCTGTGCCTCAGTTTATCTAATCCTCTGTTTATAGAAATATGTACTGTTGCCTCATGTCCACCAGTTATCTTGCCTACCCCTTAAACATTTTTTACTTATCCCTTCAGTGTCCTTTATCTTGTTCATCCACCACACGTATGTTTTATACTCAGATGCGTTACATACATGTCATCCATTTTCTCTGTGCCATTTTAGGGTGCTGAGGGGCCTTCAGTCTTTGCAGCATTTACTGAACTACTATTGCTTCTCCACTGTATATCTAAATACCTGGAGGGAGGCAGTGAAATGCCCTAGCCAAAAGCAAGTTGAGGAGGAAAGAGAACTCAAGCAGTGCAGGAACCTGGAGGCAGGAGCTAATGCAGAGGTTATGGAGGAGTGCTGCTTACTGGCTTGCTCCCCTGGCTTGCTCAGCCCACTTTCTTATAGAACCCAGAACCACCAGACCAGGAGTGGCCTCACCCATGATGGGTTGGGCCCTCCCTGATCAATCACTAATTAAGAAAATGCCCTACAGGTCTTCTAATAGACCAATCTTACATTTTCTCAATTAAGGCTCCCCACTATCCTACTCAAGCTTGTGTCAAGTTGACATAAAACTAGCCAGCACATCTGTTCAGGTGCTAGTGACCTCCAAACTGTTAAATGTGATGATCACATTTTTATTTATTATTCTACTTAGAATACATTCCTTTCTTGGCTTCAAAGACATCAGTCTAACCAGGTTCTGTTCCTGTCTCTCTGACAGCTTCTTTTCCATTTCCTTTGCTAGTTCATCTTCCCAATCTCAACTTTGAGGAGCTTAGACCTCTTACACATTTTCCCTCATTCCCTAGGTTGCTTCAATTAGTCGTGCAACTTTGAATGTCATTTATGCTCCACAATTCCTAAGAGTGTACAAACATGTATTTCACTATACTGTTCACAATATTTATGACATATTCACAATCTAGATACTTCTTATTATTCCATTTCTAACAAAGATTCTGGTCCAAGCTCTCTCACCCTTTATCTGAGTGGGATCTTGAATCATCTCTTCTCCATCTTTGGTCTTATTATCACTGTAGTTGTGACTACAGTGATTCTTTTAAATTATTGTTGAAGGTGTGCAACACCTCTTCAATCCCTCATCTCCGAATAAAAGCCAAAATTCTACATAAATACGCCCTTCCATCTCTTAGTGTTCTGCTCTCCATTTCTCTCCAGCTTCGCTAACTTAATTATGCTTACCCACACCCAACACATTTGGCCTCTGGGCCAATCTTTTTTGTGTGTGTTCCTATACACATTGAACTCCCCCCCCTCATAGCTATAGAACTCTTAGGCTCATGTACTTACTTTCTTCTAGTCTATTTCAAATTTTAACCAATCAGAGGATGCTTTCTGGCTCACACTATGTGGAGTGGTTCCTCCTACTTCATGAACCTCCAAGCCTACTTCACTTTCTCCTTAGCACTTATCATCACCCGCTATTTTATGTTTGTGTGTTTACTGGCTGCCTCCTCTGACTGAAATGAAAACTCCATGGGGATGGGGATTGTTACGTTTTGTTCATTGATATCCAAGTACCTAAAGTACATATCATCCAATAGATATTTATGGACTACCTGAATTAGTTAGCTACACTGTCCTCTCTTCTTATTGGCTTTAATTATATACTCCTTGGCTCCCTACATTTCTGACTGCTTATCAGTTTTATGTAATTGTTTCCTTCTGCTTTTTAAGAATTTTTTTTGGTTGTTGTTTTGAGAGCAGAGTGCAAAGAAATTGGAGGTAAAAGATTAAGAATGGGGGATTAGGGGTTGAAGAGATGGCTCAGAGGTTAAGAGCACTGGCTGCTCCTCCATAGGTCCTGAGTTCAATTCCCAGCAACCACATGGTGGCTCACAACCATCTGTAATGGGATCTGATACCCTCTTCTGGCTTGCAGGCATACATGCAGGCAGAATGCTGTATGCATAAATAAATAAACCTTTAAAAAAAAAAAAAGAATGGGGAAGTAGAACTCCTTCTGCCTTTTACTTAGAGCTGGGGTCCAAGCTAGCCTCAAACTGATCTCCATGTCTCAGCTAGGATTACACACATTCTACCATGCCCAGCTCCTGCTCATTTTCTCTTCTTTCTAACTCATTGTGAACGATATCTCTCACTACATTCTGGGAAGAAATTGCACAATGGAAAAATCATAATATTTAATAGCACTTATTTTGGGTTTTTATTGATATGATAAAACACTATGATCAAAGACAACTTGGAGAGGAAAAGAATTATTTCAGCTTACAGTTCCATTTCACAGTCTATCACTGAGGGAAGGCAAGGCAGAAATAAAGCAGGAACCAAAAAGACCATGGAGGAATGCTGCTTACTGGCTTACTCCTCATGGCTTGTTCATCCAGCTTTCTTCAGAGAACTCGGGACCACTCAACCAGATTGGCACCACCCACAGTGGCTGGGCCCTCCCACATCAGTCATTAATCAAGAAAATGCCCAACAGAATTGCCTATGGGCTAATCTTATGGAGGCATTTGCTCAATTCTGAGTCCCTCTTCCCAAATGATCCTAATTTGTATCAAGTTGACATAACCCTAATACAACACTGTGGTGAAGATAAAGTCCATGCTTGTTTAGACAGTAGAAACATGAATTATTCAAAGCTCTTTCTCACTAATTTTAGTACAACTTTTTTTTATCTCACTCTTCAGTCTAGAGTTTCACTTGTCATCATTTTTCTATGGGTATAAGGACGACTACTTAAAAAGTAGTTAGAAACTATACTGGTTTAGGGAAGTGGCAGCAATAGGTGCACCTCTAGTTCCCATGGCCTCACCACCCACAGGTAGTGGCTGCCAAGAGTGAATTCCCTCCTCCTGAGTGGGCCTGTCCAATCAGGTGACTGTTGGTTACCCACAAGTGTCACCGTGGCAACTTTTGGAATACCTTGTTGTGCCGGTCATTGTAGTTCATAGGCATTATAGCTGGATAGGGCTGTTGATCGCTCTTTTCCTTGGCAGCTTGCATGGCTCCTTCCTTTGAGAGTTCTCAGGGATGAGGCTTCCAGGTCACTTCCAAATTGGCTCTTCCAAGTCCAGTGTCCAAAGTGTGTGGTGTCATCAGCAAAAGGGACTTACCTTCTTTTCCTATAAGATACTAAGGGCAATGGCTGTAGCCTATGTTGTTTGGGGGCATCTTTTTAATTGCCCTAACCAAAAATTGAAAGGAAGTTACCTATGCCTAGCAAAGGGCTTTCTGATAGATGACAGTCTATGGATTTGGGGGTGGGAGGAGTACTGTCACACCAGTTGGTGTAACTTCAACATATATAAACATATATGTGTGTGTGTAGAGTAATTTTAAGTAAATGTAATCCCCTATGGCATTTTAAATATCCTTAGTATCATTTCCCCCTCTTCCTCTGTGTTGCCCTGCCCAATCCTTCCTTAGGTTAGACCCCCTTCATAGTCACTGTATTCTACTATCCCCTCTCCTGTCCCCCTTCCACATATGCCCTCTTTTTTTTTTTTTGAGACAGGGTCTTACTATGTAGCTTTTGCTGGCCTGTAACTCCCTGTGTAGACCAGGATCACCTTGAACTCAAACAGATCCACCTGTCTCTGCCGCCTCAGTGCTGGGTTGTCATTGTTTATACTTTGCTGGTTTCTGTAGCTATTCAGACTATACACTTACTGTGGTGGTTTGAATGAGACTGGCCCGCATAGGCACATATGTTTGACTGCTTGTTACCCAGTTAGTGAAACTATTTGGGAAGAATTAGGAGGCGTGGCCTTGTTGGAGGAGGTGTGGCCTTGTTGGAGGAGGTGTGGCCTTGTTAGAGGAGGTGTGACCTTGTTAGAGGAGGTGTGGCCTTGTTGGAGGAATCACAGCCTTGTTGGAAGTGTGTCACTGGAGGCGGGCTTTGAAATTACAAACTGCTCGTTCTCTCTCTCTCTCTCTCTCTCTCTCTCTCTCTCTCTCTCTCTCTCT
>JADRCH010000028.1:6185675-6207456 GCA_019843965.1 Rhynchomys soricoides | reverse complement strand
CTTGCATCTATGACTCCTAATCTCTTTCCTAGGTTTTCTAACTCCAGGGTTGTCTTTCTTTGTGATTTCTTTATTGTTTCTATTCCCAGTTTTAGATCCTGGATGGTTTTTGTCATTTCCTTTGCCTGTTTGATTGTGTTTTCCTGTATTTCTTTAAGGAATTTTTGTGTTTCCTCTTTAAGGGCTCCTACCTGTTTTACTGTATTCACCTGTATTTCTTTAAGGGAGTTATTTATGTCCTTCTTAAAGTCTTCTATCATCACAATGAGAAATGATTTTAGATCTGAATCTTGCTTTTCCGGTGTGATGGTGTACCCAGGACTTGCTATGGTGGAAGAATTGGTTCTGATGATGCCAAGTAACCTTGGTTTCTGTTGCTTATGTTCTTGCACTTGCCTCCCGCCATCTGGTTATCTCTAGTGCTACCTGTCCTCGCTATATCTGACTGGAGCCTGTCCTTCCTGTGATCCTGGTTGTGTCAGAACTCCTCGGAGACCAGCTGTCTCTCACTTGCATTCTCTTAAATGCTCTCAAACTATAAATGAGCTTTGGTTAAAAATTACAGTCTGTAATCAGCTATATATTTTAAAGTAGAATAGTAAAATTGATCTATTACTCTAATATGCCAAATTTCCTTTACACCCAAATACATAAAATTATGAATATTCATAATTATTTTTTTTATCCTTGTAAACATTTTCCATTTTAATATCCTACTTTCTCAGGGTTGTAAATTACTTGCATACTAACAAAACACATTATCCCATACAATTTTGGGAATTTCCTCTCTTGTACTTTTAAGGGCCTCCTTTTCAGTTCAGTAAGTTCTTCACACTAGGAGAGTAATGGTTAGAATGCAGTGAACATTGAGAGCATGACTCTGTCCTGTGCCTCCAGCCATCAGACTCCTCTTCCTTAGTCTGTGGGTGGCTCCTGCACATCGCTTCCCCAGTCTTGTTGCCAGGCATCCCCACCTGTACTCTCTCCCTTATCAATCTGAACTTTGTCTCTCAATTGCATCTCTATGTGGATAGTACTCTCATTTTTATCTCTAGCCCGCCTTCCCTAACTCACATCTAGCCTCCTACTCAGTATCCCCACTCAGATGCAAGTAAGTACAGTACGCTTGGGTTGTGACGTTAGCTTTAATTGTTGACACAATCTACAATCGCCAGGGAAGACAATCTCAGTGAGGAATATCTGGATCAGGTTGGCCTGTGGACAGTCTGTGGGAGATAGCCTTGACTGTATCAGCTGAAGTGTGAAGCATGTGGCTGACACCATTCCCTGGGTTTGGCTCCTCTTCTCCATAAGAGTGGAGAAAGTCAGCTGAGCATTAGTAAGCATGAATTGCATGCATTCTTTTTCTCTGTTCTTTTTGAATAGGGATGTGACTTAATGCTTCAAGTTCCTGCCTTGACTTTCTCACAGTAATAGACTGTAACCTGGAAGTGTAAGCTGAATAAACATTTTCTTTTAAAATGTCTTCTGTCAGGGTACTTTATCATAGTAGCAATGGAAAACAAAGCTGGGATGGAAATTAGTATAGAAAGTGGGGCTGTTGCTGAGATAAACCTGACCATGTAACTTTTAGGCCTAATTTCTAAGACATTTACTGTGTGTGTGTGTGTGTGTGTGTTTGTGTGTGTGTGTGTGTGTGTGTGAATGTAACTGATTTATTCAGCAGAGGAAATTTCAAAGCAAGACAGTATTCAGGCTGGTGTTGCAGAAGCAGCTGAAACTGACGAGATCAGCACCATTGGGGAGAAGCTTCCTGCTCTGCCCTGGAAAAATAGGAAGTGTTGCTCAGGGTCAACACAGAAGCTGATAACACCTACGGTCCAAGGAAGCTAGGGTGCATCACAGACTAGCAGCAGAACTGGGCAGTGTTGCAAACATGGTTCCATGTAGCACTGGTTTTAAAACCATGATAGATGCAAGATTCAGATTGTGAAGAATAGCTAAAGCCAGGCACCATATGTCAGGGTCAGAGACCCTTTGGAAAGGCCTGAAAGGCCACTGAATGAAGCTGTGCAGGTGAAGCCTCAGTTGCATTGAAGATATGGGACATTGGAGATGCCAAGAGCAGATCTCTGTAGCCACCCATACAGCAGAGTTATTCTCTTTCATTTTGTATTTTTTTGGATCTTGCAAGAGAACCATAAAAATTTTAACTTTATCATCTTGTGGTTCTTAGTCATGGGAACTTCATCTTGTAGCATAGATTTGAAGGAACATCTGAGCTTTGTTCAGCTAATTGGGTACAACTCATAATTGGATAAGAAGAGGAGTCATCAGAGCTACACTGAAACTCTTCCAACTGAAGTAAAACTGTTGTTATCTTTTGAGTATTCGTAATGCTGTGCCTTGAACCCAGGGCCTTCACTGAACTACATGAAGATTGTGTTTCATTCTGAAAGAAACAAAAAGCTCTTGAGGAGTTTCAGTGGTACAATACTTTCACATCACTAAAAGAAAAAAAAGTCATCATGTAAAATGGGTGGGGCAAGATGAAAGTTCAGGAAGAAGGTCTATTATAGACTAGAGAAATAGCCCGGGTGAAAGGTGTGGGCCCGCACCTTTGTTCAAATGCCCTGCCCTTGGGCTAATCTCCTTCCTCACCCTCACCTTCAGGTCTGCACACTCAGCTGCCTCTTGAAAGCTCAGAGGCTTACCCAATAGAACAAGGCTCTTGGTTTGCCTTCTAATCAGCTCCACTCCCGGTCTTCCCCATTTCAGGCATCACTTTTTGTCACTTGTTCCTGCAAGCCTGGACTCATCAAACCCTCCCCCTGGTTCTGCTAGAGGATTCTCATCCTGCAGATAACTGCTGGACTCTTCTGTTGCTTATCAATCATTCCCACTCCAGACCAGGAGCTCCACAAGGGCAAAGTTTAGTTTGCCAGTATCTCCCAAGCACTGGACTTTCCTGAACCATGAATGATCTATGAGCAGATAAGATTGGTGGCTTTCAGTGACTTAGGTTATATGAGAGGACAGGCTTCCATGTGACTTCCTAGTCCTGACTGGAATTATTTGATGAAGAGCGATGCCATCCATTTGGTGAAGGAAGACTGGTTGGAAGGGGAGATATGGAAGTAGCTCACACTTTGGGCTTGATACGCTTAGGCAACTTCCCTAAGGAGACTCCCAGTAGGCAGGTATACATACAGACCTGGGGTTTAAAAGCACAATCTGGTGGCGCACGCCTGTAATCCCAGCACTCAGGAGGCAGAGGCAGGTGGATTTCTGAGTTCAAGGCCAGCCTGATCTACAGAGTGAGTTCCAGGACAGCCAGAGCTACACAGAGAAACCCTGTCTTGAAAAACAAAACAAAACAAAAGCATAATCTGAAGGCTGGGCAGTGGTGGCACACACCTTTAATCCCAGCAATTGGGAGGCAGAGGCAGATGGATCTCTGAGTTTGAGGCAGCCTGGTCTACAAAACAAGTTCCAGGGCTACACCAAGAAACCTTGTCATGAAAAACAAACAAATAAAACCAAAAAGCACCATCTGAATCTACAACGTAAACAAGACAATGAAGTAGTGGGCATCACCACTGAATCTGCTTTGTGCCAAGAGATAGGACATGGGGGGAAGAGGGGTTACTGACATTTGAACGCCAGTGAAGGAGAGGGCCCAAAGAGAGCAGAGAAAGAGCTATCAGGCAATCAAAGTTTATGAGAGATTTAAGTTAAATACCAACAGGAGGACTGTGACCAGGAGAAAATACCCGACTGGTAGGTACTGAAGAGAGGGTAAGTATAAGGACAGAGGTACCATGAGCAAGCCATTTGTGACTGATGAGACCAGTTTCAGTGAGAGGCAGAGAAAGACAGCAGATTGCCAGAGTGTGAAGAGGTGGCAACTCCAGGATAGGTCAGTGTATGCAGCCTGGCTATAAAACAGAGAGGAACCCTACAAAAAAGGTTCAAGGAACATGTTACAGGCCCTTTTTCCATCGCCCACACTCAGCCCACTCTCATAAACACCACCTGTTCTTAGAAAACTATCTTACTTACAGACCAACAGAAAAGATGGGCTCCCCGATGAGAAATAGCACCACATTCCACAAGCTACACATTTACAGATCCCCAAAGACCATGCACCCTGCCCCAGACCCCAGATCTACATCATGCCCCCAGAATTCTACCCTTATCCTGGTGTGCTATCCTATATCTAATCCCAGCACTTTGAAAGCAGAGGCAGGAGGATCAGGAGTTCAAGTTCAAGGCTAGACTGGGCTACACAAGACCAATCTTTCACAGCAAAACTTTCTTTAACAGTTTAAAGATGGCAGATACCAACCAAAAGTAACTTGTGGAGGAAAGGGCTTATTTCCTTTTACAAATTACAGTCCATAACCAATGGGAGCCAGAGCAGGAACTCTTGAGCAGAGCTCAAGCAGAAACCTAGAGGCAGAAACTGAAGCAGAAGCCATGAAGGAATGCTGCTTACTGCCCGCTCAGCTACCTTCCTTATATAGCCCAGGCCCACCTGCTCATGGATATCACGACCCACCGTGGGCTAGGTCCTCCTATATACAATCACAAAATGCCCCACAGGCGGGGCTGGAGAGGTGGCTCAGCAGTTAAGAGCACTGACTGCTCTCACACAGGACCTGAGTTCAGTTTCTTCCAGCCACATGGTGGCTCACAACTGTTCATAATGCCAATTACAGGGGATTCAGGGTACTCTTCTGGCCTCCACTCATGTGCACATGCCCTCCACAGACAGACAAACAGACATATAGACGTGTGTAATTTAAAAATGAATCTTTAGGCTGTTCTTCCAGCTGACCTGGATTTAGTCACTCTCCAAGACTTACAAAGTCCCTTAGAACCGTCTAGCTCCAGTTCCAGGGGTTCCGATGCTCTCTTCTGCCCCTCCTCAGAGACTGCATACATGAGAGGCACAGGTGTACAGACAGGCAAAACACCCATAGCCATAAAAAATAAAAATAAATGAACCTTAAAAATAATATTAAATTAAATAAATAAATCTTTTTAAGGAGAGGAAGGAACAAAGAAAGAAAGACAAACGCAGTGCAGACAGTTCCTCAGCTGAGGTTCCATCTTCTCAGATCTGTCAAGTTGACAACTGAAGATAACTATGACACATAACAAAGGTCAAAGAAAAGAACGGGGGCTGGAGAGATGGCTCAGTGACTAAGAGCACTGACTGCTCTCCCAAGGATCCTGAGTTCAATTCCCAGCAACCACATGGTGGCTCTCGACCATCTGTAAAATCAGACCTGATACCCTCTTCTGGGTGTGTCCCAAGACAGTGACAGTATATATATGTTCTTTTCTTAAAAAGGAAAGAAAGAAAAGAACAATTAATACATGCTATAGTCTGTGCAATACATTTTTCCCTCTAACCAGCACAGTACCTCTAGGGCGTAGGCGGTGATGTCTAACTTTTGAGAGACAGGCAAACAGTTGTTTGAGGATTGCTCATCTGTGAGCTGTAGAGTGGGAGCTAAAATGTCAGTAAGTCCCATGCAGCTCCTTTTTATCCCCTGCCTAGATGGCTGATTCCGATCCTGGGGAAAGAAGCTATGATAACATGCTGAAAATGCTGTCCGACCTGAACAAGGACCTGGAGAAGCTTTTGGAGGAGATGGAAAAAATCTCAGGTAGGATGTCTTCCCATCATGCCTCCCCTTCTCTCCAGTGGCTTCACTGGTCCCCAAAAATCTGAACCTAATATCAAGTGCTTTCTCTAACGTGGGTTCTCCTGACACCCTTCCAACTTTTACAGCTTGTAACTATAGCAACACAACAATTGACAGTTGTTATGTTATTCTGTGATTATCTTCCATGGGTTTACATCTAACTTCTACCATTAGACTGTTACCTTCATGAGGGCAGAGTACAGAGGTGTGTACTTGGCACGGTGCCAGATACTAACTCACATGGGCAGCAAATGGCAAGCACAGGTCTGCATTTGTGAACAGAAGCTGAACAGTCTTTCTGTGAATTATTTAAGTAGAAAGGATGGAATGACCATGACAAGACTAGTGTCCTACTGAAAACGGGAGGCACCGTACTGTGGAATAAAACAGCAACAGGGTGGGTGTATGTTTTCATTCTTGTTATTTTATCCAACATGTTTCCATGAAGCAGGAGTAGCAACAACATTGTAATTCTATATGTTCTTAATTCAAAATATGTATAATTTCAGAAGCATGCACAGATCTCTGAGTTCTGGGCCAAGCTTGTCTACACCCTGGGCTACACAGCAAAGCCCTGGCTTAAAACAAAATACTTTAAAAAATAAAAAACCTAAATATCATAATTCTTATAATCTGTGAGCCCAAATTTTGCTAGAGAAAATGGGAGGGGGCACTTTACAGGGCATTGGGCATATATACTTTACTCAAATGAAAACAATGTTAGAGCAAGCACCCTGGCTGTGAGTACGTAAAGGCACTTGTAGCTGAGCCTGACAACCTGAGTTCAATCTCTAAAACCCACACAGCTGAAGGAGAGAACTGACTCCTGTAAGTAGTCAACCTCTGCACATGCACCATGGCATATGAGCATGTGCACACCAAAACACATATACAGGATCCTACATGCACACAATACACATAAACTCATGCAAGCTCACACACATTCACATAAATACACAAACACATAATGTTAAAAGTGTAAGCCAAAAAAAGCTAAATAACTCCAGTCTAATTGTCCTTTTATCGAATAGGTCTACTATGTGCCATTTTAAGAATAAAAACTTGAGCTGAGCAGTGCTGTCACACGCCTTCAATTTCAGCTCTTGGGAGGCAGAGGCAGGTAGAACTCTGTGAGTTCGAAGGCCAGCCTGGTCTACAGAGTGAGTTCCAGAATAGCCAAGGCTACACAGAGAAACCCTATCGGGGGTTGAGGGGAGAATAGAAGCTTGAATAGAAATCGTTCCTTTGTTGAAAGTGGGTAAGGGCCAGGGATAGACAGCAATGTGACTATTTGTAATCTTAAAATATGAATTAAGAAAAATATGTACCTGTTTATTAAAATGGCTAACAGTAATAGCATAGTAAGTTTAGGCTGAGGAAGGTGCGGAGGAGAGACCTTGCCCCTTCTTTGAGGAAAGCCTCAGAGAAAGAGTTGCGTGTGGGCAGGAGTGATGGTGCTAAAATGGAGATGAAGATCACTCAAAAGACAGTTGAGGTGAGTGCCAGGGCCATGATGGAGCCAAACTCCTCAACTGTCTAACCAAAGAGAGGCGTGGCTGAGAAAACAAGGGCCACAACCAATCCACGGACTTTTACCATCCTCCTCCAGGTGATGGGCAGCTTCAAGGTTCCAAACCCTTTCCCCTCAAGGGGATTTTGTCATGATGTTTTCCTTAAGACGGAAGCCCTAACCCAAACACCACCAACTGGGGGAAACCATTCAAATACCCAAGACTAGAAGACATTTGTCTTTCAAACTACCACACAAATGTTTATACAAATTGTCAAATTTGAGGAGTAATATCATTTTTAAGCCTTATTTATCCACTTAGCCTATCTGGAGAGTATGTTATCAATATATTATCAATACATAAGCAACCACAAGTTAAATAGTGGGAAATTTTTTAATAATTTATTTTGTTTTGTCTTTTCTTCTCCCCCTCTTCCTCCTTCTCTTCCTCCTCTTCCTCCTCCTCTTCTTTTCTAAAGATACTGTCTCACTATGTAGCCCAAGCAGGCTTGGAACTTGATTTATAGATTAGGCTGGCTTTGAACTCAGAGAGAGCTGACTACCTCCCAAGTGCTGAGATCAAAGGCATGCATAACCATCCCAGATTTTTTTATTTATTTACACTGAAAGCATTTTCCCTGAACCATCTCCGTAGGCCCCAGCTCCCTTAAATTGGGGAGAGGCTCCCACTATGCAGCCTAGCCTAGCCTCCAACTCATAGAAATCTGCATGCCTCTGCTTTCCAAGTGCTGGGATTAAAGCTCTGCTACCACACCAGGCCACCATGAAGTTCTGATTCTTTTTCTTTTTCTTTCTTTATTCTGAGACAGGGTTTCTCCGTGTGAAGTTCTGATTCTTCTAGGATAACTTAGTGACTCTGATGTATCCTATGTCGGGTTCTAACAGACTATAGCATCCCACAGCTGCCGTTGGCATTGCCCTTGTTGTCACCTCGACCATTCAGGAAGTTACCCCTCCTCAGACTTTTGTCTTATTTTGTGGTTTCAAGCTTTCTTCACAGGTTCCTTCGTTCAAGGGAGTAACAGTTTCATTTACTTAATATTCTGCTTGGATTTGTGTTAAACCTAAGCAGGGGCAGGCTGTTTGTTAGATCTTTGTTTCCAGGGCTGGAAGCTGAACCCAGGGCCTTGGACAGCTGCAGTGCTGCGTCCTGTGCTCCTTCCTTTATACATTAGCATGTTTTGTCTGCTTGGGTTCCTGTGAGAAGTCTCACTCTCTAGCTCAGACTGCCTTCTTAATCCCTGGTAACTCTCCTGCCTCAGCCTCTCAAGTGCTGGGATTACAGGGATGAGCCACCACACCTGGTGGAAAAAGTGATGTTATTTTAACAGGAAGTATTCTCAGGGGAGAGAGGTGGCGCTTCAGATTGCCCAGGTGCTCATTAAGGTTGTCTCAGTTTTGCAATATTTTCTAGATTTTTTTTTCTATTTTCTTTCCTTTTTGTGTGCTTGTTTGAGACAGGATCTCTCTACATAGTGAAAACCATCTGAGGGAAAACCATTTCCACGACTGTCTAATTGAAGCAAGCTGTATTTAGAAATAAACAAGGAACTGGCCAGACAGCCGTCTCCCCCTAAGCTGGTGTTCCAGAGAGGAGCCTCTCTCTAGCTTTTGAGGTCATTTTTATGGGGAGGAGCTAGGGTTCCTAGAAAACAGCTGTGGGGATAATTGGCTGTTAGCGCCTGAACAGAAGAGTGGGGGACTCAGGGCTCAAGGCTGCCTGTGGGGTAGGTAAGTGTGAGAATTCATCCTGAGAAAGGGGAGTCATCATGGGTGTTCAGGAGGTTAGCAAGAGGTGGGCATACCTCATGGAGTTCAGCATAGGTTGAAAAACATGATTTGTAGGATTCTTTAGGCTCAGGAAACAGAAACCCATTCTTGTAAAGCAAGGAGCTTTAGTAACAATGTATAACAATGTGGCTCCTTAACAACAGTGTGGCTCCTCTCTGGGTTTCACAATAGATCTGACTGTCCTAGGATTTACTGTGTATACCAACCAGCCTGACCTCAAGGGCCCCTGCCCCTGCCCCTGCCCTATCCCAGTTCTGGGATTAAAGGCATGCACCACCACACTTGGCTTTTACATATTTTTCTATGTGTGTACTTCTGTGGGTTTGTACCTAGTAGAAGTGGATACTTTACCACTTTATTTGCTAACTAATACTGGACCTCAGGAAGGTTGCACAGATTTATATTGTTATTTAGTACTCTTCTGGGTTATTGATAGTGATGATAATAACAGCATATGATTATTATATACCAAGTTGATGTCTTTTCCATATGCTCTAAATACATTATGTCTTTTACTTATAACAATTTTAGGGGGAGTAGATGTAATTATTGTCACTGTCTGTGGACGGGACAACTTGGTAGTAGAATGTGATTACCTTGTATCCAATGCTCTGGCTCCTTCCCCAGCACTCAACTCTACCTCTTCTCACCCCCCCAGAAAAAGAAAAGAATAATGTAATTAAGTTTTCAGAAATTGCTCTCTAGGTTTTTATTGGCAGTTCTGGGATCAGTGCACCCAGGGAACTGTCCACTTTTGCTGATCCTGTCTTCAGAGTCTTCACAGCTTCTGTACTCCCTGTCCTTTTACAAAACTGCCCCCAACAGCTCAGGGTTTGCCATGGAAGCATCCAATCAGTATCCGCTATTTACTGCTGCAGAACCAGTCCAAGAGGCTGGAAACCAAAAAGCCTTTGCTCTAGCCCAACTTTGGAAGGTAATAAATCTGGACTTGGCATAGCTTGCTGGTTCTGGCTGTTTCTCCTAAGAGCACAGTCCTAATACCAACCATGGCTTCAGTCTCTGAACTCTTGAGTGGATTCCGAAAAATCTGCTTCCAAACTCATGTAGCTGGTGACAGGAGATTTTGTTTGTTTCCCCTCTCTTTCTCTTCCTTTTCTTTTCTTTTTTTCTTTTCTTTTTTTATTTTTTGTGGTAGTGCTGGAACCTTGGGAATACCAGGCACATAGTCTATCCCTGAGCTATGGTCTTAGCAGTTGGCTTTCATAGGGCTGGTCTTAACTTTACCTGCCATTTCTCTGTCACAACGCATACTGTTTACTTCTTTCTCAGCATGTTTCATGGCCTCTGATGACTTGTATCTTGAAGATCTGTCTTCTCCTACTGCAACTTATCATGGATACTTCAGGAACACAGATGTGTCCACTCTATACCCTGCTATATAGTGCCAGAGATTCCTTAGCAAATGGCAGCACAGAATTGCAATCAGTAAATAGTAAATGAATGGAACCCTCAAGAGACAGACTTCTGAAGTGGAACGTGGTACCACACACACCTGTAATCCCAGTGCTTTCAAGGTAGAGGTGAGAGGACATCCTCAGCTACATAGCAAGGTTGAGGCCAGCTTGAACTACATGAAACAATATCTTTGCAAAACAAAACAAGACAGACGTATCTCCTATGCTATAGATTCTAAAATATTTCCCTTGGCTCAGAAGACAGGAGAGCCATGCAAATGGTAGAGCGCCCTGCTGTCCTACTGATTGCCTTTCCTAACAGTGCTGTGAGCCATGTGGCTAGCAAGCTTATTAATGATTCTAACCAACTACAGGCATGAAGGGGTCTCTAGGTGTTTAAAATACAAATGTCACCAAGGTCATTTGCAGCCACAAATACTCTTTTTCTTGACTTTCATTGTGAACACATCTATCTTATATGAAGGGGTGTTTTGCCTGCCTGCATGTATGTATGACTTGCACATTTTTGCAACACTCATAAGAGGCTAGAAAAGAGCATCAGATCAATCCCTTGGATTGGAGTTATAGTTGTGAATGGTCATGTGGGTGCTGGGAATTAAACCCCTGTCCTGGGAAAGCAGCAATGCCCTTACCCACTAAACTATCTCTCCAGAATACTCTTTGTAGAGGAAACTCCTTGGGAATTTTTCTCTTAGAATAGAGTTCTTGCTTCACTTTGTTTTTGTTGACCTTTTTTATTCAAGAGGTTTTTATTCTTCCCATGTTAGGAATCAAACTGAGGCTTGCGATGAAAGGTGCAGTGGTTTGAACGAGATTGGCCCCCACAGACTTGTACATTTGAATACTTGGTCCCCAGTTAATGGAACTGTTTAGGAAGGTTTAGGAGGTGTGGCCTTGCTGGAGAAGGCATGTCATACCAGGCCCAGACTCGCTCTCTGTCTTTGCCTGTAACTTGTGGATCAGATCTGAGTTTTCAGCTGCTTTTCCAGAACCCTGCCTGCCTGCCTACCTGCCTGCCTGCTGCCAAACTCCTAGCCATGATAGTCATGGACCCACCCTCTGATACTGTAAGCAAGCCCCCAATTAAATGCTTCTTTTTATAGGTTGCTTTGGTCATGGTGTCTCCTCACAACAATGGAAGTGACTAAGACAGAGAGCTTCACCACTCAGCTCCAGAACAAAGTAGTTTTAAACGATGTGTTCATCCCTGGGCCTTATAAAAGAATTTTTCTTGCCCTGCCTTGGCCAGGAAGCTCAGAGGAGTTAGTGTGCAGTGCTATGGGGTACTATATGGGATTCATTTTGAGCTATTGATCCTTTAATGCTATTTTCTTTCTTACCTTAAGTCTTTGCCTGAGCACCTAGATTATTTACTTTATAATAAAAGTTCCTAATTTTAAGCAGTTCTTCTCATCTGGGTGTCTAGTTTCATTGCTCACAATTCTACCTTCCACCAAATATTGACTATGAACACAATCCAGCCATCTCCTTTGACAGTCATGACAAGGGTCACCTTTCTTCTAGTTCCTGATAAAATTCCGTATTTCCACCTGATCTCTCATGAGAAGAGCTTTGCCATCTGTAGGTCCGCAAGCATTCTGTCCAGCATTGCCTATATTCTCTATGAAGACACAGAGTTCCTCTCTAAATTTCTTTCTCCCTGAACAAAAATTCTCTTAAAGCTCCATTTATTCACTGTGTCCTGCACTTCTTTTATATGCTTCAGAGCTCTAGCCACCTCTGCCCACCACCAAAGCTGCTCCTGTACTTTCAGATGGTTCTTATAAGCAACACTCCATACAGGCACAAATTTCTGACTAATCATCTGGGGATGATATAACAAATGTCCGCAGACAAGGTAGCTTTAAAATAAAACATCTATTTCTCATGGTCCTAAAGTCTGAGACATCCAAGATCAAGGTGCCAGCGGGTTATCTGGTGAGAATTCTCTTCAATATTTGTAGTCATCCACTTTCTTGTTGTGTCCTCACATGGCCAATTGCAAGTGCTGTGTCTCTCTTATAAAAACACCAACCCCATGACTCACAAGGACTCCACCCTTATTGCTATACATCTGCCAGAGGCCCATCGCCTAATACCATTGACTTGGGACCATATTTGTACATAAATGTAGAGCTATGCATACATCCAGTTCATAACATGTATCTGGTTCTCGCTGGAAGCTAGTAGGTGGTCTCTGTTTTGTGAATGAGGAGACTGAGTTAGCAAATCTGCACCTTTGTTCCAGCTCACAGAGCCAGAGGTAGAGAGAAGGGAAGCAGACTCTGCTCTGGCTTCCAGATCCATATGTCATCTACTGTCTGGGGTTTGGAAAGGGTGGTCTGCAGATCCATTGTGCTAGAATGATCCCCAACCTGCTAGACAAAAAAATTTGATGTGTTGTGGGATGGGCCAGTGATCTACGTTGTAGGAAGTGTCCCAAGTGTCATTCCTGATCCAAACACTAAAGACTCCCTATGCTAGTAGTAGAGCCATAAGCACTCTGTTGAGACCATGCATGATCTCATTACCTTTTCTAGTAATTTTTCCGCAACTAAATATGTGCTTCTCTCCACTACTTCAAGTCTGTGATGAGGTGATGTCACTTGCATGTATGTACGCATGCATACCTCTCCCTAATCATTGCCCATAGTCCCATTGGTTAATCTCCTTGGTGATATAATTTCCCAACATAGCCAATATTTTTTTACCCTGGCAGAGGAATTTTAAGGGGACATGTCTGCTTATGCATGGACATGTTTTCATGCAGAGGAACAGCCCATGTTCCGCTAAAGTTCTAGAGGGAAGAACCAGAAGTGGATGCTGCCGACTGAGTCACGCTCACACTTCACTGCGTCTGCACAAGAACCATGTGTTCACTTAGAGGCCCAGTAGATGCTGCCCTCACGCTGTTCTGAGAAAAAGCAGGGATGCTTGTCTGTGTGATGGTGAATGTTCAAGGATGCCTAACAGTGAGGCAGCCAAACCGTTCCAGGAGAAGGTCCCTCATTCCTTACTGGTGTCGGGGACAAGTAGATAGGTGTCTCAGGTCACTGAGCACAAGAAAACATAAAATTTGGATCTTGTGGGTCTAGAAATGGTTGGCTTACCCAAGCACGTAAGCTTGGGTAGTGTAAAAATAATGACTTCTTAGGAGCCACCTGCAACCAATACAGCCACCATTGGCTATAAACGACAGACAGGTAAGGGTACATGTTTGCTCTGATTTTCCTCCCATTCCATATCAGACCAGCCCCCAGCTTGTTACTGTTTTTGACTCAAATACTGAGAAGTTAAGACTTCTAGAATATTAGCAGTGTCATTGTTGCTAAGTTTTATAGGGGGTTTATAGCACCTTATAAGCTTTCTCTCCTTGGGATACTCAGTGTCCCCCAGGGTCTTGCCCCTAAAGCTGAGCAAAGTGGGCCCCCCAGAGCGTCAGCACCTGTTACCTAACTGGGCCTGTTTGGTCATTGTAGTGCAGGCAACGTGGATGGCCTACGATATGGTGGTCATGCGTACCAACCCCACACTAGCAGAGTCCATGCGCCGGCTAGAAGATGCTTTTCTCAACTGCAAAGAGGAGATGGAGAAGAACTGGCAAGAGCTACTCACCGAGACCAAGCGCAAGCAGTGAGCCACCATCTGTCACCAGCCTGTGGGCCAAAGCCAGGGACATGGGTCCAGAAGTCCAGATGTGTAGCCGTGTGCATGGTACTTGTTTCTCAATAAACTTATTTTCAAGCAAACCAAAGGATCCCTCTCTGTCTTGCACAATAATTGACCCAACTTCACAGCAGACTTTGTAAGCAAAGGTGAAATGTGTGTGAGGAATGCTTTTAGTGAGCTAAACACTTGTTTGTATCACTTGTACTAAGATAGAAGAAAAAGAAACAAACAGGGATGGCAAGATTGCAGATGCAGGCACTTGCCACTCTAGATTGCTAGTTGCTGAGTTCAGTCCCTAGTTACACATAGAGGATTCAGGAGAGAAGCAGTTCACAAAGCCATTCTCTGATCTCTGCACTCCCGCCATGACACATGAATTCTCCCTCACAATAATCATAAATAATCTCTTTTTAAAATATTTTATTATTTCAAGTGTATGGGTGTTTCGCCTGCATGTGTGTTTATGCACCACATGCATGCAGTGCCCACAGAGGCCAGAAGAGAGTGTAAGATTCCCTGGGACTGGAGTTACAGACAGTTGTGAGCCCCTGTGTGGATTCTAGGAATCAAACCTGGGCCATCAGGAAGAGTAACCAGTTCTCTAAAACAGAGCCATCTTGCCAGCCCCTAAACTGAACTGTTTGTTTTTAAGGGAAAAAATGGCCCACTTGAGATAACTCAGGTTGAAGGTCAGGACAAGCAGCAGTACTCAGATTTATCTACCTGCCTAAAGTGGGCTTTATGTGGATGAAGGTATGCCACTGTGAATGTGCTTTGCCCCAGGTACCAAACCAGATGGCCACTGGTGAACTTATCCCTATGGATCTCCTGAGTGACCAGTGTCCAGAAGAGGGTTAAATGCCTTATCCTGGTCACACCAGTAACAAAAAGGTCTAACTAGAGTAAAACACAGGGCTAGTCTAGAGGGGAGCTTGTAAGAGTGGCATGGGAGTCAAGAAAGCTTAAGGAAGAGACACAAGGTGCCAAGTGGTCCTGGGCCAGTCTGGGCTGGGACTGTGGGCTGTAGAGTGACTATCCAATCAGGAGATAAGATATTTAAGTGTCATTCAGACCCCGGAGGAGAGTCAAGCCTGACTCCCAAATGGCCTCAGGATAGCAAAAATCCCAGAATAGGACATTCCCTGAGGAGCTCTTTGCTTCCTCTTCCATCTTGAGGGAACGCAGGAAGTTCAGATAGGTTTCTCGTGAGTACCAAAGGATCCCACAGATGGAAGTGGCTTTGATAAAACTAAGGCATCCTAAGCAGGTAAGTGCCTGGGCCCAAACCAGCAAGGTTTAGTGGGATGCAAGAGGGATAGAGGGAGCCAGGGGTCCAAGGGGTCCAAGGGGAGGGGAATAGAAGGGATCTCACTTCAAACATAATTAGCAGTCCTTAACCTGACCGGGAAAGCTTTGGGCACAAGGACAGGAAGTTCTGACCATAGGCTTCTTCCCACACCCCAGGTCCACTCAGACCCTCCCAGAGCAGGGTCTCTGCAGAGCAGCCACACAGTTCTGGCTGTTTCCCAGCACTCAGATTGTGGTCTGCAACCAGGTCTTAGGGGGCAGAGTCAGAGTGAATGGATAGAGGACCCCCTTACTTCCCAGTGGGAAGGGCTGCAGCTCCTTGGCCTGAAACAGGGCAGTCCCTTCCGAAACTGTGAAGGTAGCCGTGACCTGGTGGTTGAGACAGTAAATGGTGTTGCCCAATACTGTGCAGTGCAGTGGGGCGGGGTCAGGCAGTGGCAGGGAAGCAGCGCGGCTCCAGGAGCCTGTCACTGTGTTGTATCGCATCACCGCAGCACCAACGCCCCTCAACAAGTCAAACCGGTATAGGAAGCCCCCTAGTGCCACCATATCACTGGAGCGTCGGTGGCTGGCGCTGTAAGGACACTCATCCCATGAGTTTTTCACGGGGCTGTATCTGAGCAAGCGGTAAAAGAGATGACCCCCTGTGACATAGATTTCTCCTCGGCAGACCACAGCCTCATGGGCCACAGGGAAGGTGCCCTCAGGGAGGGATGCTCTCAGGGTCCAGGTATCTGTGCGTGGGTCATAGCGCTCCATGCTGTATAGGCACTCACCACCAATGGCATAAAGCATTCCATCCAGGGCCACCAGCTTGAGCTGGGCCCTGGCTTGCTGCATGGGCCGAACCTGGCTCCAAATGTTGGTCAGAGGGTTGTAGCAGAATACTTTGTTGGAGCAGACAGCCTTGGCACCAGAACCCCTGATGCCGCCTGCCAGAAACAGATAGTTATGCATAGTGCAGAGGCCACAGCCCCGAAGCGGGACCTCTTCTGGTACTTGAGTCAGGGGCCGCCACACATTCTCTTGTGGGTTGAACACATGGAGGTATGTGTGAAGATGCAAATGCTCAGACCTGGTTGCAGGCTCTTCCTCGCTATAAGGGCCCCTTGTGAGCCCTGAGCGGCTCACCTGATAAAGGCTGGGCAGCACAAGGACCCCCAGCACTGTCTGGCCCTGGCAAGTCCGCAGGTTCAGGATGCGCTCCCTGTCGGCTCCACTCAGCTGTCGGTAGAGGTGTGGGTCTCCCAGCACATGCAGTAAGTTGTTACTCATCAAGGCATAGGTCTCCTGGGCTAAGCCCAGCTCTCCATGCTGCTGGGCGAAGGCCAAAACCTCCAAGCAGCTGCCTAGATCTAGCTTTGGAGGCCACGGCGCCATGGTTGTGCTAGGCTGTGAGGCTTGTGAGCAGTACTTATGAGTCCCCTCCACCACTCCCCAACTGCCAGGCTTCTGCAGAAAAACCATAAGCTTTTGGGTCTCTTTCTGCTTCTCTGTGAGAATGTCCCTGCTGTCTGCAGCTCTGGCTCCCTCCTTTAGCACTTGCCCCTGGGACTGCAGGGGTACTTCTTGGGTCAATATGTGTTCGGAGCTCTGAGCTATGCTGCGTTTCCTCCTGCGTTGCCGAGGCTGAGGGATGGGCTGAGCATCCTGCCTCATAGAAGTAGACTGTACAGAACCGGGCTGTGCCACAACAGAGACCTGTGGGGTAGCCACAGGCTCTGCAGCTGGAGGCAGCAAGTCTAGACTCTTCTGCTTGGTTTCATCTCCTCTAGGGTCTGGGGTGAGAGATGCATTGGTCTCTAAATTCATTGGCTCTATCTCACATCTAGCCTCAGCTAGGCTCCCTGAACCTACTGTTGTGACTAAGACTAGTCTGTGTTTGTCCTGGAGGCTGGAGATGGCTCCTTCAGAGGAGGAACCTGGCTGTATATCTTCAGAGTATATGGATGGGCTGGGACCTGCAGGACTCTTGGGATCTGCCCTTGGAGCACTGCCTTGGGCCTTTTCTTGCCTGGGGAAGGGGTGGCTTCTAAGAACCATAGTAATTAAATTGCTCCAGCTACTTGAGATTCGTCTTTCTGGGGAGCTCTTGGAGAGGTCCACATTCGATTCCGTACACATAGGCCTTGGCTCACTGTCTACCGCAGGACCTTGAGCTGCAACTAGGGCAGAGGCTAGAGTTGGGGCTGATGGTGGGGGTGGGGTTGCTGTTGAGATTGTGGTTGAGGCTGTAACTGGAGTTGGGGACGGGGTTGGGGGTGAGGTTAGAGATGGAGTTGGTGCTGAGATTGTGGTTGAGGCTGTAACTGGGGCTGGGTCAGGGTGTGATGTTAGAGACAGGCCCGCTGTTGAAGCTGGGGTTGGGGCCGCTGTGACTGGGGCTGGGGTTAAGGGTGAGGCTGGGGTTGAGGCTGGGGGTGAGATTGAAGGAGGGGCTAGGATCTTGGCTGGAGCTGAAGTTGAGGCTCCTGCTGAGGTTAGAGTCGGGGTTGGAAAGGAGGCTGGCCCTGCTCTGGGATTGTCACCACCAGAAGGACCCTGGCTAACACCCAGGGGCAAATTGTTTAAAGGAGCAGAGGTAGAGGCTGCGTGTAGGAACCCAGGGCTGGGATGCACTGCCGTGGCAGAGGATGGAACCAGCTCAGTGTCCGGGGTCAGAGCAGAGGATGGAAAGTTGTGGGAGGGAGTACAGATGAAGCCATGCATGGACTTCCTTGTATCCATGATAAACGCAAGGCTCTGGTCTGTAGCTGGCCTGCCAGCTATGGGCTTGCTTTCCTCACCTTGACACAACCCTCTCTCTTTGCCAATGAGGTGGCCCTCTCCTAGCTTCTCCATCTTGCTCTGGTCAGCTACTTGGTCCACTGCACAAGTCTCAGAGTGCAGTTCTTCTGGCAAGGACTTCTGGGAGGGACTGACACTGCTGGTGACAACATCTGCCCCACTTTCCCGGAGCTGGGCTTCCTGCCTAGCCAGGATGCCCTGAGTCTCCCTAGGGGCAAGGGATCCAGTCTCCTTGTTCTCAGCACCCTTAGCCCCTGACCCTGCAGTGCTGGTGGGAAAGAGATGGAGGCTGCTTTTCCCACACTCGTCCTTGAAGGAGTCCACCTGAGGCCGACTATCCATAACCTCAGCTAGGCCCATCTCCTGAGGAGCCTTGAGCCCCTTGTCTGAGCGGTGTGACGAGGGGCCTGCAAGGAGACTGCTGGTGAGGATGTCCTGGCTGGCAGAACCTGCTATATCCACAGCATCCCACACACTCACCACGGTGCCCAGGCGTAGAGGGTCCAGCTTTAGAGACCGGCGGGGTCTATCTCCTGAGCTGGCCCCAGGCCGCTTACGCCGGTGCAAGCTGCCTAGGCCTCTCCCCAGAGAGCCAGGAGGCCCCACAGCCAGGTGCCAGGGGCTGGTGTCCTGTTGCTCTGTATGGCCAGGGCCTTGCCCAGCTGTCCCCTTACCGTAGGTTCCAGTTGCCCCCAGCTGCATCTCTGTTTTGCTGTCAAGACTTCGAGGGGTAAAGTGGATCATGATGGGGACAGGAATATCCCTTGCTTTGTGGTGGCCCAGGGCGGAAGTTTCTGGCCTTGCTGGTTCCTTCCTTTTCTTTCCCAGGGCTGCTGGGGTGGTCCCTCTGCTGGCCATCTCTCCAGGTGTCTTATGTGGCAGCCAGACATCTGAAGCCATACTTCTGTCTATTGATGGCTCTGGGTCCAGGGTCCTAGCTGTAGCAGATCTCCTCTGGACATCTCCGGGAACCTCTGGTTTCTGCTGTCCTTTGCTCTGCCCCTCACTGGCATCACTGGCCTTGGACTTTGGGTGCAGGGCCTGCCTGACTCCTTCTGCCTGAGTAGGTTGCACACCTGGTGCTATGGATGCTGATCCTTGTATCTCCTGGTCCTCCCCGGAGCCAAACCAGTGCAAAGCCAGTGCTAAGGTGGCTACCACTGCTAGTGCCAGCAAGGTGAGTACAGCTGCATCCCAGTCATCTTCATCACCATCCCAGCCCCAGAGGGGCCCACCAGCCTCTAGAGCACCCTGGAGCATGGCGAGGACTGCAGATCTGCTGTGAAGAGCCTGCTCTACCTGGCAGCTATACATGCTCCACCCCCAGCCTGAGCTACTGGGTATACAGATGACATTGCGAGGAGCTCACCTAGGACAGCCCTGTTAAGGTGGACTGATTCTCCAGGCTTTGGGGGATACCTGCCTGCATACAGACTTGCAGGCTAGTAAGTAAACCCAGCTGGACATATCAAGAGAGCCTGTGGTTTACAGCAGCCTACCCCATTGTCTGCCCCCATCCCAGCTCCTGCCCCTTCCTTCTTTGCTCAGGGTACTAGGGACAAATGGCACTGTTCGTGTACACTCTGCCAACATCTCACCCCATTATCTTCTGCCCAAAAGAGCCCCCCTACCCCTAAGTTCACCCTATAGGCTATACAGGAGTGCTGGCAAGGAAGGGTTAGCACACAGGGAGATGTTATCTTGAGTCTTAGCAACATGATGCATCCCAGATGAAATTACCAGAAACCGGAGAGGCCAATGCCACCATAGCCACCAGGGAAGGGGGTGGGGTGGTTATTCTGGTGGGCTCTCAGGCTGAACACCAGAGCCTGGGATGAGGGTCATGTGAGTGACCATCTGGGCATGGCTGGGCTAAGTACTATTCTCATCCTCTCTTGTCCAGCAGCTACCAACCATTGCTCCAAGAAAACTAGAGATAAAGTTGTTTTCAAGTCAAGAGGGTAAAATAGAAGTGAGGAAGACTGAAGAAAACTCAAACACCGCACCTCCCTCTCTCCCTGTGGCCAGTCTTATGCTACCCTAACTTAACACCTAATGCTGGAGCCCTCTGACCTCCTTTCTCCCTCCTGGCATGCTCAGGTACCACCCCAGTGTATCTCTGAAAAGATCAGGGCATAGTCTGCCACTCCTGTAGTCACTCATCAGTATGTACCCAGATCCTTCAGAGACCCTTTCTGGCTCAGGTGCTTTATCAGGCCATCCCACTCCTCTGTCTTTCCTGACTGAACCAAACCATACTCGGTCCTCACCCAATTCACTTCTCCCAGCCTGGCACATAGGGACTTGTTTGTTTTGTTTGCTTGTTTCAGGGAGGGACCGTCTCTACCGGCTCATCCCAGAAATCCACATCAGGAGTGAGTCTTAACATATTTAGCAGGTAGGACTCAGACGCATAAAAGAGACTGGGGTCCCCCAGAATAAAGGTAACTCTCCCAACGAGAAGTAGACCTTTTCTTCCTCTGAAACAAGGAACCCAAGGACTCCTTTGACTCAGGCATCAAGAGGTTGCCAAGAGTGTCCCTGGCACCTCACCTGGGCTCTGCTGAGCCTCAAGTATCTCATCTGGCCTGGTCCCATCCCAGCTTCCCACAGAACTATTAAGTGACAGTAAGAAGATGGGGTGAGCCCCACATCTTAAGGTGGACTTCGACTGCACAGGACTTCCCTGTCTTTAGGCTCTGTCCCAGTCTTGAGCTCTGTCTGCTTTTGTAGTTAAGTTTGGAGACCCAGGACCAGCCACACATATAGTGGCCACTTCCTCTGTAGCTCTTTATGGGCTGGTCAGTGCCTTGTTAGCTACACACGGCTTCGGAAAATCCGGGGCAGTTAGAGTGAAGAGTCACAGGGGAGCCTCAGAGGGGGGCATTATCACAGGAATCAACACAACCCACAAAATGAGGGTGGAGACAGACTCAGGAAAGGAGCTGGGTATAGCTTAGTACTGTCAAAAAGGAAGCACCTGCCTCTGCCAGAGTCAGACAGAGGGTAAAACTTCATTATGTCCAGAGCAGTGGTTCTCAACCTTCCTAATGCTGTGACCCTTTAATACAGTTCCTCATGTCGTGGTGATCCCCAACCACAAAATTATTTTCACTGCTACTTCATAACTGTAATTTTGCTACTGTTAGGAATCATAATGTAAATATCTGATAATCAGGATCTCTGATATGGGACACCCCCCCCAAAGGGGTCACAACCCTGAGGAGGTACCGCCAGCCCCCAGGAAAGGACAGCCAGTGACACTCATCGCTTACCAGATGAAGCTTTAAAAGTAGCACAGCTAGAAAGGTTACAAATTGTGAGTCACACAACTGGTCTGTGTTTGCTTTAGTGGTACAGGCAGCACAAATATCAAAGAAAACAACAAGCCAGGCAGTAGTGGCGCACGCCTTTAATCCCAGCACTTGGGAGGCAGAGGCAGGTGGATTTCTGAGTTTGAGGCCAGCCTGGTTTACAGAATGAGTTCCAGAACAGCCAGGGCTATACAGAGAAACCCTGTCTCAAAAAACCAAAAAGAAGAAGAAGAAGAAGAAGAAGAAGAAGAAGAAGAAGAAGAAGAA
>JADRCH010000028.1:6038786-6185665 GCA_019843965.1 Rhynchomys soricoides | reverse complement strand
AAGAAGAAGAAGAAGAAGAAGAAGAAGAAGAAGAAGAAGAAGAAGAAGAAGAAGAAGAAGAAGAAAACAAACATTGGGAAAGGGGGGGGGCTCATGCTAGCAACCCCTCTAGGAACCCTCTTTTCTAGGGTTCACTAAAGACTACCCTCTCCATCTCCATAAGAAGAACGAGGGCCAGGCAGTGGTGGCACACGCCTTTAATCCCAGCACTTGGGAGGCAGAGACAGGTGGATTTCTGAGTTCGAGGCCAGCCTGGTCTATAGCCGAGTGAGTTCCAGGAAAGCCAGGGCTACATAGAGAAACCCTGTCTTGAAAAACCAAAAAGAAAAAAGAAAAAGAAGAAGAACGAGGAACATCTGTTTGCATAGCTAAGGTTGGTTTCTACAGAGATGGCACGGCACGGCACATACAATGGCAGATGTAGAGCTAAATACAAAAGAACCTCCAAGACACATAAACTATGCAGACTATCAAAGTCCATCATGAATAAAAATTCTCTATTATTGAAATTTCTTACATAGCTATAATTGAAACATCATGTTGCGACATTTATAATTCCATCTCTAGACTAATTTTAAGGCTTAGAAAATATTAACCTCTGCCAAGTGTGATGGTACCGGTCTTTAATCCCAGCACTCAGGATTAAGAGGCAGGGGGATCTGTGTGAGTTTTTGGCTAGTCTGGTCTACATAGTGAGCTCTAGGACAGCCAGGGATATATATATATATAGTAAGACCCTGTGAAAGGAAGGAAGGAAGAAGGAAAGAAATAAGATCTGTCACAAAAAAAGTTAATGAAATAGAAATTTAAAAGAGAAGCAGGAGAGATGGCTCAGCAGTTAGGAGCACAGGCTTGTAGAGGACCCGGGTTCAATCCCCAGCACACACATAGTGGCTCACAACTGTCTGTTAACTCAAGTCTCAGAGCACCTATCACTCTCTCCTGGTCTCCTCAGACGCTGCATGCAGATGGTGCCCAGACATACACACAGGCAAAACACCCATACAAGTAATAGCTTTTGAAAAGAAAGTTAAAAACAACACAAAGAATCAACAAAACACTCAGCAATATAAATATAAAATACAATATCAGTATCAAAAACAATATCAACCAACCACTAGCCAAACTAAAAGAGAGAAAAGACAGGCCAGTTTAATCTCAGTACTTGGGGGCAGAAGGTAGATCTCTGAGTTCAAGGCCAGTTTGGTTTACAGAGCAAGTTCCAGGACAGCCAGGGCTACACAGAGAAACCCTGTCTCAGAAAAATTAAAACAAACAAAAAAATAGACTTTAGTTCCTTCCAGAGATTCTAAGATGGTTCAACATATGTAAATTAATGTAATACAAGCGTAAATGGCCTCAAAGACAGAAATCGTGTGGCCATCTCAATAGATCCCAAAAAGGCTTTGATAAAATCCAATTATGATCAAATCCCTGAAGAAAAAGGGACAGAGGGAACATGTTTTAATACAATAAACACTAGGTATGCCAAACCTACAGCCAGCATCATACTAAAGAGAAAAACACATAAAAGCATTTCCATTAAAACCAGGAACAAGGCAGAATGATTAGTTTCTCAATTTTTATTCAGCATTTTTCCTGAAGTCTTAGCTACAGCAATAAAACAAAATAAAATAAAAATGGGACACAGGAATAGAAAACAAAGTAGCGTAGTTTGCAGATTCTATACATAGGAGACCTTAAAGACTCTTTATGTAGACTAGGCTGACCTTGAACTCACAGCCAACCTGCCTCTGTGTCCTGTGTGCTGGGATACCCGGTGTGTACCACCACACCTGGTTCTGTATCTAAGTTTTTGTTGGCTATTACTTTCACCTTTATCAAGCCCACTGAAAGGCCATGCTTTTGCAAATAGATATTTATCATTTCTGCTATTTTGTGTCTTTTTGTTGCATTTGCTTTTGTTTTTATTGAGTCGGGATCACACTGTGTATTTCAGGCTGATCTTGAACTTGAGATCCTCCTGCCCCGGCTCTAAATGCTGGAACTACCTGTTTACTCCGCTTTCTTTCTTTTCTTTTCTTTTCTGTTTTGTTTTGTCGTTTTGTTTTGGTTTTTGTTTTTGTTTTTTTTTCTTGACAGGGTTTCTCTGTGTAGCCCTGGATGTCCTGTAGACCAGGCTGACCTCGAACTCAGAAATCCACCTGCCTCTGCCTCCCCAGTGCTGGGATTAAAGGCGTGTGCCACCACTGCCCGGCTGCTGCTGCTGCTGCTGCTGCTTCTTTTTTCTTTTCTTTTGCTGTTTTTTTTTTCCCCTCTGCTTGCATAATGAATTCTAAATGTCATTAAAATTTTCATCAACACTGAGGTTATTTTAGGGCTATAAATTTTTCTCTACTTCAGATGCATCCTATACAGTTTTCCTCTGAAGTGTTTTGTATCATTCATGACTCAAGATTTGAGTTTTGATCCCAAAGGTTGGGTTTTTTTTTTTTAAGTTTACTTTTTTAAAAAATTGTTCATTGAGAATTTGTTTTGGAATGTGATCAAGTCTTACACTGTAGTCTCTCTAATCAATTTGTCTTATTTTCGGACCCAAAACATTAGTTTTGCAACTGTTACATGGGCTTACATAGATACACAATTAGAGCTCTCTGTATTATTCCTTTGTTCTTAAGGCTTTTTTGTCTGCAGATTTATCTCATTCTGGAATGGATGCGTTGGTCTGTGACCCAGGCTAATGACCAACCAGCACACAGTCTCCTCAGTAACCGGAGTACCCCAGAGCAGGAGATATTACTGAAGGCCCTGGAGGGTGGGGCCAAGCACTTGGTCTGGTTGCCAGGAAGCCAGACGGGACATAATGGGGTATGAGAGTCTGACAAGAGGTTGTCAAGCTCCCCAGCCTTGCTTCCCCAAGAGGGTAACCACCACAGCAGGTCAGTGCGTCTCTAGGCCTTCCCTCGGAGCACCCTGTGCCCCTACAAGGGCACTCCCCAGGACTTCCTTTCCCAACGCCTTTAAAACCCCTCTTCCACCCAGAAACTCCAGGCCATACCCTTTCCACGGTCTGGGTTCAAACTTGGCCTGTATTTAAACACTGGTACCGAAGCGCCTGAGAAAGAAGGCCATAGATGGCTTTGAAGCTCCCTCCTGCCCTAGTGCACCCGCCTCCAATCCTGGGAAACTATTGTTTGTTTTCCGGTGCCCTGGGATACGTGTTAGTTTTGCCCTCGGTCGTGCTGGTCCTGAGTGGAGCTGGGGAAGTGTGTGTCCTACGAATTCTGTCCACAGGTGCTGCAAGCCATAAGCGCCCCCACCTGCGCTATGGGCTCAGAAGTCTGGGTCGGCACTTGGCGGCCACATCGGCCCCGCGGCCCCATCGCGGCGCTCTACAGAGGCCCGGGGCCAAAATACAAGCTGCCGCCGAGCACCGGTAGCAAGGGCGGATGCAGGGGAGGAAACAGGGAAGGTGGGACTGTGGGCGGTCTACACTGGTGCCTGGAGTCCAGGAACAGAACTGGCTCTGGGCTGGGGCCGCCTTGGAGAAATGGGAGAGGAAAAGCAGCTGGCAGCCTCTGGGCACTGCGGGAGGTGACGCGGGGATGCTCCCGCAGGTTACAAACTGCATGACCCGTCTCGGCCGCGAGCCCCCGCCTTCTCCTTCGGCTCGCGTCCACCCTTGCGGCATACAACTTGCGGACCGGGGCCGAGTTACCTGGTGCCTGCCCGCATGACTGTGCGCGGCACCGTTGGCTCCCCGGCCTTCTCCATCTACGGTCGCCTAAGCCACACCGCGCCCGTCCACACTCCGGGACCGGGTCAGCACCCTGGGACCCGGGTCTCCCCAGTGTGGAACTGCCACCAAGAACGCCCACAAGGAAACCCCCCATCCCCCAAACCCAGAGTCCCGGGAACCTCCTATCCATACCCAGAAACCTGAACCTCACTGCGGCTCCCATTTCTCCCTAGTGCCAAGACCCCAGGCTAGGCTTCCCGTATCTCACCCCACCCCAGTTCTGGCCCACACTCTTGGTCCATCCTATAGACAGGTACTTCCCAGAACGCGCGGGAAATGTGACGTACCCCAGCGCGCCTCGGCATACCATCGCTTCCCGAAACTGGGGCATCATCTCAAAGCAACAAACCCCAGGTGAGGCCTGAAGAACTGGATCCAGCACTAGGGACCTTCCCATATGCCAACCCACAGTCGGCCACAAAGGCAAGGAGATTGGCCCAATGTACCCTCTTGCTGGCTCCTCCTTAGGCCCTGGGTCCTACACCGTGCCTTCGCTCTTGGGTTCACGTGTCATAGGCAAAGTCTCAGCTCCAACTTATTCCATCTACGGCCGCAGCGCTGTGGGCAGCTGCTTCGAGGACCTCAGCAAGGTGGGGAAAGGGGTGCCAGCTGCATGTGCAGTCTCTAGTAATCAAGAGGGTCAGTGAAGTTGGGGGTGGTGCAGAACTCCAAGCACCTCACCGGTGACTCAGGAAACTGAGGCAGGAGGATTGTGAGTTCAAAGCCAACCTGAGGTACATAGTGAGATTTTAGCTTGAGAAAACAAACAAACAAACAAAAAAAAAACAGCTGTTCACAAGGAACAAAGGCTGGACCCTGTACCCATCTTGTCATCCTAGACCCCAGGCCCTTGTGCCTACCACGTTGTGAACACTGGGATCTACAAGCCTCGAGCCCCGCAGTTCACGATGCTGGGGCGGACTTTGCCACCCCGAGAGAACACCAAGAAGCCAGGACCCGCATCCTACAGCGTGGACAAGGTGGTCTGGAATCGAAGGTCAAGGGGCAGGGGATGAGGGTTTGAGGTCTAAGGCATGGGTCAAAGTCCCCAGGGAGTTGGCATCCCTGTATGAAGCCGAACAGCTGGCTTGGTAAGGTCAGCGGCGTCTCCCGGACCCGCAGCACCGGAAGCCTGGTGGCTGGAGCTTCGGGATCCGGCACTCAGACTACCTGGCCCCCATGATACGGTACCACGCGGACGACTGACGACAGCAAGCATGCACGCACGGGCCCTTGGTTGTTTACTTAAAAAGCTTTCTAAGTCAATGTTGTGTGTGTGTCTCTTTCTCCCTCCAAAGAGGGCAAGAAGTGGATGGGGGAGGAGAGGGCGAGGTAAGTTGGAGCACTGATAGTCTCAGTGGTTAATGAACCTAGAAATCAGTCGGGCAGGACAAGCAGTGCCGGGGACCCATAGATACCAAGAGCCCAGGGAACTGGGCAGAGCGAACTCCGGTCTGGAGCGCTGTAACCCCACCCTTAAGGTCCTGGCAATGTCATTTAGCCACAAGATAGCAGGTAGGGAGCAGCTTAGGTGGTGATTGGCCTTACCTTGACAAGTGCCGCCTACTGGGGCAGGCCTATTTGTCCGCTGTCCCTAACAGTAGTCCCCATCGGTGAACTGTCTCCTCTGCACCTAAACTGCACGCGGGGCTGAGGGATACCAGGCCGGAACCGAGCCAGATCCAGAAAACTGGTAAAGGCCCCTGAACTGAATAGGTACTAGATGGGGATCAAGTTGTGAGGTCGAGAAATGGAAGCCAAAGGGGGTTGGGGATGGGACAGTGCTGGGTGTTAAGAAAAACCGATGGGCGCCAGAGACACCTGTAAGAGCAAGGTTCGGACATGTGACCATGACTTCAAAGACACGGACCGGGTGAGGGGGGGAGGGAAGTTCCAGCTGTGTCTCAATATTCCTTATAGGCTGGAGCAATGGCAGCTCCAGGAACACCACCTCCATCGGCTCCAGAGACAGCTGGTGCCCACTCGGGGGGAGTGAGTGGGGAGCCCAGGCAGCTGCCTGAGCTGATCTGCCTGAAGCGAGATGGAGGGCATCTCAGCGAAGCAGATATCAGAAACTTCGTGCACTCGGTGATGGACGGAAGAGCACAGGACACACAAATTGGTGTGTGAGAAGTCCTAACTAGACCCTGACCCCCAACTGTCCCATCACACCTCATGGATCCACAGTACCCTGCCACCATCACAACCCCAGAAAACTCATGCTTCATGAATACCTTACTCATTATATCCATACTTAGGGGCCATGCTGATGGCCATTCGGCTGCAGGGCATGGACCTAGAGGAGACATCTGTGCTGACTAGGGCCCTTGCAGAGTCTGGTCAGCAACTGGAGTGGCCCAAGGCCTGGCACCAGCAGCTTGTGGACAAACACTCCACAGGAGGTGTGGGTGACAAGGTTAGCCTGGTTCTGGCACCCGCTCTGGCTGCATGTGGCTGCAAGGTTAGTGACCGTCTCCTCTACAGATCCACTCACAAGCACCTCCACTTACCCTCAAACCTGGCTCAAAGCTCTCAAGGACAAAACCCAGGGCTGTCCTATTCCCCACGATGCACAAGTTCCACCATGGAATAGAGCTGCCTCTGTACCCAACCCTTTAAGAGCTAACAAAGGAAGAGCAGAGCCTTTCTCTTCCTGTCCCTCAGACTTGGGTCCCAGATGAGTGAGTGCCAGCTCCTGCTCTACGGACAACCTGCTTCCACCAAGCAGAGTTTATTTTCCTTTCCACCAATTGGGCACCCACATTAACTGTTTAAAAGACTCTAAAATATTATAAGCTTTTTTAGTAATCTCATCTGTCCTCACTAGAGAGATGAAATGGGGTTAAGGGGGCTGTGCAGGGGAAGTCAGCGTCCCTCTCCACCAGGTGCCAATGATCAGCGGACGAAGTTTGGGACACACAGGGGGCACACTGGATAAGCTGGAATCTATTCCTGGGTTCAGTGTCACTCAGAGCCCAGAGCAGGTACAGGTGGGCCACGAATTGATCAGTGATCTGGGTTGAGGGAGTCACTGGCAAGAATCACAGGATGATCAGTGGGCAGGTTATTTATCTGGGTCACTAACAAGAGAGAACATTAACTATTCTAAAGGTCATTGGTTGTAGATAGGCCTGGAGTCATCAAGAGAACTTTGATCAGGATCCTTACTTGGGAAAGGGTAGAAAACACTGATTAGCTGCTACCCGTTAATGTGTCATAACTAATCAGGATCCTTGGCAGGTTAGTCATCATCATATTGATCCTCACTGATCATGTTTTGAACTTTTGATGGGTCAGTGGTCAGGGCCAGTGAGTGGGTCCTTCCTCAGAAGTCAATGAAGGTGTTTGAGTAGATGCTGCAGATACTTGAGGAAGTCGGCTGCTGCATTGTTGGCCAGAGTGAAAAGCTGGTTCCCGCTGATGGAATCCTGTATGCTGCACGAGATGTGACAGCTACTGTGGACAGTGTGCCACTCATTACAGGTGACCTGAAATGGGGTACCCTGACTGACATACAATCCACTAGGCACTGCCACCTTTCTCAGAGAGGCAACCCTTCCTGTCCTCAAGTACACCCTGGGATGATGTTTCTGTTCTTCCCAGCTTCGATCCTCAGTAAGAAGGCCGTGGAGGGACTGTCCACTCTGGTGGTAGATGTTAAGTTTGGGGGGGCCGCAATCTTCCCAGACCAGGAGAAGGCCCGAGAACTGGCAAAGATGTTGGTGAGCCATACTAGGCTGCAGTGGCCTTTCCATGAACCTCATGGTCCGTCGTATCCCTGCCTCTGCCCACTCAACAGTCCTGGTAGAACCAAAAGGCAATCCCTCTTTCCAGCTCTCCTACCCTATCCAATCAAAGCTGTCCTGACCGTGGACCTGGGGAAATCCTCCAGAGCCCCTCCACTTAGGGCGACTGACAAGACTACCCCTATCCCCTCTGAGGCCTGGCAGCGTTGGTTTATGATCTCTACCCTAAGCCTTTACTGACATTCTAACCCAGGGGCAGCAGGTATGAGATTTGATAATGCCAGCTGGATACTGAATAGTGCCTCCCCAGGTTAGAGTGGGAGTGGGCCTAGGGCTGCGGATCGCCGCAGCCCTGACCTCCATGGATAACCCTCTGGGCCGCAGCGTGGGCCATACTCTGGAAGTGGAAGAAGCGTTGCTTTGCCTGGATGGTGCGGGGCCGCCGGATCTGCGAGACCTGGTCATTAGGCTAGGTGAGAGGGTTGGGGTTAAGCCCACCAGTCTGTAGGCCAGGAGCTCTCAATCCTGCAGCTTCTGCGCTCCACCCCGCCCGCCAGCAGGAGGCGCCATTCTTTGGCTTAGCGGACAGGCGGAAACACAGGACCAGGGCGCCGCCCGAGTGGCCGCGGCGTTGGATGACGGCTCTGCGCGGCGCCGCTTCCAGTTGATGCTTTCGGCGCAGGGCGTGGACCCCCGCCTAGCTAGTGCATTGTGCTCCGGGAGCCCCACGCAACGCCGGCAGCTGCTGCCTCACGCTCGAGAGCAAGAGGAGCTGCTCGCACCCGCAGACGGTGAGACCGGATATCTCCGGCACTAAGTCCCACCCACTTCCTCTCCCTGTCTTTCCTGGTCCTGGCACGTGCGTCCTCCCGCAGGTCCTCAGTGTCCACCCTCTCTCCCTTAGGCATTGTGGAGTGCGTCCGAGCGCTGCCGCTGGCCCGTGTGCTGCACGAGCTCGGAGCCGGACGCAGCCGAGCGGGGCAGCCGATCAGACCGGGAGTAGGCGCCGAGCTACTGGTCGACGTGGGCCAATGGTTGTCCCGCGGTAAGCGCCGTCTTGAACCCTTTAACACCCCTTCCGGTCGCCCGCTGCGACCTAGGTAACCGCCTCCTTCGCTCGCGCAGGGACCCCCTGGCTCCGCGTGCACCTGGACGGCCCTGCACTCAGCAGCCAGCAGCGCCGCACTCTCCTGGGGGCTCTCGCGCTGTCAGATCGAGCACCCTTCAAGGCCCCTTCACCCTTTGCTGAGCTTGTCCTCCCACCGACCACGGCACAGCCCTAAATCTCGAACCCACCTCAGCCAGGTGAGTTCGCAGTTGGGCAAGTCCTCCCCAATAAGGGGTGAGACTGGGTGAAGACAGTTAACACGTGACCTCCGTGATTTGTCTATGCTAATGCGTCTTCTAGGTCACCACGTGAGCTAGAGACCTTCTGGGCATATTGTGAATATTTACTAATCGCATCATCTTAGGGTGGTTCCAGCTCAGGGCAGATGGTGCCCTGGACATGTCCTACATCTCATAAGAGAGCCAAGTTCGAGACACACGGGGGCAACATACTGGGGGAGCCCAGTAGGCTGGATGCCAATGGTTCTAAATGCTACTTGTAACAACCTTCCCTTGACAAAGCTCCGGGGGCCAGAAAAACATGAAGGTAGAAGGCAAGGGCTGAGGGACTGCAGAGGTGCAGGGTATGGCATCCAGGTCAGTGTAGATGAGTCTGCCCAGGAAGGTGAAGGAAGGAAGCAGTTCAAGGTACACTGGGCTGAGCTGTTACAGTGGTGAAACTTGTTTTCTACTGAACCCTGAAGTGACCCTGAAGCTAGAAATGATTACCTCTTAAAGGTGGTAAGGAGGTACCAACATCCTCCCTTTAAAAAAAAATTTATTATAAATAGACACATGCATTCCAGAGCCCAGACAAAGCATATTCTCCTTGCTTCCAAGCATCTACAGGGAAGCCTGGCAGTTGCAGCGTGGGTTTTCCATAGGTTGGGGTAATGAGGCTGAGGCTTCTTGGTTAAAGAGCTAGGTAGAGCAAACCAGCTATGGACATTTGGTTGCCTGGACTGCATGCAGCTTACGGCGGGCAGAGCAGTTCTCAGTTCAGATGAGCCAGTGCAGCTTGCTAACCTGCTTGAATGTGGGGCAGATGTTTCTCCAGCAGTGGAGGCCTAGGCACCTTGTCCATTCTTTTCTGACTTTAGCCATCTCTGTTCTTTTCCAGGAGCTTCAGGTCCATGATGCTACTGATTCTAGGGCCCAAAGCTTGGTCCAAGCTCTCTCAGTTCAAACCCCTTCTCAGGATCTCAGGTGAAACTCTGCACATAAATTCCCGGCACTGGTCAGGGCAGGGCCAACGCAGAGGCCCTAGGCTAAGAACTAGACTGCTGATCACTGCCCTGTTTGGGGCTGGGCTAGGCTGGGCCTGGCTGGCCGCAAGAGCTGAGAAGGAACAGTGGCGCCAACAGCAACGGACAAAGGCCCTGCGCCAAGCTGCTGTGGGCCAGGGTGACTTCAGCCTACTGGACCACAAAGGCCAGCCTCGATGCAAAGCCGACTTCCGAGGCCAGTGGGTGCTGATGTACTTTGGTTTTACTCACTGCCCTGATATTTGCCCAGATGAGCTGGAAAAGCTGGTGCAGGTGGTACAGAAGCTAGAGGCAGAGCCTGACCTGCCCCTGGTGCAGCCTGTCTTTATCACTGTGGACCCAGAACGAGATGACGTGGCAGCCATGGCCCGATATGTGCAAGAATTCCACCCAAGACTGCTGGGTCTGACTGGTTCTACAGAACAAGTGGCCCATGCTAGTCGCAACTACCGTGTATACTACAGTGCGGGTCCCAAGGATGAGGACCAGGACTATATTGTGGACCATTCCATTGCCATCTACTTGCTCAACCCAGATGGTCTCTTCACTGATTACTATGGTCGTAGCAGGTCAGCAGAGCAGATAGTAGAGAGTGTACGCCAGCACATAGCTGCCTTCCACAGCGTCCTGCCCTGAACTATACCAACTGCCTAGGCCCTGTCATTAAATGGATGTACTTAATCTGTGTGTGCGTGCTCTATACCAGCAGCCCATTTAAATGGTTTGTTGGGTGACCAGGTGGGGTGGCAACACTTTATTAGGCTAGGCCAGCCAGGAGGCAGCACTGGAGTGAATGGCCCCATAGTACATTAGGAGCAAAGACTTCCAGGTATATACTACCTTCCACCCCTGCCTCAGTCCTCTCCACTCAAGGCTGGGCCATGGATGGGGCAGCATAGGTCTGGAAGCGGGTGTGGGCTCGCTGGTGTGTGAGCAGTCTTAGAGACATTGTGTCCACAGCTGTCTCCAGTCCTGGCTGCTGGGTGATCTCCACTGTATAGTCATTAGCCTGTGGAAACAAGGCGTCAGCAGAGTCCAGGGGTGTTGCCCCATCCCTAGTGTCCTAGGCCACTTACCAGTTGCAAAGAGGCCAGCATGGAGCGGCACACCTCAAAAGCAGGCTGCCCAGCTACAAGCTCTGCAAAGGGACACCATTCATTGAGCTGGGGGAACCGTGAAACCAACTGGTCCCCATAGGTGTGGATATCAAAGGGCACATGCTGTTCCTGCATAGGGAAAGGCCATGTTAGCTTCAAGGGGAGAGACAGTGCTGGACAAACCCCAGGCTGGGGGAGGAGGCCATCGTTCCCAAACAGCACGCCTCACCTGCTCCTGGAGCAGGGGCTGGATGGTATCTTCCCAGTCCCTGATGCGTTGGCTCAGCTCTGTCTCCTGGATAAATTTCTGGGAGGTGGCAATGAAGAGTTCCTACAGAAAGACCAGTGAGTTCTCCCTTGCACGTATGGGCCCAGGATGTCCCCAGAGCTCCCACCTTTGTGACCCAGGCCTACCACATTTCTTCGGACCAGCTCCTCATATCTCAGGGACTCTGGCATGGCCTCTGCATCTAGAAAGGTCCAACCATGAGCTGCTACAGCTATGGGGCTACTCTCTCTCCTCCTGTAGCTCCCCTTCCAGACCTACCTAGGTCAGCAGCTTCCCCAGGCATCACCCCCTCGGGCTCTTCTACATACTCTTCGGGCTCTAGAAAGTCATCTGCTGAGACACGGTAGAAGTGACCAAAAGCTGCTGCTCAGCCAGCAGTAGGTGCTGAAAGCACTAGCACTGGACCCTGACCAGACAACACGCACCCTCCATCTAAAGGCACCTACCCGCTACCCCTAGGTCTTCTAGGGACTCTTCCAAGCGATCCTCCTCTGTAGGCCACAGATCCTGCTTGGCCCCAGGTAGCCATCTCTCGGTCATCTGCCCAGAGAACATCTGTAAGGAAACTCATCTATCCCATGCATCAGACCTGTGGGGTTACAGACCTCAGTACTATGGGTACTTGCCTTACGTCTCCGCAGCTTCTGAAGGGTCTCGAGCTGATCTTTTACGTGTTTCCAGTACAGGACTTCCATGTCTGCAGACAAAGACCTTATGAGGGGATTCCCCATCCAGCCCAAGCTCACACTAGTCCACACAGAACTTCTATGGGACTAGACACTGGTAGGGAGGATGGGGGGTGGAGCTGGGGAAGGAGATAAAAACTGTTCTCTGAACAGGTGCATAGGACCCTAGCCTCACCTGCAAAGGTTGGGCCCTTCCGCCGAGCCCTCCTGCCATCAGTGTGTTCAGCATCTGTGAGAGAGTAGTTAGCAAGCGCAAGGCCAAAACCTCAGTGTTCCAGATGAGTCTGCTCACAACACCCAGGAAAAAGGGTGTGTCGCATTAGCCCACACACTCACAGGCATCCAGGTACCACTGGTGGAAGTCCTGCAACTTGGTAGCACCCTTCCTCTTGCGCTTCTGTCCTGGAGCCTCCTCCACACCGGGTGGCACAGAATAGGGTTTACCTGGAGGCAGAGAGAGACTGCCTCAAGAGTAGCCAAGGGAAAGATACAGAACTCAACTCCAGGACATTACCTCAGGAGCTCTAGGCAGAGCAGCATGAGCAAGGTGCCACCAATCCTATTTACCTTTCTGGAAGAGCTTAGAGTCCAAGGAGTCAAAAGGGTCCAGGCTCTGCCAGGGGTCTGGAGTCTCCTGAGCAGAAAACACAAACAGAAGCTAAGAAGGGGAAAGTATAAGGCCTCCCCTACCAGAGCTGACACAAGTGGAGACAGCCCAGGATCAGAGGCCCAGAGCAACACAGGGAAGATTTCGGTTTCTGGAAGAAGAGCCAAGGATCTAAAGATTAACAAGACAAAGACAGGGCAGGTGATGCCCTTGAACATAGCCTCATTGGCAGGGCCTAGGGACCTGGCATCTCTCACCTGCAGCCGGGAGGCAGGTTCCAGGGCCCCTTGTCGTTCCCGCAGCATGTATCTCCTTGGCAAGATGGCACTCTGCAAGAAACAGTCTACAAGTTCTCTTCTGACCCCTGTCCACCCAGGCTCTCAAGATCTGCTTAGGCTTACATCAAAAAATACATGGTTCAAGGGCTCTCTTACGGCCTAACTCAAAGACTAAAAAGTAAAACCTTGGAGAAGGACTGGGAAATTTTGACAAAGTGCTTGCCCTGCAAGCCTGGGACCTGAGCTCAATCCCTCGAATTCAGTCACCCTCTGGTGATGCTCACTTGTGCTATAGCAGTACCTCCGAGTCAAGCTAAGACATAGGATGTGAAAGGGGAATGTAACAAGGCTGCCCTATGGCAGTGGCCCCCCTCCCCCCCATGCTGCGATCCTTTAATACAGTTATCATGTTGTGGTGACCCCAACCATAACAGCTACTTCATAGCTATAATTTGCTATTGTGAATCCTAACTATCTACTATGTGACCCCTAAAAGGGGTTGTAACCCACAGGTCGAGAATTGCTGTAATAAGGGGAGAGGAAATACTCCATCGTGCAAGGAAGCTCAGAGAAACCAGAAAAGCTTCAGGAAGTTTCTAAAACTGACCAGATTCACTAGGCCCCTACCTCCCCAAGAATATATAAACAGTAAAGACTGCTGAGAGAAGATTCTCCAACAGCCCAACCACTTAGAAGGTTTAGAAGCAGAGACTACCCTATGTGTAGAAGACTCTCAAGACAAGCTGAGCTGCCTAGAAGAGGCTGAGACCAATTGAACCACCAGAAAAGGACACTCTCCAACCTGTTGAGATTCCTGCAGGCTGTGCAGTGGCTCTAGGTTCCCAGCTTTTAGTTCCCTAGACAGGATGAGTAGACTGTTCACATGTCCACAGGAAGAATGTCATACAACATAAGAGACACCTGAGGGGACATGCCAGAACAAAGGATGAAATGGAGAGAAGCACGTGGCCCTTGACAGACAGAGCAGCAAGTCATGTGACTAAAGCTGAATAGCCCAAGAGCGGTGCATCTGAGGAAAAATTACAATACAGCTGTCCCTTCCCATGTGCTGTAACAGTGTCTCCTTGCTGTGGGTGGTGAGACTGCATCTTGGGCTGAACCATGTACCTTGAAAAGCATGTCAAGATGACTCTTCATGTATGGTATGGGTGGGGTGCCTGCTTGATGAGTAGAATCAGTCACACAAATATGGAGGCCCTGAAAACAGCTAAAAAGGTTGGAGAAAACTTTGCAGTCTCTACAGTGCACCAAGGTAGATTAGTGGCAAGCAGCAGCAGAGGAGGTTGCCTGGCCATTGCTGTGTGAGGTAAGAAACACACCCGAGGCTGAGAAGGCAGCCAAGCAAGCACTTGTTTGTGTAAGGCAACAATCTCCTATCTCGAAAGTAAACTAGATAAATGAGAGAGTGACGGGGGCATGGACTTGCCAGTTTTAAGAGCTCGGAGGCTGAAAGGAAAAGCAAGGACAAATTAGATTCATGTTCGAAAGCCCTTCCTGAGATCTAAGAACCCATGGGATAGAAGTGAGGAGAAATCCCTCGCTCGGGTCTGACCTCTAATAGTAGAGAAGGAGAGAATCTGTCATCTAGCCTGAGATGGAATCAACAGTGGCCTAGTAGAAGACACTATGGTCACCAGCATGTGAACGCCTACAAGTAGGGAAGATGTTTAAAGAAGCAATCAAAGAGCCCATCACAACCTGGCTTGTGAGGCTGTGGGACATAGAATCGGACAGGGTCCGTCTGACTGCTGTGGAGGCAGAAAAGGAGCAATTTAACTACCCATCCTACCCCTCCTTAAGGCAAAGGCTGCATAACCAGAGACATGGAGGAAATCAATAGGACTGGTTTATCGGAACCATGAAGAACTTGGTTACCCCTGTCTGAGGTCCACATAAATGGCTGGGAATGGAACTGAGTAGAAGGGACTGGGACTAAAACCAGCTGTGTTTGAACCCCAGTTTGACAGGCCACATAGAACTATGTTCACAGGGAAGTTTTTAAAAAAGCCTGATTCAACAGTGGCCTGGAAATGTGTATGAGGATTTAGCGGCTCTGTTGAGTCCCATGGTGGGATGTGTTCCAGTTCTAAGGGACCCAACAGATAAAAAGGCATGCATGTACATTTGCTCACACATATCCACACGCACACAAAGAGAACCTTAAGGAGAACCTACTCACCAGGAAACCTTTTCCTTTAAAAACTCAATACTGCGGGGGTGTATCTCCATAGGAGAACGCTCACCTAGCATGTACAACACCTAGCACCGTAAATATAAATAAGTAAGTAAACAAACAAGGAAAGAACATGATAGCCTGGCACGGTGCCTCATATTTGTCCCAACACTTGGGAAGCTGAGGCAAAAGAATCACACAAGTTCAAGATTAGCCTCAGCTACAAAACAAGACCCTGTCTCCAATAACCAAACCAAACTAAATGAAAAATAGACTGTAACATCCATCTACAATTAATAAATGTTGATATTTCCGCCTAAATACATCAAATTGGTTTTAGAAGAAATAATTTGCTCTTTTTTGTGTATGATGTGCATTACTTTTTTTCTTTTTTTTGCTTGAATGTGGGTGTATACATATGTGAATGCATGTGGAAGCTGAAGTGAATGTCATCCCCAGTTGTTTTCCCACATTCATTGAGGTAGTTTCTCAATCAAACCCAAAGCTCACCCCCACATGATTAGTCTTGCTAGCCAGCTTGCTCTGAGTAGCCTATCTTCCAGGCAGGCCACCATACCTACCCAACATTTAATGTGGCTTCTGGTGATCTAAACTCTGGTCCTCCAGGCCTCATTCTTACACAGCAAGTGCTTTAACCACTGAGCCATCTCACCAGTAGATTTTTGTTGTTGCTGTTGTTGTTGGTTTTGGTTGTTGTTTTCAAGACAGGCTCTCAATATGTGGACCAAGCTGTCCTAAAACTTCACAATCCTGCCTCAGCCTCCAGGGTATGGGGAGTATAAGCACTAATGACCCTGCCTGGCTGGTGTGTGTGTGTGTGTGTGTGAGTGTGTGTGTGTGTGTGTGTGAGTGTTTGTGTGAGTGTGTGTGTGTGAGTGTGTGTGTGAGTGTGTGTGTGTGTGAGTGTGAGTGTGTGTGTGTGTGTGTGTTTTAATTAGACTTTTAACAATTGTGTCTCTATGTGGGGAGGCAGTCAATGTACATGACTGCATGGCCTGTGAAGGCAGTACTAAATCCCCATTGGAGTTCCAGTGACTGATGTTACCAGCTCTGGTGTGGATGCTGGGAACGATACTTGGATCTTCTGCAGAAACAGTAACAGTCTTAACTGCTGAGCCATCCCTACAGCGCTCTAGTTTCTAACATATTCACATTACAGATCTGGGAATTAAAAGCAGGGCTTCCATGGGTTAGTCAAGAATCCCACCCCTCAACGATAGCCCTACCTCAAGGGGTTTTGTTTTGTTTTTCTTTGTTGTTTGTGCTTAATAAAGAGTTCCTAATTATTTCTGGATAGGTTACACCTGTGGAGGCAAACTCCTCCAGACGCATTCTCTGCTGCCAGCCTGACAGCAGTGGCACTTGGGTTCAGCTGACATCGCAGGTCACCAGAATCAGAGCCTTAAATGCCAGCCAGTCCATCCTCAGGGAGCAACTGCCATTCCGCTTACAGAAGGAAGGGATATGGAAGCTGCCATTAAACCATCTGTGAGGAGAGGAGGCTTCTGGGCAGACACCTCCTCTGAGAGCATACACAAAAGGTGGCAGACAGGAGCCAAGAGCTCTGTACTGCTGCCTGGTATAATGTTAACTCTGCCCCAGGACAGGGCTTGCTCTGTTGACAGCTTGGGCTCTGAGACTTTATTGGTGTCCCACCTGCTGTGAGGTCCTGGGCTCTGCAGGTTCTAGAGCAACCTCCGGGAGCTCTGCTACATCCTCTGCATCCTCATCTCCACCGCCGAGTGCTGGGCCATCTAGAAAAATGTTTGTGCAGGAACCAAGAAACCAGTTAGCCCTAAAGAGGCTGGAAGCCAGGCAGCAGATGGAACTCCCATGTAGGAGGTCCATGGCCAACTCTCAGAGGAGCCGGACAGGCCATTCCCTCTCCTCCCTGTTATACTTTAGCATCTGAAAAACTGAACTAAGCCTTATACTCTCTTTCTCATACTGGCATGCTTTGGTTGGTTTACCTTACTTCTTGGCAAGTATTTGTGTATTTGCTTATTTACTTACTTACTTACTTACTTACTTACTTACTTATGCTGGGAACTGAACCCTGGACTTTGTTTATGGTCATGCAAGTACTCCAACCAAGCAACAGCTCCAGCCCAGGTATTATTTATTGCCACTTACATTTACCCAGAGGAGACCCACGAAACCAAATCTCACTGAAGATTGAGCCCCAGCACAGAGAGGCAACATAAGACAGCATCTGCTACCATTAGGCCTGGTAGCAGATGTCCTAGCTCAGAGTCCACCTAGCTCAGTCTCCCTGATGCTTCTTCTCACCTGGCTCTTGAGAGATGCTGAATACAGGAACAGGACTCCCATTCCTAGACACCTCCATTGGCTGCTCCTCAGCGTCCCCAGTATCTGGGAGAGACAGATATTAGACAGTCAGCTCTGTCCTTTAAAGGTCTCCACTGGTACCCAATGAGCCTCTCTAGATTGTCAGTCGAAAACAGTACCCACCAGGCCCCAACTTGGGACTAAGAAGGATACCAGGTACCAGATCCCAATATTGAGCTGAGCTATGACCTTGTGGCTTGTTGGCTAGCAATCAAGATACAAAGAAAGACGAGGGAGAGAAGCTTTGACCAACCTATCCAGAGTGGAAAAGGAACGTAGCATGAGATAGATTCTAAGACTAGAGATGGCAGGCATAAGGTACCTAACAGTAGTCTCCCAAAAGAGAGACTTCTTCTACTTCCTTCCCACTAAGCCCCCACATCCAAACCCTGACCTTTCTGGCTCCTTGGCATGGGGTATGGCTCCACAGGCTCCACAGGCTCCACAGGCCACATTCCCACTGGATCCAACATAAAGGAGCCTCTGGGGTTGGGGGTACATGTGTTCATCCTGAAATCCTTCCGGCTGGCCAAGATTTCACCCTGACAGCTGTGTTGGTAAAAGCATACTTGCTACAGAGGCCCTTCCCAGGCAGGTTTCCTCCCCTTCTCTCCCATGCTAGCTCAGTGTTGTACCTATACAAGGGGCTGCTGTTCTTTTCCACTTCATCAGGGGCCACCAGGGCCATGGGCAGAAGGGGTATGATAAGCAGCTCCTGTGGGTGGAGAGGGAAGAGCTCTGAATTCTACACGGAGCAGCACTAAGATGGCTCTCCCCACCTCATAAGGGCCAGGACACTCACACTGGATGTCTGGTCATTTTTAAGATCCACATTAGCTCGGGAGTCAGGGAAGTCATCCAGCGACAGGAACTGCAGGAGACAAGTACTCATGAGAGCAGAGCCAGGCAAGCACCCAGGGCAGAGTTTACATGCCCAACTCACCTCATCCCCTGTTTCACAGGGGGTCCCTGAGCTGCCAGCCCTGTTGCTCCCATTTTCCTGCACTAAAGAGAGCTGCTTGGCTCGCCTGAGAGAGGAAAACATACCAAGAGCATCCTGAGAGGCTTCAGGGGCCTCCCAAGCTGCAAGCAGAGCACAGCTATGACGACGAAGGCCTCTGCCTTCTGGCTCACTTCTAATACTCACCTCTTGCCAGAAATAAAATCGAGGGCCTGGTAGACCAGTGAGTAGAGGTACTCCACCTGGAAACCAGAGGCACGTGGTTAGGATGTAGAAAGGAGGGCCTGTGGGAAATGCTGCCTGGAGACCCCCAGGGCAGGGGCCTTTCTTGTTAGACGCTGCTACACGCCACATCTGGCTGTCACCTCCAAACCTCCGTACAAGCCAGGTTTCCTACGTTAAGTAATTCTCACTCCTCAGAGTAGTGGCATGCGCCTTTAACTTCAGCACAGGTGAGGTGAAACAAGAGGAGTATGAGTTTGATACCATACAATAAGTTCTAGATTAGAGTGAGACCTGTCTCAAAAAAGAAAAAACAAAAATAATAAAAATAAAAACAACAACAAAACCTTGGTAAGCTACTCCAGCACACAAAGACAGAGGCAAGAGAATCCTAGACTCACGGCCAGCCCAGGCTATATGCCAAACTACTGTCCTAAAACAAAGCACATGCATACAGAAACAAAAACATGGAAATATAAACATAAAAAATAATTCTCTGGGGCTGGAGAAATGTCTCAGCAGTTAAAGTGCTTGCTGTTCTTTTAGAGGACCTGAGTTTGGTTCCCAGCACCCACACCAGCAACTCATAACCACCAATAACTCCAGTTCCAGGGGAGTCGGATGCCTCAGGCTTCTGACAGTACCTGCACTCATGTGGACACACCCCCACACAGAAGCACCTGAAATGCAAAAACAAAAACAAAAACAAAAACAAAAACCAGGAATCTGAGTTTGGATCCTCAGAATCCATGCTAAAAAGCCAAACATGGCAGTCTGCACTTAGAACCTCAGTCTTGGAGAAGGCTGGGGAAGCAGAGGTAGAAGGAACTCTGAAGTGCACTGGCCGGCTGGCCGGCCAAAGGAATCAGTGAGCTTCAGGTTAAATGAGACCCTGTCTCAAAAATTAAAGTGGAGATAGAGTAAAGACACAAGACACCCACCTCAGGATTCCACATCCTGTACATACACATGCACACATATACAGCAACAATAATAATCTCAAGTGAAATCAGTCCCATCAGAATTACTTGGACAGCCTCTGGCCCATATTCCAAACATCCACAAGCACAGCCTCCTTCACACAGGTCATGGCCATGTCATGATGGGTGCCCACCATGTTTCAGGCAGCTCTTGGCACATGCCCCGCAGGCCTGACCCTTGCACATGGTACCCACTGCTTTTATTTGCCCGGTGCCCCTCAGCCAGCTGCAGCCTCTCCTCCTAGCTTCATACCCATTCACAGGAGGGTGCCATGACTCTCTGATGTCCCTGTCACCACAGAAGCCATGATGGGCTTACCTGACAGACCTTTCCCTTTTTCTGGTTTTGGTTTTGTGTAGCCCTGGCTGTTCTAAAACTCACTTTGTAGTCCAGGCTGGCCTCGAACTCACAGAGATCCACCTGCCTCTGCCTCCCAAGTGCTAGGATAAAAGATATGCACCACCACTGCCTAGCTTTTCACTTGCTTCTTATTGGTCTCCTCCACAGAACCAGAGGTCCCACATGGGGTGAAATTTGAAGTTTTTCTAAATGACAATGTAGCACAACTGCATAGTCCATGTGGAAGGTAAGGATGGTAGAGCATCTACACTATACCTGATAATCATCTACATGAGGGACAACAAAGTTCACAGCACACCTGACCACTTTACTTATTGATTGTAGTTTTGCGGAATCACAGTCAGGGTCTTATGTATGCTAGAGAAGTGCTAAACAATTGAACCACACCTCTAGCTTGACCATACCATTTTGTAAGTATGTGTTGTATGTGTGTGTGTGCAAACACGTGCAGATGTGCATGTACATCGTACAGATGTCTATGGAAGCTACAGGCTAACCTCAGGCGTCCACCTTGTTTTCCTGGCTGAATCTGAGAAGAGTACTCGTCAACTAGGCTGGCTGGCTAGTGTGCTCAGCGTCTCACATGTCTCTGCACGACTGTGCTAGAGTTACAGATGCATGCTATCATGCGTGGCTCTTTATGTGGGGCTGAGGATCCACACTCAGGTCCTCAGGCTTACACAGCAGACTTCTGCCAACGGAACCATCTATTGGTCATGCCATTTTAAACTCAAGTTTACTTGGGCATTGTAGAACATGCCTGTTATCCAAAACACTTGAGATGCAAAGGCAGGAGTATCAGCAGTTCAAGGCAAGCCTCAGCTACAGAGCAAGCTCAATGCCAGTTTGAGCTAATAAAATCTTGCCTCAAAAAACCTAACAGATTGGGGATACAGCTCAGTTGGTAAAGAATGTATCTAGCATGTGCGAAGCCCAAGCTTTGACCCTGACCCCAGGACGGCAAAAACTGGACATGGTGATTTACACTTGTCACACTAGCATTCCAGGAGGCGGATGCAAAGGGATCAGAAATTCAAGGTCATCTTCCTCAGATATATGTAGTGTTTGAGATCAGCCTGGGATGCGTGGGATGTGTCTCAAATTTTAAAACTCCAGGTTTTATAGATCGACATTGCTGCAGCACCAGGAGCTCAACACTAAGCACAAACATCAGCAGTCTGTGGAACCCACCTTTTTACTGTAGACACAGGCTGAGCCCTGGATCAACAGTGCTGCCTCAATGAAGTTCATTGTGGTTTTGCCTTCATCAAAAGAAATGCAGATCTGGTCCAGCTGCAAGAAAGAACATTAGTAAGCTGGGCTTGGTAAGCGGTGGCATGTCTGTGACCCCAGCAGTTGGGAGACTGAAGCAGGATTCAAGGTCTGCCTAGGCTACATAGTGAGACAGTCTCAAAGAAAATAAGATACAAGTGCAGGAGGAGCCTATGCTCACTTCCCAGGGTAGCTCAACCTACCACCTTCAAACATAGATAGCTCCAAGTCTACTCTTGAATTTGCCAGTTGCCTCTAGAGGAAAGCTAGATCTTTGTGATTCCCTCTAGTTCCTGGATCCTTTGAGACCAAGGGTTTTAGAAGAGGGAGGTCCCCAAGGACACTGACCATGATGGCCACAGCTATACCCCAGCTCTCATCAGCACTCCAAATTGTACCCACCCAGGTCAAAAGCCAACTGGGACACACTCCAGCAGAAAGACCCTTTACTCTGAGAGGGCAAAGGCAGAGGCAATACGGTACACTCTACCCTTTAATTGGAAAATTCAGGAAATAGGTGCCATGAGTAGCTCCCCTCTGCAACCCCCCTTGGCCTCTGGTAGCCTTGGCTCTCAGCCAGTGTTTTCCCCACTTCTATCTTCTACCATGTGTCCCTGGCCACCCCTGTTCAGGCCACCAGCCACACATGTCAACAAGTGCCGAACCTATCCTCAGAACAGTTTTTTCCCTGAGGCTCTGGGGTTCCATTTACAGATACCTACTGAAGATCTATAAATAGTAAACAAACAAATAAAGACACTGCACAGAACTGTTCTTCAAGGTATTAGGGACTGAACTTAAAATCTTGCAGACACTAACTATTACCCAAACCCCTATGTCCAACTGTCTTATTCAACTCTCCAGAGTTTTATAATAAGAGTCCAATGAACAAGTCCACGCTGGCTTCCAAGCATCCCTACTTATCCCCCCAAACTGAAGGATCTCAGCTCCTTTTGTTCACCTGGCAGCTCAATCTGGATCAGCCCCTTACAACTTCAAGTTCCTCTTGAATGACAGCTGATCTGGCCCAATCTAACCTCTCCTGCATGTTCTTTACAGGCTTTCTGCCACTCAGAGGGAAAACCTGAAATTCTAAACAAATCCCCCCAAGGTAGGTGTCTAAACTCCCCAGTCTCTCCCAGTCTTCCCCTGCAAACTGGACTTTCCAGTTTGCCTTCCACTGAGGCAAGCCCATGTCCCCACTACATAGAAAATTTCAGCCTAGCAGACACGGCAACTCCTTTTACCTCAAATACAATCGGGTCCCTTAGTCTAAGTCTCCAGGACATCCCAACCTTTTCTTTCCATTTTATTATTCGTCTGTAATAACACACAATACAGACAATAGGGCACAGAGCTGCTTTGTCCACTATCAGCAGTGACTTCCAGCAAATCATTTCATCTCTCTAGTGACTATTTCCGTCTTTGTTGTAAGGGCTACATTGATTTATATGAAACATAAAGAAACAGGGCTTAGGCCAAATAGACACCTAAAGGTAGGAACCGATGTGGTTCCCTCCCTGATGCCCATCCTCCCTAGAGAGCAGAAATTTTATCAAAGTATGAATTACTCTTGCTTTACTTGCCATCTGGCTTTATTATTATTATTATTATTATTATTATTATTATTATTATCTGAAGTGATTCTTGGCACATAACAAACGTAATAACAATGAACAAATAAAAAAAAGTAACACTGTAAGGCATGTCAGAACACTGGTAGCTATACGGAAAACTAAAAGAGAACATACATAGCACCAGTGGCCAAGATATCAAAATATCAGGAGATGTGGGATAGTCTTTTCGTTGTTTGAAAACTGAAACAGGGCCTCATATAGCTCAGGCTAGCTTCAAATTTATTCTGAAGCCAAGAATGACCTTGAACTGATCCTCCTATCTCCACCTACCAAGTACTAAGTTTAAAGAAATAATGTAAACAGATCTGGAGGTGGAAAAGTAGTTTGATCTGACTGAAGCAGAATAGCTGACCAACCCAGGAGACAAATTTAAGAAGTGTGTCCACAGACCCTTTTATGAAAACTTGATTCCCCAGTATGACCTCTTAACACTGTTCTTAGCATTTCTCAGCCAACTATGCAGTGCAGGTTGATCATCAGAATACATGTTCAGGGGCTGGAGAGATGGCTCAGCGGTTAAGAGCACTGAGTGCTCTTCCAGAGGTCCTGAGTTCAATTCCCAGCAACCACATGGTGGCTCACAACCATCTGTGATGGGATCTGATGCCCTCTTCTGGTGTGTCCGAAGACAGTTACAGTATACTCACATACATAAAATAAATAAATCTTAAAAATAAAATACATGTTCATTTAATAAGCATTTACCTTGCACCTACTATGTGTCAGACATTCTATGAAGTACAAGAAAGCATATATGTACTCTCTACCTTTCTAGAACTTACACTGTAGGGTAGAAACAGACCACAAACAAGCAAGCAAACAATTAGGCAATGTTGTGGCCTGGCTATAATTATTTTTTCTAAGATGTGTGTGTCTTTGCATTTATGTGTGTGCACCATGTGTGTGGTCCATGGAACCAGAAAATGGTCCTAAAACCCCTGAAGTAGAGTTACAGGCCATTGTGGGCTACATTTTTTTTTCTTTTTTTTTCTTTTTTTTCTTTTTTTGGTTCTGAGAACTGAACCCAAGTCCTCTATAAGAGCTGCAAGTGCTCTCAACCAGAGTCATCTCTATGTCCCTGATATAAATTTTCTAAAAAAATGATGTGGGTGTTTTGCCTGCATCCATGTCTGTGGACCACTTGTGTGCGTGGTGGCAGAGGAGGCCAGATGAAGGCACTGGATCCCCAGGAACTGGAATTTCAGATAGCTGTGATCTGTCCTGTGGGTCCTCTGAAGGAATAGCCAGTGCTCTGAACTGATGAGGCTTCTTTCTAGTTCCCTGCACCCCCATTCTTGTCTCCAGTTTTAATTCTTACTGGATGGTGTCCAATCTAGGAGCCTGGATGAGAAGGCTTTAAATACCTAGGTTTAATAGACCTAGACCAGATATACGGAGGAACAGGTGAACTGAAGTGATATTCTGGCAGTATAACTGACAGAATTCATCGGTAAACTTGGTGTGAGATATGGGGCCTTATTACATCTCTTAATTTTCACCTTTAGTTAAACAGTAAAACTCTTTACCAAAATAGAGGACTAGAATTTGAACCAAAAACCAAAAGTTCCACTTTAAATTAAATCCAAGTGCTCATGTAACATCCCAGCTCATGCCAAGAGAGTGGCTAGAGCAAACAGATTTGGCCACAGCACTGGGACAGCTTACAAGGAAGAGCGATATGGGTGTATCCCACCACATGGAGTTGAAAACCTGTATTTTAAAAATAACACAAGTAAGATTTTCTATTTTTAAGGGAAAGAAGACTCCACCCCAAGAAGCTCAACACTTAAGAGTGAAAAAAGAATCAGTGAAATAGAAATCCTAAGAGCACTGTTTCAAAAAGGAAGCTGTCAGACCAACAAATCTCCCCAACAGGACACTTCGGCTCTTTTATTTTTAAATACAAAGACCACGATCGTTCAAGATGAGCTCTGTAACTATTCAGTAGTGGAATCCAATTGTGTTGGGTCGAAGAGTAACATGAAGAAACGGACTAGACAGAGACTGAATAGATTGCAGCTAAAAAAGAGGAGGAATGAAATGCTGTTAGGCTAGATGGGAGGGAGAGGAGCCAGGCCGGATCCTTTTGGACAAAACGGGCTAACGTTAAGAGCCTCGGGTATGGGTGCGTCCCACAGCAGGCAGATGGTGTGGGCGGGGCTTGAGATCTAAGATACAAAATCCCTTTCCTGTCGGGAACCAGTTCTCTCAAATACAGTAAGAGTCCAGGCGTGGTAGGGTCGACTGGTACTCGAAAATAATCGGAAGTCTGAGACAGAAGATTTCGGGTTTAAGACCTGCCTTGGCCTGGCTCAAGAAGAAAAAAAGGTTTAAAAAAAAAATTCCCTGCCAAGCTTGTCCAAAGCCCCAGGTTAAATCTGTCCCCAGAAAGGGAAAACAAAAATTATGCTTAATGTATTGTACTCCCAAAAGAAAGTGGAAATAGTGTATTTGTTGGAGAAAATGATTATCATCCAGCCAAAACGATTTCACAGTTCGCTAACCGACAGGCCTGAAAATGACAGCTCCACGATAATCTAACTAAGAGGTAGGCTGGATTTTGGGAGAGAAAAGAAACAAGACCGAGAATGAAACACCAGACGGCTACAGACCTGGAGGCGGGGATGGCAGTGCCGCCTGAGTCCCCAGGCAGGTGCCATTCCCCCGCCGCCCTCACCTCCTCCAGATACTCGCCCAGCTGTGCCGCCACGTCCACCTCCCAGTTCTTAGTGAGATCACGGATGGGCTGCAAGAGGTGAGCAAAGCGCACCTCCACATCCTCCATGTCCAGAATGGGACTAGAGGCCCGGCACCATGGTTCAACCCGCCAGCGGTTCTGGCGCCATTTTGGTGTTCCCGCCCAGGAAGTACGTACCCGGCGCACTGCGCGCACACCTATGACGTAAGGCGGGCCCAGTTTTGAAGAGGTAAAGAAGCGGCTCTGACGGGGGCGGGGCCTACACCGAAGGGCGTGGTTCCGAGTCGGGGGAGGGCCCTGGAGGAGCCGAGGAGACTAAGTTTCGGGGCTGGTTAGCGTTGAGTTCCTTGGCACTGGGAGGAGCTCAGTGACCAGACCCGACGGATTCCAGCTGGGGCGTGGGCCAGAGGCGGGGCTGAGAGCCAGTGGGAGACTAGAGGGCACTGCTTCAGCAGACCGCGTAGCGGACATGGCGAGCACCCGGGTCCCACAGCAGCTTTTCCTACAGGGTGTGGCCGCTGTCTACTTGTTCGCCTTTGCGTCCCTCTACACCCAGATCCCAGGTGAGGGCGTGGAGGGTTGAATAGTCACACGTGGTAGCATCCCTTCCTTCACTCTGCTCTCTGAGGCGCGTGTGAGGTCCAGGCCTCTCTCTACGCGGGATTAGGGGGGTGGTAGTTTGCGGGCAACAAGAGTGTGGAGGGAAAAAGATGTGCAAGGGTCGAGTTCCCTTAACTATTAGGATTCTCACCTAGGGTTAGGAAAAACCCTGAGGGGAGTGGGTGACAGATTTCTACCTGGACTCTGTGGGCAGGTAGGGAAGGCATGAGCTCTGCTTGATGGAAGGAAGGTGCTGACCCAGAATCAAATCTTCTGAACCTGGTGTTGGGTTCTAATTTATAATTTGAGAAAGAGCATCTGGTAGAGCGAGCCCTACCTGGGATGGGAACATCTGCAGGCACAACCTGGAGTTGGGGATTTGGGGCATCTGCATGCCTGGAGCTGGTGGTGGAGCATCTTTGGGGCCTAACTTCATTTAGTCTGGGAAGGTGTCTAAGGCTTGGCCCTGACATACCCTCCCACAGGCCTCTATGGCCCAGAGGGCATCCTTCCTGCTCGAAGAACACTGCGGCCCCAAGGCAAGGGTCGGTGGCAGCAGCTGTGGGAAACACCAACTCTACTGTGGGAGGCACCAAGACTGGGGCTGGATACTGCCCAGGGTCTGGATTTACTGACCTTATTGGGCACCGTGCTAGCCCTGGGTGCCCTGCTTCTGAACTCTCTGCGACACCCTGTCGTCTACCTGCTGCTCTGGGCTGCCTACCTATCTGCCTACCAGGCAAGTGAGACACTTAGATCATCTGCCTCCATGTAACCCACCCACTCTGCCTCACCTGATACAGCAGACACACAGTGGCTCTCTAACTGCTCTTCTCCCTACAGGTGGGCCAAGTGTTCCTTTATTTCCAGTGGTGAGTGACTCCGGGCCAATCTGCCTGAGGCCGGGCAGAGATGTTTGCCTCCCCTGGGAGAGCCCTGTAAGGGAAGCAGCCTTAATAGGAAAGAACCCTTTAGGATAGTTTCTCTCCCTATAGGGATTCTCTACTGCTGGAGACAGGCTTCCTGGCTATACTGGTAGCCCCGCTGAGGCGGCCTTCCAAACACAAGATTCTCCAGGGTAGATTAGCAGGAGCCTTACCCCATGAAGACCTCCCATTCTGGCTTGTGCGCTGGCTGCTGTTCCGACTCATGTTTGCCTCTGGTGTGGTCAAGCTGACCAGCCGCTGCCCTACGTGGTGGGGGCTCACTGGTGAGAGCCGGGGACTGAAGCTGGGATGATCGAGAAGCTCTTCACCACCCCTGACCTCCACTCATTACCTGCAGCTCTGACCTACCACTATGAGACACAATGCCTGCCCACACCAGCTGCCTGGTTTGCCCACCACCTGCCAGTCTGGCTGCACAAGCTCAGTGTGGTGGCCACCTTCCTCATCGAGATTGCAGTGCCTCCCCTGTTCTTTTCCCCCATTCGCCGCCTACGATTGACTGCCTTCTATACTCAGGTGGGTAGAAGAGAGTATAGCCTTTACCACAGGCCAGTGAGGCTTGTTGGGTGTGGGAGTGGTCAGGTGGTGGGTGCTGTGGGGAAAGCACTGCAGGCAGAAGGATGTGTTACCCAGTTCAGGTATGCACTGTCGGATAAGGTTGTGGCCTTTGGGAAAGTGTTGGTCCTTAGGTCTGCAGGGCCCAAGAAGAACAGCCCTCCGTAGCTCTGACTGCACGCCTTCCTCGCAGGCATTATTGCAAATCCTGATTATCATTACTGGCAACTACAATTTCTTCAACCTGCTAACCTTGGTGCTCACCACCACCCTCCTGGATGACCGTCATCTGTCTGCTGAGCCTGGCCTCAGATGCCACAAGAAGATGCCCACCTGTGAGTGTCATCCTGTCCTGACAACCAAACTGATGTAATCTGCCAAAGAACCCGTGTTCCTTGGCTGCAGACCCTCAGCCAATCTGTGACTGTCCTGCCCATAGCCTGGCCTAAAGCCCTGCTGACCACACTGTCCTTTCTGCTGGAACTGACTGTCTATGGGCTGCTGGCCTACGGCACCGTCTACTACTTTGGCCTGGAGGTTGATTGGCAGCAGCATATCATCCTTTCAAAAACCAGTGAGTGTCAACTTGGGGATCTAAGGGAAAGGGCTGGCTCGGCCCCTAATCCAACTCCCCTCCCTTGGCAGCTTTTACCTTCCATCAGTTCTCCCAGTGGCTGAAGATGGTAACCCTGCCTACTGTGTGGCTGGGGACAGCCTCCCTGGCCTGGGAGTTGCTTGCTGCCCTCTGGAGGTATGTATGTACCTGAAGACCGTGGTCAGAAGCTGCTTTCAGATCAGGTCTGACCATACTTGGCACCCCTGTCCACAGGTGGATCCAGGTACAAGGATGGTCACGGAAGTTCTTCTCCGGCATCCAGCTCTCCATCCTGGGCACTTCGACAGTGGCCTTGTTCTTAATCAGCCTAGTAGGTAACCCTTCGAAGACTGGGGTTGGGGGAAGATGGGGCAGCACTGAGCTGTTGCCTATTTGCCTGCAGGTACCTTACTCCTATGTGGAGCCTGGGACCCACGGGCGTCTCTGGATTGGGGCTCATCGCCTGTTCAGTTCTGTGGAGCATCTACAACTGGCCAACTCTTATGGCCTTTTCCGTCGGATGACTGGTGTGGGTGGGCGGCCTGAAGTGGTGCTAGAGGGCAGCTATGATGGACAGCATTGGACAGTGAGCCCTCCCAGAGGATGTGGGGGTAAAGGGACCAAGTCCAGCCATCCCAGCTAACCATATGTCCGTCTGTCAGGAGATTGAATTCATGTACAAACCCGGGAATGTGAGCCGACCACCCCCTTTCCTGATTCCTCACCAGCCGCGCCTTGATTGGCAGATGTGGTTTGCAGCCCTTGGCCCACATACACACAGCCCCTGGTTCACCAGCCTAGTGCTACGTCTCCTGCAGGGCAAGGAGCCAGGTGAGGGATGGGCTGGGAGAGGGGGCTAGGAAGGGAAAGACAAGTTCAAAGCCATGTTAACCTCTCCTCCTCTGCCATAGTGATCCGACTGGTCCAGAACCATGTCGCCAGCTACCCCTTTCATGAGCAGCCACCCACCTACCTGCGGGCCCAACGCTATAAGTACTGGTTCTCAAAGCCTGGGGATCAGAGGTAAGGCTGCAGTGATGGATGGGGGGGCCAGGACCTGGGCTGTAGCTAGCCACATGCTGACTCTCCAGTTCTGTTACAGCCGGTGGTGGCACCGCCAGTGGGTAGAGGAATTCTTCCCATCTGTATCCTTGGGGGACCCAAAGCTGGAAACCCTGCTCCAACAGTTTGGACTAAAGGTATGAAGGAGCCTGCTGAACCATGAGAGGTAGCAGGGGGCTTGCCTGTTGCAGGAGTAAACCTCCTGGGCTTCTCTTGGTTTTGTCTCCATAGGATAAGAGTCCACTCCGGGCCCGCAGCCCCAGCAATGCCCTAGCTCAGACTCTGAACTGGGTGCGGACACAGCTGTCTCCTCTGGAACCTTCCATCCTGCTATGGGGGCTCTTAGGGGCAGTGGTGGCTATCCGAGTTGTGCAGACCCTACTCGCCCCCCGCCCACTCCAGTCCTCAAAACAGACTAGAGAGGAAAAACGTAAGCAAACTCCCAAGAAGGATTCCAGAGCTGCCTCTGAGAAGGCTGCCCCCAACAGCAACAGCAGTGACTCCTGGGCCCCTCGGCGGAAAAAATAGCTTCACATGCTATCATCAGCCAGCCACATGTCCTGATGAAGTCAGAGCCCCAGGATTCCAGCCCATACCATGACATAGCCCAGCCACTGTGCCTTAGCCAGTCCTGCCAGGGCAGATGCAGACTGGAACGCTACCCCTGAGGATTGCTGGGTATCACCTTGAGAGCCCTGCTCGTCCCTCTACACCAGGCACATCCTTCTTAGTCACCTTCGACTGTCTTAGAACCGACCCAGAAGTGGGCCTGTGGCCTAGCTCAGGGCTTTTTCTGGAACACTGTAATCAGTGTATCTGTAGATACAGAGGCCTGGGTCTGGAGCTCCTACCCAGCCCCACTGTGAAGAGGGTGAGCTAAGCCTGCTGAGGACAGGAGCCAGGGGACGTGGGTCTGTGAGACTGTGCCTGCCTGCCCCTCAGACTGCACCAATAAAGGCCCCATTTGTACATACCCATTTACTAGTGGTTTCTTCCTTCTGAGGAGGCCTGAGGAAAGTTGGCACAGCCTAGACTGGTTACTGACCGCTTCCTTGTCACTCAGTGTTCTCCATAAAGTAAACAAAAAGGCCTGGTTACAAGAAGCCTTGGCATGGCACAACCTGACACAGTGAGGGTTGTGAAGCCAGTGGAGGAAGATGAAACTAGAACCACCCAAGGACCAGGGAACTTTCCAGAACACAGCCCTCTCTCCACCTCTGGCATTACCTCTGGCCTTTAGAGAGGTCAGAGTATGAAAGGGTTAAGGGGGGGAAGAGTAGAGATGGTTATGTTATAGGTACAAATCTAGATAGGGGGGGATATATGTCCCAGAGGTGCTGGACCTAGAATGGAAAAAAGAAGATGCATGTGGTCCCTCTAGCCTCACCCTGGGCAGAGGATGAAGGAGCTGGAGTCCATTTCCCAGACCAGGACTGGGACATATGTAGTCTACATATGTCAGCCCCCTCCTTCCCTGCGATCTTGCCCACAGCTTCCTTTATACCAGCTCTATTGTTAGGTCCACACCTCTTCCTTTTCCTCTCCCAAAGTAGCTTCCAGATTCGGCTACACTGGCTGGCCAGCAAACCCAAGGACTCTCCTGTCTATCCCCAAAACTGGCGTTGGCATGTGCCACCATGCCTGTTTCTGATTGGTGTTTCATTTTGGTGTTTTTGTTTTGTTTTCTTCGAGACAGGGTTTCTCTGTGTAGCCCTGACCTAGAACTTGCTCTGTAGACCAGGCTATCCTTGCATTCAGAGATCCACCCACCTCTGCCTCCCATGTACTGGGATTAAAGGTGAGCCCCACCATACCTGGCCATGCCCAGGTTTTTTTTATGGGTTATGGGTTATTGCGTCCTTGTGCTTATGTGGTTGGTAAGCAATTTGCTGACTAGACCCTCATCCTCCCAACCCCTTAACCATTTTTTTTTTTGTTTTATGTGCATAGGTGTTTTGACTACATATGTCTATGTTTAAGTGTCAGACCTTAGAGTTGCAGACAGTTGTTAACTGCCATGTGGATGCTGGGATTTGAACCCTGGTCCTTTGGAAGAGTAGTCAGCACCATTAACCGCTGAGCCATCTCTCCAGCCCCCCTTAACCAATTTTTAAAGATTTATTTTTATTGTTTTTACTTACATGTATGTCTGGGTATGTACATGGGATCACAGCTGACAGCCATTAGATCCCCTGGAGTTACAGTTGTGAGCCACCAGGCATGGGTGGTAGAGACTGAACTTGGATCCTCGGAAAGAGCAGCACGCACCCTGAGCCATCCATGTTCTTTTCTTTTTAAAGACCTCGAGGCACTCTGCTTTTGTGAACTGGTTTCTTTCTTTCTTTTTTAAAAGACTTTTTAAAAAATATTTATCTAATATATATGAGTACATTGCAGCTGTCTTGACACACCAGAAGAGGGTATCAGATCCCATTACAGATGGTTGTGAGCCACCATGTGGTTGCTGGGATTTGAACTCATGAAGAGCAGTCAGTGCTCTTAACCACTGAGCCATCTCTCCAGCCCAAAAGGCGATCTTGTTAGGAGTGGGATCATCCACATTCTTAAGTATATATTTTTGTAGCACTGAAAGTATTTTATAACTACAATCTCTTGCCATTGTTTCTACAGCTTCCCCAATACTCCCAAAAAGAAGCCCCATGTCCCTTAAACAATAATTCTCCTTAGTCCCTAGCAACCTATGCTCTGCTTGCTTTCTTTTTTAATTCTAGACACCTCATAGAAATTGAATTATGCGATAATCTTCATTTTCCCTCTTTTGTCTTATTTTGCACTATATTTTCACGATCCATCCATGGTATAATGTATCAGAGTGCCATTTTTTTTCCCTAAGGTCTAAAGTAGCCTAGGCTGCATTCTGTCTTAAACCTGTCACCTCTAAAATGGCCTAGGGGTGCATGGCCCAAGATAGCAGGACTCCAGATTACTGAAAAACAATGTCGGGCCTTTCTGGGCAAGGAAGGCAAAGATGGCCTTGAACCTCCGCCTCCCCTACTGCTGGGATTACAGACATGGGCCACCCATCTGTATTGGGGGATCATTCGTGGTTTTGGGTTTTGTTTTGGTGGGGAGTGTACATTGCTTTGTTATTGGAGTCGGTTGGTTGGTTGGTTTTGAGACAAGATTTTGCTATGTAGCACTGGCTGGACAGGAAGTTACTGTGTAAGGCTAGCCTCAAATGTGCTGCAGTCCTCCCGCCTCAGCTGCCAGGGTTACAGCATGCCCTGCTTTACCAGGCTACATTTCTCAGTTTTCACACAGTACCCGTACCAAAGGACGAAGCTTTGTCCGATTTATCAGCAGTGATCATTTTAATTTCGTCATAAACAAGACTGCCCTTTTCACTTTGCATCTTTGGTCACAAGCCTCACCTTTAACCCCGAGCCATCTCTCCAGCTCCCGTTTCAGCTCTGAGAGCAGTACTGAAAAACATGGCCAGCAAAGTTAGCGTCACTGTCTCAGTTAATGCAGGGAGTTTCACCATTGTGGTTGAAGGAAGCTGATAGTGGTTTCGGTATCCTATCAGAATCAGCTTCGGCCTTGCAGCCCTGAGAGGAAATAAGCAGAAACCAGGGGCTCTGTTTTTGTTGCCACAGTTGTCTGCATAGGAAGACCCAGAAGAGAAGCCAGCATGTAACCAGCAGAGACAGCAAGGGGAGTGGCAAGGCTGGAGTGGGGTCAAGACAAAGCCAAGTCCCCATTCCTTCCTTCAGCCCCTACAGCAGTTCCAGCAATGGGAGCCCCCAGAAAGGCCTGACAGTCCCCTTGAGTGAGCAGAATCTTGAGCTTTTATCCTCTCATGCACACTTTGGGACTTTTTAGAGATGATAGGAAAGGGTCCCCAAGGGACACAGGTTCTGGGAACAGTAGGAGGATAACAAAGCAATACTGTGCCCAGTAACCACAACCAGAGTGGGAATGGACATTCAAGAGATGATCAAGTCAGACATGGTGACTCATACCTGTCATCAGGGTCTCAAATGTCAAACCAGCCTGGACTACATAACAAGGGGAGGGGAATGAGGCTGGGGGTGCTAACTCATGTCTGTCCACACTAAGTCACAGTACTCAGCCTCTACATGTAGATTTGAAGCATGATTTCCAATGCAAGGAATCAAACGCCTTTGGAGAAATGGCTGATGCTAGGAGGGCTGGTACAGCCTTGAGGGGAGTTGAAAAACAGCGCCAGAAAGGTCCTCACTGTCAAACCCTCAGAGTGCACCAAGCCCTCCCCTCCTTCAGTCTCTGGCACAGTGTTCTCAACCTCCCTAATGCTGCAAGCCTTTAATATGGTTCCTTTTGGTTTTGCAAGAGGTTTCTTCTCTGTATAGCCTAGGCTGTCCTGGAACTCACTATATAGAACAGGCTAGGCTCAAACTCGGAGATCTGCCTGCCCCGCCCCCAGCCCTTCCCCCATTGGGAGTACAGGGGATTAAAGACATGCACCACCACCATCCAGCTCAGTTCCTCATGTTGCAGTGACCCCCCCATCATAAAATTATTTTGTCACTACTTCATAACTGTATTTTTGCTACTGCTATGATGCTATATTTATTTATGCTATAAATATCTGATATATGACCCCAAAGGGTCGTGCCCCACAGATTGAGAACCACTGCTAGAAAAAAATAAATGAAGTCTCCAGAACTTGTGACTCCTACTATTTAGAAAAAGCATTTTGAAGCAATGATTAAGTGACAGATCTTGAGGTGAGATCATCCTGGATTGTCCCAAGTGGGCCCTAAATGCCACCCCAGCAGCAGATAGCACTTGTCCCCTCCCAGAAGACCTGAAGTACAGAGACATAGCCACAGGTTACTAAGTGGTCCAGGAGCTGGGAGAAATGGGCAAAAGCAAACAAACATAACCAGCTCTTTCCAAACACTGATTGTTACTTCCCGCCTTCTGAACATGAAACAATTAATTTTTAGGAATTTTGTTTGTTTATTTGTTTGTTTTCTGGGTCTAGGAAGGAAACTCAAGACTGAGACTATACCAGGTCAGCTCTACGCTACTGAGTATACTCTCAGAATTGTTTCTTTCTTTCTTTTTTTTTTTTAAAGAAGACTAATTTTTTTTTAAGTTTTATTTATTTCATGCATATGAGTACACTGTTGCTATCTTCAGACACACTAGAAGAGGACATCAGATCTCATTACAGATGGTTGTGAGCCACCATGTGGTTGCTGGGAATTGAACTCAGGACCTCTGGAAGAGCAGTCAGTGCTCTTAACCACTGAGCCATTTCTCCAGCCACCTCAGAATAGTGTGTGTGTGTGTGTGTGTGTGTGTGTGTGTGAAATCAACTGTCTCCCATAATGGCTCTACTCATATCTCCAGTAACAATGTGAAAATGAGCTAGGCAGTAATGGTACCCACCTTTAATCCCATCAGAAGGCAGAGGCAGGTGGATCTCTGTGAGTTCAGGGCCAGCCTGGTCTACAGATCAAGTTCCAAGACAGCCAGATCTTCACAAAGAAACCCTGTCTCAAAAATGGTGAGAAAATAGTTCCTTTCCTCCACTTTCTCCATGGCTCGTTATCCTTCCTTTTTTTTTTTTTTTGATTATAACATAAGTACATATTTCCCCCTTCTCTTTCATGACCCTCTTTTAGTCATTTACACACACACATACACGCACGCGCACACACATTCCTTAATACATTGATTTCGCACACTCAGCGGGTCACATGATATCTTTTCAGGGCTGACCATTTGATATTAGATAATCAGTCGGTGTATGCTTCCCCGGGAAAGACTATTCCTCTTGCTCTTGGCATTCTTTACCTGTAGATTTTTGTCTAGGGTTGATGCCTCATGAACTTGCCCCGTGTACATTAGTATAACTATTGGTGCTGTCTTCATTCAGGTCGTGTCTAGGCAACCATGTTGGTGAGACCTCATGGGTGTAGCTCCCAACGTTTTTTAGGAGACAATCTCCTAAAGTTCCGGCTCTTCCATTCATTCTACTTCCTGTTCCTCAGTGATCCCTGAGCCTTACTAGAGGAGCTCTGTGTAGATGTATCAGTGGGACTAGGCTCTACCACTCTACTTTTCGATCAGGCGTGGGGTAAAAATAATTCTATTTAGTTTATGTGTATGCATGATTTGTCTGCATGCATGTCTGTGCACCACATGTGACCTGTCTGCTATCTTAGGAGGCCAGAAGAGAGTGTTCCAGATTCCCTAGGACTGAAGTTACAGACCGTTGTGACCTGCCATAGGGGTTGCTGGGAATCGAATCTGGTCCTCTGGAAGAGCAGCCAGTGCTCTTAACCATTTAGCCACCTCTCCAGCCCCTGTAACATCTTTTTCTATAATAACCATTCTAACAAGTGTGAGGTGAAATCCCAGTGTTTTCTGTTTTGCTACGTTGGTGGTGCTGGAGAGGCAGGCCTTCCGCTTGTAGGCAAGCAGCCTACCATTAAACCTTGACCCCCATGCCTTGTGTTTGCATTTTTCCAATTCTTAGTGATACTGAGCATTTTTTCGTACACCTATTGGCCATTTTTTATGTCTGTTGAGGGAGAGGTAATGAATGTCTCACTATTTCACCCAGGCTAGTCCCGAATTCATTATTCAAGTGATTATCTTGCTCAGTCAGCCTCCTGTGTAATTAAGATGACAAGCATGGGCTACCATCACCAGATCTGTATGTCTCTAGAGAAACTTCTGTTTAAGGCCTTTGCCTTTTCTTCTCAATAGTGTTGGGATACAGCCCAGGTTGTGATACCTGATGCTTGCTAGGAAAGCACTCTACCCCTGAGCTACATCCACAATGTGCTCCTCCCCCCCATTTAAAAATTTTGTGTGTGTGTACCACATGTCTGCAGAAGCCCTCAGGAGTCAGAAGAGGGTATCAGATCCCCTAGAGCTGGAGTGGAAAGTCCCTGGAAGCCATAGGGTGACCCTAGTGAAGACTCCTAACAATGGAGGATAGGGAACCTGAACCATCTTCTGTAACCAGCCAAAGCTTCCAGTGGTGGGACTGGGACATCATCCCAACGATAAAACCTCCAACCTACAATTCTCCCTGTCTGCAAGACGTGCTGTGGTAATGTGGCATAGAACTTGTGGGAGCGGCCACCAATGACTGGTCCAACTTGAGGTCCACTCCTCAAGAGGGAGCCCATGCCTGACACTGCCTGGATGACTAGGAACCAGAGGCTGGATAGCCCAGAGACCTAGGACAGAATTAAACATGACTAGCCCCCCCCCCAAAAAAATAGTCCATGAAATGATTCCTAATGATATTCTGCTGTACTTATAGATCCGTTCCTAGACAAGTTGTCATCTGAGAGACTTCCTCCAGCAACGGGTGGAAATAGATGCAGAGACTCACAATTAAACATTTGGCGGAGCTCAGGGAACCCCATAGAAGTGGGGCGGGGTGGAGGGAAGATTGTAGGAACCAGAGGGGTCATGGACACCAGGAGAACACGGCCTCCTACAGAATTAACTAAGCAAGACTCATAGGAGCTCACAGAGATCAAAGTGGCAATCAGGGAGCCTGCATGGGTCTGAGCTAGGCCCTCTGCATATACGTTATGGTTGTGTAGCTTTGTGTTCTTAGGAGACTCCTAACAGAATGGGGCTGTCTCCGACTCTTCCTTCCTCTTGGGACCCTTTTCCTCCTATTTCTGCCTGTTCTTCCTGTAACTTGTTATGCTGTGTACCATCAATATCCCTGGGAGGCCTGCTCTTTTCTGAAGGGAAATGGAAGAGGAGTGGATCTGGGGAAGAAGGGAGGTAGGGGAGACTGGGAGAAGAGGAAAGATGGTAAACTGTGGTAGGGATGTATAAGAGAAGAATTAAAAAGAAATTCTTTTGTTTGTATGTGTATCACCTGCCTGCAGGAGCCCTCAGAAGTCAGAAGAGGGCAGGAGACCCCCTAGAACTAGAGTTACAGGTGCTTATTATCTGCCGTGTGGGTTCTAGTCCCAAACTCAGGTCTTCTGAACCGCGACAAATGCTCTCCACCACTAAGCTATCTCTCCAGCCCTGTCTTTGCCCATGTTCTACTGAGTTATTTTCTTACGATTTTATAAGTCCATTATATGTGTGTGTGTGTGTGTGTGTGTGTGTGTGTGTGTGGTTTTCTCACATTCTGTAGGTTATCCCTTCCCTAAATTGATGTGATTGTTTCCTTCCTGTGGGAAGATCTTAGTCTGTGGTGATCACATTTACATATTATTTAAATGTGTGTGAGCACTTGCATATGTGTGTATGCCATTGCATGCATGTGACAGTCAGAGGACAATTACTGGGAGTTGGTTCCCTCCTTCTACCATGTGGTTCCTGGGGCTTAAATTCAGGGTGTCAGGCTTGGCAGCAAACACCTTTACCTGCTCACACACACACACACACACACACACACACACACACTGGAGTGTGCACAAGCACCTTTTGGTTTTGTTTGGTTTGGTTTGGTTTTGGGGTTTTTTTGGTTTTTGTTTTGGTGTTTTTTGTTTTTCAAGACAGGGTTTCTCTATGTAGCCCTGGGTGTCCTGGAAGTCACTTTGCAGACAAGTCTGGCCTCAATTTCACAGAGATCTGCCTTCCTCTATCTTCAGAGTGCTGGGATTAAAGGTCCAGCTGTGATATGTAACTTCTGGTCCCCCTGCATCCACTTGCCAAATGCTGGGATTATAGGTGTGCCGAGTCTGACTTTGGACATTGTAACAGTATTATTTCATGTGTAAGCATGGGACATCTTTCCACTGATGCGTGCACTCTGAAGTTCATTTCATCATTGCTCTCTTGATGCGTGCACTCTGAAGTTCATTTCATCATTGCTCTCTGTTGTTCTGTGTAAAAAAACGCTTACCTCCCTGGTTAAGCTTATTCTCCACTCTTTGTCTCGATACTGTGGACGGAATCCTTTTCTTTCTGTTGTGTTGTGTGCTTGTTTTGTTTTGACAGTCTCACACTGTAGCTCAGGTTGACCTCAGAGTCACAACAGTCTCCTTGCCTGTTTCCTGAGTGGTGAGAGTCTAGGTGCGAGTCGTCCTGTCTAGGTGGTTTTGTTTCTTTTTAGATAGTTATTAGTGTGAAGAGTTCAGCTCAGTGGTAGAGTGCTTGCCTAGTATGCATGATGCTCTCTCTAGGTTCAGTCCTCAGCAACACAAGGAAGGAAGGAAGGAAGGAAGGAAGGAAGGAAGGAAGGAAGGAAGGAAGGAAGGGCGGGCAGGCAGGCTAGTCACTGATTTCTCTCTTGGTGTTAGGAACTGAACCCAGGGCCTCACACATTAAAGACAGGCATTCTGCTGTTGTGCTGTATCCCCAGCCCACCACTGATTTTGCATGCTGATTTATTTTTAAGAAAGTCTAGCTCAGAAAGCCTAGCTAGAAAGAAAGTATAACTCGGGCAAACCTTGAACTCATGATCATTCTGCCTCAGCCTCTGGAGTACTAGAGTTAAAATCCTATGCCACTAAGCCCAGCTTGGGTATCTTGTCATACTAAATAGCAACAAATTCACCTGAGACTCTTGAAGTCATACCAAAGGGATCCAGGAGTCACTCCAGAAGCTTCTGCCTCCAGCCAGAGATGGGACCACCAAAGAGCTGAAGCATACCCACTATAATGAAAGATATCTATGTGTATTTGTGGTAGGCGTTGCTTGTTTTTTCAAGACAGGGTTTCTCTGTGTAGCCCTGGCTGTCCTGGAGCTTGCTCTGTAGACCAGGCTGGCCTCAGACTCAGAGATCTGCCTGCCTCTGCCTCCCGAGTGCTGGGATTAAAGATGTGTGCCACCACCACCCAGCCCCAAAAGCTGTGTAGTCTTAAATACAGAGATGATCATCCTGCAAGGATTCTGAGGAACCAACTCATTGGTATACTAGTAAGTTACAGGAAAGTATTTACTGACCTGCACACAGCTCTACCAGGACACACAGGAGGGAGTTTCTCCGACCAAGTGTTCCAACATAAACAAGAACAGCTTCCACCAAAGACAGGTGCTGTGTGCTTCCTAGGCTTCAGTGCTGAGCACCTGAGAGCAATCTGAGTCCAGTGAGTCTGCCAGATTCACTCGCCAGTTAACAAGAAATGCAGGGAAATGTTAGAGACGGGGGAGGAAGCAACCAGAAAAGATTTGCTGAAGAAAACCCCTAAGAGCAGGGACTCATTTTCTTCAGAGGCACCTTCTAAAGGAATGAGGGAAGACTTTGAGCTGAAAGAAAAAAACAAGCAAACAAACCTGGTTGTCACAGTGAGGGATGAATGTATGAGTGACATGGTGGTCACTGGCAAGCCCGGATGGGACAGTGTCTTAGGCACTTCAAGGCACTGAGGAGTCCTGCATCGATGCTAATGGGTGTAGCCTAGGCAATCAGCCCTCCCTACTCTGTCTGTCTGTCTGTCTGTCTGTCTGTCCAGGGTTTCTCTGTGTAGCCCTGGCTGTCCTGGAACTGACTCTGTAAACCAGGCTGGCCTTAAACTCAGAGAACCACCTGCCTCTGCTTTCCAAGGGCTGAGTTTAAACGTGTACTCCATTACCACCTAGCTCCCCTACCCCCTTTTCTGTTGAAGGAAGCTAAGTCTAGAAAACTTAATGACTATTTCTAGAATGGACAGGGATGGGGTATGTGTGTGTGTGTGACTAACATAGAACCAGGAGGATAAGCAACATGTTCATGGAACTTCATCCCTGTGCTGGGGCCACCCTTGCACATGTCTGGGCCCCAGTGATGAGTCAGTTTTGTAATCTTTTTCATTCTTTATTGATATCCAGCAAAAGTGACCTCAACTGTGATGGGTGGGGACTGTGGACAGGTGTATGGGGCCCTGTGCAAGGCTGGAGTTGGCTATTATTCCTGAAGTTGTCCAACCTAGGTTCAGCAGTGAGAGAGTATTGGAAACCATTCACCAGCTCAGGATGCCCGGGCAGTACTTGTCAATCAGCCCTTGATAGTAGGGCCGAAGGCTCTCCACATCCGGTAGGTCAGGGCACTTAGTGTAGAGATCAAACTTGCTGCAGACAAGGGGAGGAACAATGAGCATAGGAAAGCTCCTTCGACCCCAAGTCCCCTTCATTGTCCGCACCCCTTAAGGAACTACATACTTGAACTCTTGCACCCAAGGCAGCATATCCAAGTCTTGCTGGTTGCACAGCTGCTGGTAGTCACCGCTGGTGTGCCACGGGTAGAAGGAGTGGAATCGGATCATGTAGTAGGCCTGGGGAAGCCACATGCAGCATGCTCAGCTCTGCCAGACTAGTTGGACTGGACAAGGTTCCTGACTGGGCCCCTCCCTCCACCTACCTCTGAAGGCAGGGAAAACTTGTTGAACTTCATCATCTGGTATAGGTATTCTACAGGAGAGGGGGTCATTATAGCCAGGTGCCCAGATGGGCAGCCCTCACCACCATCCCTGCACCAGTCCCTTGCCCATCTCTAGCTGTCCTCACCATCATGGCCCCAGGACATAAGGACGTTCTCAAGTCCACAGTGGGGCTGGTACATGCCAAGTTCTGTGCTGCAATGATCAAGAGATGAGCCTGAGAGGAACTGGAGGGGTATAGGGAAAAGACCAGCCGTGGTCCTGAATTGAGATAAAGTGAGGTACTATTGCCGGGCAGTGGTGGCGCACGCCTTTAATCCCAGCACTTGGGAGGCAGAGGGAGGTGGATTTCTGAGTTTGAGACCAGCCTGGTCTACAGAGTAAGTTCCAGGACAGCCAGGGCTACACAGAGAAACCCTGTCTCAGAAAACCAAAAAAATAAATAATTAATAAATAAATAAATAAATAAATAAATAAATTGAGGTAGTATTCAATACACCTGTATCGAGGGTCCTGGAGGTCAGGATTGTCCTGGAAAGTAGAGTCACAGAACACCACAGAGGCCTGGGGACGGCAGCCCACAGGAAAAGTGTCTCCAACAACAGCCCACTAGGAAAGAACAGGCAGCTGTGGGTGAGGGGTAAACAGGTCTCCTCCTTTCATAGTGCCCCAAGCCCAGTGCTGAAGCTGCCTCACTCCCAACACCTGGCCTTTACCTGAGGTTCCCCCCACAGAGATAAGATCTTCCCCAGATCATGCAGAAGTCCAACCAGGTGGAACCAGTCTGTGGAAAAGGCACATATGACCTAGAAACTGAAGGGCTTATAAAGGTAGGCAGAGCAGGCTTTGTGCTGAAAGTGAGGAGCCCAGGGGTCTGCTTCCCTCAAGGTGGGGCCTGTGGAAGAGGACCAGGCCTCTCTGGTCTCTTTCTGGGGTGATGGTTGCACCTCCCCCACTACAGCTGTAGAAGCACACCCTTGTCTGGGTGGGCTTTTCGGATGCCCTCCGCGGTCTGGTACGCGTGAAAGGAGTTGGGGAAGTCTACGTCCGGGTCAGATTCATCCACCAGATCATCCAGCATGTCCACAGCCTCCATGACTGTCATCTTCTTGTAAGAGAAGCTTCCAAACTGGACACGCTGGAGAGAAGGGAGAAGTCAGCCATTTTTCATGTCCCACAGAGAGGGCTACAGAGTAGGGTCGTTCTGTGGGTCAAAGGCAAAGAGGCACCCACCCTCAGAGTCTGCATTAGGAGCAGGAAACTTTTACCTTCCTGGTGACGAAGTCCACCGTCTGGTGAGTGTGCATGAGCTTGTAGGTGGTAAAGACTCGATCCAGCAGCGGGCCTGACTGAAAAGCAGACAATCAGCGCAGGCTATGTGCCAGACTGGCCCAGTACACTGGAGGCTATAGCCTACCCTGCTATAGGCCATACCCCACAGATATGAAGTGGAATGGAGCTTCCAAAGAAAGCCCCCTCAGAGCTGTAGCAAGAGGAGGGACTGCTCTCCACAGGGCTGGACCAGACAAAGACTTGATAAGGCAGAGGTGAGAAAGGTGAGCCAGGGAGTCACTCACAGTGTAGTTTCGGAAGCTGTACTTGCTTTTGGCCATCTCTGGGTCCACATCAGGTCGATAGACCAGGGAAGGGTCTGGGCCCTGGTTAAATAGGAGTTTGACCCGTTTCACCACCAGCCAGCCAGGTCCACAGGAAGTGAGGGAATTACATCTCCAGGGGACTAAATACTAAAACACCTCATCCCATGTACATGTCAGCTTAACCATGCACCAGCCAGCCAGAGCCAGCTGATGCCTACTTCCAATGTGAGGATATTAAGAGACAGCAGCCCCCACCTGCTTGATCTCCTTGCAGTTAGAAGGTAATTTTAGGAGGTTGCCTGACTCAACAAGGAATTGGGAGAGGGAGGGTCCTAACCTCTATCTGGGCTGGACCACAACAGGAAGGAATTGGCTCTGTGACCTTGGGGGGGGGGGGCTAGCAGGAACCAGGTGAAAGGGGGTAGTACTGCCACTGCCTCTTCCATTGAGAGCAGTTGAGCCCATGGCAAGGAGTTGGTGAAGCCATTCCTGTATAGATCCTAAGGTACTCACCAATTCGACCTTCATCCTGAGAAGGAGCAGTACCCAGATGGCAGAGCTTGCAGGAAGGCGAAGTCCTAGGCCAACGCGCTTTTTATATTCACACAGGTTATATAACTGACCAGACAATGCCTATCTCCTTGGCCTTGACATTTAGTAATAAGTGACCATGTACCTTCCTCCTGGCCTCAGCAAGTTAATATATCAGTACAGAAGCAAAACCCGTTAGCCCAGCCCCCTTTGCCTTACTATCTGCCTCTTCTGTCCCTCAGATAAACTGGACCACTCTGTAGCCAGACCTCTGACTCCCTCTTGTTGGGGGGCACAGAGGTCCTTGTGCTCACAGAGAAGCACTAGAGAACCAGTGGTGTTAATCACACAAGGCTGTCTCCTCAACGGAGGAGACAAAAATCAAACAACTGTATTCCATCCAGAAAGCTGAGAGTGGCTCTCGTTGAGGACCTGGTGACATTTTTGCTATCTATAGAGGCAGACTGCATCCAAATTCTTCAGGATGATTGTCCCAGAATCTTCCCTCCCTATACTGTTACCTATCGTTAGGAGAGGTGTCACATGTATTTTATGGCCTGCTGACCTCTATGCAATCTGTCGGAGACCACACTAGATTTTAGGCCTTTTGACTGTAGAACTCACCTTCATGGCCACACGTATTGTGTAAACAAATTTATGTAGTCACACCTTAAACTTTATTATACACCCAGAATTGGACTGCTCTGGACTGATTGTGGCCCCGAAACCTCTTCCCAAATTGTACTGTGTTTTCAATCTGTTGACAATGAACCTCCTGATGAAGTCTGAACCAGGTTTTCATTTTTGTCTCTTCTCAGATCACCGCCTACATTGATACTTACAGGGTCTCCCCTCAACTAGCTTCATAAATGCAGGGCACAAGACCCTTGGAGAAGGTAAGTAACGTTTTCTTTAAATAGAGACTCAGGGTTAGGAGCCTGGTAGTGGTGGCACATGCCTTTGATCCCAGCACTCAGGAGGCAGAGGCAAGCAGAGGCTGAGTTCAAGATCGGCCTGGTCTACACAGCAAGTTCCAGTATAGCCAGGGCAACACAAAGAAACCCTGTCTCAAATAAATAAATAAATAATAAAAAACTAAGAGTTAGGGAAACTTGCTCTTCTCACTGAAAAAAAGCCTCCACCTTAAAGGAAGAGAGTGGAACTAAACATGGGCTCTTCTCAGTTCTTTGAGACAAAGCATTATGTACAATTCTTAAAATATTTAAGAATCAAAGGAACAACCAGGCTTTGGTAGTGCAGGCCTTTAATCCCAGTACTGAGGCAGAAGCAGGCAGACCTCTGTGAGTTCAATGCCAGCCTTGTCTACAGAGCTAGTTCCAGGACAGCCAGGGATATACAAAGAAACCTTGTCTCTAAAAAAAGAAAGAAAGAAAGACAACAACAAACAAACAAGATCTAAAAGAAACAAAATATTCAAAGCTACAGCTCTGCAACTTTATACACATAGGAACTAAAGTAAAGAGAGCTCGTGAAGGACTGGAGAGATGACTCAGAGGTTAAGAGCACTGACTGCTCTTCCAGAGGTCATGAGTTCAAATCCCAGCAACCACATGGTGGCTCACAACCATCTGTAATGAAATCTGATGCCCTCTTCTGGTGTGTCTGAAGACAGCTACAGTGCACTTGAGAGAGAGAGAGAGAGAGAGAGAGAGAGAGAGAGAGAGATCATGAAAAGGGAGAGATAACAAAAAATCTGTCAATCTTTTTAAAAAGAGAGAGTTGTTTGGGTTTTTTGTTTTGTTGTTTTTTTCCCATATAGTGGGAATAACTCAATATTAAATGTCTCTTCATGAGAATTGTTCCCCCCTAATAGCAGGAATAACTCAGTATCAATGGCTCCTTCGTGGAAGAAAAAAAAAATCAAAACAAACCAGACTTCTAGCACTAAAACAGTGTCAACCAGGACATAAAGCACTAAGCCAACACTGTTTAAGTTTCCAGAAGTATTAGTCATTCATTATTTAGAGGATACTTCCTCTGATCACCCAATAAATTGCTTAAATGAGTGCTTAAATTTCATAGTAAACTAAAAGAGCTATATTTTGAACGAGATCATTGGGTACACTCTTATCTGTTTATCAATACTGAGGATTTGCCTCTGCTCTTTAAGTTGCTTTCTGGAAACTCTTGGTTAAATTCTATAAAAAATGAAACACCCAAAACAGAGCAGGTTATTAGCTTATTAAGTAAGGTGGCTGCTAAGGCAGTAGCTCATAGAAATAATCTCTTATTGATAAAGAGCCTACAAAAATTATTTTCCAGGCTGGAGAGAGGACTCAGTGGTTAAGAGCACTGGCTGCTCTTCCAGAGGTTCTGAGTTCAGTTCCCAGCAACCACATGGTGGCTCACAACCATCTGTAATGGGATCTGATGCCCTCTTCTGGAGTGTCTGAATATAGCTACAGTGTACTCATATATAAATAAAATAAATACATCTTTAAAAAAAATAAAAAGAATTCTCTTTTTTTAAAAAAATTATTTTCCCACTAAGTAAAATGCAGGCAAATTATTGGTTCCACTCTGTTAATAATTAGTAGGCCTCATTAACATGTTACTTGGGATCTATAGCTAATTATCCAAAATATTTCCTTTTTTAAGAATTTTTGAAACTACCCCACAGGTATTGCCTAAAATTACATCTAGGAATTTTATGGAGATTGCTTTTAATGTTTTCATGGATGGCTCTTCAGAAGGACAAGGAGCTTATGTTTTATATATAATTTCTACATGCTCCACTGTCTTAGTCAGGGTTTGCTAGAGTCATGGAACTTAGGGAATGTCACTATATATTAAGGGAATTTATTGTAATGACTTAGTCTGTAGTCCAACTCACCTAACAATAGGCAGCTCTGAATAGGAAGCCCAAGAATCTAGTAGTTGCTCAGTCCCAGAAGGCTAATTGTTTCAGCTGACCTTCTGTAGAAGCTGGTCTTCTGTAGAAGTAGATTCCTACAGATGTGCTGGCAAGCAGTCTAAGAAGAGAGAATCTTCTTTCTTCCAATGTCCTCATGTCAGCTTCTAGAAGAAGCTGTGGCTCAGACTAAAGGTGTGTACCACAATGCCTGGATCTAAAACTGGCTTTGTCCAGGCTGATCTTAAATTCAGAGATCTGCTTGCCTCAATCTCCTGAAATTAAAGATGTATACTATCTTGCCTGGGCCTAAGCTTTTCATGGCCACTATGCCTCAAGATCTCCATGTCAAGATCCAGGTCAGAAACCTCCTGTCTTCCAGCTGCATGATCTGGATCACAGGTGTGCCCTCCATTTCTGGATTGTAGTTCATTCCAGATGTAATCAAGTTGACAACCAGGAATAGCCATCACACTACACACACACACACACACACACAAATTGTTCTCCCTTTGGGTTTTACAACTCAACCATCTAAACTCACTGTAATCAACCAGCTTTTATTACATTTCTCAGCCATTGTCTATTTTAACTGACTTTGCTATTTATTTAACTCAGGTGACAGTTTATTGGATGGATTAAAGAAAAATCAGAATCTTCCCGTTATATGGGTAGCTTTGGAACTCCAGTTTGAACATCCTCTTCCAAAATGGCTGTTCTTAAGGAAGATTGAGGCCCCAACATTAACTGGCCTCATATGTGAGTTAGCGCATGAAGGGCAGAAGCTCACCAAGAATGGAAAGTGACCTGACTTGAGAGGAAACAATGTTGCAGAAGGAGTGTGAATGCAAAAGGGATAAGGTGGGAGGAAGCTGAGGGACTGGAGAGGAGTCTTGTTTAACACAGAGTCGGAAGGGATCAGGGAACACGAGTCGTTTGGAGATAGGCATGGAAAGGAAGCAAAAGTGGAAAGGGGGCTTAATACGTTCCTTCAGCTCAGTTTCATCGCATTAAAAAACAATACGTAAGCCGGGCAGTGGTGGCGCACGCCTTTAATCCTAGCACTCGGGATTTCTGAGTTCGAGGCCAGCCTGGTCTACAGAGTGAGTTCCAGGACAGCCAGGGCTACACAGAGAAACCCTGTCTAAAAACCAAAAAAACCAAAAAACAAAAAACCAAACGTAAATAAATAAACAAATCTAATCTTATTGAAACTTGACAGTAATACCAAACAGCTAGCACCTATGTCTCTGGAAAACATTAGCAGGAGATGCCTGCCTGGGAGGAACGCCAAGGACAATGGTGACTGTTATTGGTCAAGACAACACCTACAAAATGTCTTAGTCCCGCTGAGCCCTCTGTTTGCTGTTTATCTCTTCTTTGTAGACTAAGGAGGTGACAGCTAGATATCTTGAATTGGGTGGAATTTTGTATAATGATAAAGCCCTAAGGTTGTAAAGCTGTACTCAGCTTAGCAAAAATTATCAGAGAGGTATGTCAAAAACTATAAAAGCCTAATTCTAGAAAAGCTACTAACTTGTTATAAACTGATAAAAGATAAGACGTGAAAGTTAGACTAGGGGCTGGAGAGATGGCTCAGCGGTTAAGAGCACTGACTGCTCTTCCAGAGGTCCTGAGTTCAATTCCCAGCAACCACATGGTGGCTCACAACCATCTAATGAGATATGATGCCCTCTTCTGGTGTGTCTGAAGACAGCAACAGTGTACTCATATACATAAAATATATAAATTTTAAAAAGAAAAAAGAAAAAACCTGTCCACAGAACCTAGTAAAACTAAAGCCTTCCAGCAAGCTCTTCCTCTGTGAAGCTGTTAGGCTGGATATTGTTCACAGTTTTGTTTACAGTGTGAGCTGAATATGTGCTTTCACAATTGCGTGGGAAAGCCTAGTTATTTTCTCCTTTAGGATTTTCTGATTATTCCTTAGATATTTCTGAATATCCCATTACCTAGTAAGAGAGTCTTCTTAAACTCATAATTAAGATTGTCCTGCCTTTTGTCTTTCTTTCTTTTTCTTTTCTTCTCTCATATATTACTTCTCAACTGTAGTTACCCCTCCCTCCCCTCCCCCTAGAGGCTCTCCCACCTACCCTCTCTCCCAGATCCACCCCCTTCTCTGCTTCCCCTCGGAAAAGAACAGGCCTCCAGGGATATCCACCAAACATGGCATCACAAGCTACAATAAGACCAGGCACATACCATCACATCAAAGCTAGATGAGGCAACCCAGTAGGAGAGAAAAGGTCTCCTCACAAGCAGGCTTAAAAGGATCAGGGACAACCCTCCCTCCCACTGTAAGGATTCCTACAAGAACACCAAGCTATTCAGCCATGACATATATCTGCAGAGGACCTAGCACAGACCCCTACAGGCTCCCCAATCTCTGCAAGCCCCACGAGTCCAGGTCAGTTGGTTTTGTGGGCCATGTTTTTGTGGTGTCTGTAACCCTTCTGGTTCCTCCAATCCTTCCTCCCCAAAATTCCCCACTCCCCACCCCCCTTTCTGTAGGACTCCCCAAGCTCCACCTAATATTTGACCAAGGATGATTCTCTCCTTTTTCACTGATTGCCCTGAATTTTAAACACAGCAACTTTTTTGTTTTTTCCCTGAAACAGGGTTTTCCTGTATTCCAGAGCCCTGGCTGTCATGGAACTCACTCTGTAGACAAGTCTAGCCTCAAACTCACAAGACCTACCTGCCTCTGCCTCCCGAGTGCTGGGGTAAAAGGCATGTGCCACCATCGCCTGGCTGAAGATATCAAATCTTAAATTAAAAGCCTTAAAATTAAAATCGTAAGTTAAAAATTTAAATCTTTAAAAGTTAATGACCATTATTAATTAAATTAATTTTGTTTTTTGTTTTGTTTTGTTTTTGTGGTTGTTGGTTTTTTTTTAAGTTTTATGCTTGCCCTTGGTCTGATTAATGATCAAACTCTGGCAAGGAAGAAAGTCAAAGGAAGCTCGTGACAGCCTGTCCTCTATTAAAGATAAATTTTAAACACTGTTTGAAACTTTTCTCTTTTTTTGTTTGGTTGAGTGTGTTTGTTACTTGTTTTGTTTTGTTTTGTTTTCCAGAGGGGAGGGTTGTTTTTCTGAGATTGGGTTTCTTTGTTTAACAGAGCCATGGCTGTTCTGGAATTTGTTCTATAGACCAGCCCGGTCTCAAACTCACAAGACCCACCTGCCTCTGCCTCCGAGGGCTGGGGTGAAAGGCATTGTTTGGATATCAACTTGACATCTGAAAATATGGCTGTCCATATCTTAGACATTCTCTGGTGTCAGATATGTAAAGATCTGTGCTCAAAGTACACTATTGGCATACACAGCACCTCTCTCTAACAGAAGGTTCTGGAAACTCTAGGGGAAATCCACTGTATCATATCTGAAACTTAACTGTCAAATAGCTTTTTACAAATTTCCTTTCAGGGGCTCTCATACTAGTAATGGTCCTGCTTATGCTAGCAAACTATTTGAGAAATTTTCATATTAATCATGCTACTAAAAATCCCTTACTATCCACAGGGTCAAGCTATTGATTATTAAGTATCCATCAGAAACTTAATTGGCAAGTTAAAAAATAGATAAGTAGGTAGATAGATAGATAGATAGTATTTACACCCACCTAAATCCTCACATAGTATTTAGCTACACTAACTTTAATTTTTTGTTTGTTTTCGTTTTTCATGACAGCGTTTCTCTGTATAGTCCTGGCTATCCTGGAACTCACTGCATAGACCAGGCTGGACTCAAACTCAGAGGTTCGCCTGCCTCTGTATCCTGAGTGCTTGGGTTAAAGGTGTGTGCCACCACCACCTGGTCCTAACTTAAATTTTTTAACTTATTTTAATTTTAATTTTATTTTATTTATGTGAGTGCTCTATTTACATGTACACCTGCATGCCAGAAGAGGACATAAGACCCCATGATAGATGGTTGTGAGCCACCATGTGGTTGCTGGGAATTGAACTCAGGACCTCTGGAAGAGCAGCCAGTGCTCTTAACCACTGAGCCATCTCTCCAGCCCTTTATTTTTTTAATTTTAAAAGGATAATGCTTTTTCTGCTGCCCAAAATCTTTTGCCCTAAAGGAAACACAACCCGAAGTAAATGCTAAATAAAAAGAAAGCACCAGCTGCTCTAGCAACAAGGTGAGGTTATAGTCGTGTCTTTTCAGAAAATGAACAAAGTCTCTGATGGCTTCTGATCTGATGGATCTGCCCAGGACATCCAGAGACCAGCAGACAAAGGAAGCATCTGCAGGCAGATGACAAATCCATCAGGAGCAGATGTCCCAAGGGGGAGAGCAAACTGATAACTTGGGGAAAACATCAAGACTTTAGCTCATCAAGCTGAGACTTGGGGAAAACAAGAAGAACCAACCCAAACTGATGCTGTTATGTTTAATGACCGTGTGGCATGATGATTCTTGCCAAGGCAGGGTTCAAATGTCTTTTGTCAGGGGAGATAAAAGACACAGCTGTGATAAGAGACAATATGATATTGTTTTGCCATGCTAAGGATTCTTATAAAGCTTTGTATGGACTAGGCTGTATCACATCCATTTGGTCAGAGCAGAAATGAATCGAGAGATGGGTAAATTGAGGTTGGCTTTCCCCTTTCCCTGGTCCTCTGTTAGCTGATCTTATAATTCTCTTATTCTCACAGTTATTAATTAGACTAGCTAAAAAGGCAGTGCGTTCAACCTTGGCTTCTATTACAGCCACTATTTTCTTCCTCACAAAAATTTGAAGGGAGGAGATGTCGAGGGAACAGACGTCCTTGTATTCAGAGAGAATCACTAAGAGGACTCGGGATGTTAATTATAGAGAGAACATCTTGAGTGTCCTACAGAGGCATCATCTGTCAACTAACTCAGTGAGCCACCTGCCTCTGCTCCCGAGTGCTGGGGTTAAAGGCCTGGACCACACTGCCCTGCTTTGCCTTCGCTGGATTCTTGAGAAGGCAGGTAGGTGGCGGGTTATCCATCCGGGGTGGAAGACAGGCTTCTTCACAAGCCGATTTAGGGATTTTGTTTTGCAGTGATGGGTATTAAACCAACGGCCTCATAGGAGCTAGGCAAGTGCTCTCCCATTACTTCAGGGCAGCCTGTCTGAGGTCTGGACAAGAAGGGTTCCGTCTTGGCTTCTGGCCAGGGGGCTCATACAGACCAGAATTTAAGCTACTCGGATACTCTTATAATGAAGATCCAGCAGGGACCCAGTAGACAAAAACAATCTGCCTGGGCTGTGACATGCTTGGAGCAGGGAAGAGGTACCATGAGGGTGAACGTCCTAGGTTAGAAGCCAACTGAGTTGGTCGGACATTGCATGGGTTCCCTAGGCAGCTGCGCTGAGTCTCCTGCAGCCCTTTACTACCTAAAGGTAAACTGCAGCCAGCCTTTTCCTAGCTACCTTTCTGATGTGTTTCCCTCTGTCTTTTCCTAGTTAAAAGTCAGCCCCAGGAGGGCAGGGCTGGACTCTCTAATGTATCCTGTGTGCTACACGCCAGGATGAGGGTGAAAGGTTCTTGGAGAAGGCTTGAGTCATGACCTTCAAAGCAATCGAGGCTGAGTGCTAGTATCCGAATAGGTTCTTGAGGAGAGTACATCTTTCAAGTGTGAAAACAAACAGCTAGAAAGTGGCCCCAGGGGTGGGGCAGGAGCGCCGCTTTCCTCTCAGGGTACAGCCACTGGACCTCTCTGCATGGGGGCACCGAGAGGTAGTCAAGTGTAGCCAAGCACAGTGTGGGGTTGGCATCAGACCAGATACAAGGGTCATAACTGGCAACCTTCTGATGCTGCACAAAAAGCCAGTAGTCCTCCCCATTCAGAGCGAAGCTCTGAGGCTCAGGGTTCTTGACCACTCATGAGATTCTAGAGATTCATGTGCAGCAGGCCTGGGAGTCCAGGCTGGGAAAATGCAGGGTATCGTTATAGGAGGTATGGCGGCAACCAAAGGTGCTCCTAAAGGAGAAGATGTCTTGTGATGAAGAATGGGCCACCCAGGCTCAAGAGAAGTGCAAGGTTGGACCTTGCCCAAGATCCAGAGTACCTAAGAGGATTCTGGGAAATCTGGGTCTTGGAGACTCAGTTTGTCTGTCCTCAGCTTGCTCCTGATTCCTCACCTTTACTCCAAGACCTAGAGGCTCCTCAGCTACCACCTCCCATTACCGCTCCTGTTCTGGTCTCTGTGCATGGAGGTTTCTATTTTAGCAATGCAGGGACCAAGCTAAACTACCCACAGGGCTTATTGTGGAAGGAAGGTGAGTTTCCAGAATCATATAAACCGAGTAAGCACAGGATGGAGGTCCAGAAGGGTACTTTCAGGATGCTCCTAACTGGGGACCATTTCTGGTCACTGAAAGGTAGGCCTGACTCTGAGCACGAAGACAGTAGCCACTGGGGCATGTCACTGACCTCAGTGCGGCTGACAATAGATGTGGAGTGATGAAGAATTCCTACCAGGTGGCGCTGGAACGCACATGCAAGTGCTGTGAGTACTTGCTGAGGAGCAGCAACCCTCTGGGGACCCTGTGTCCTGACAGGACAATAGCAAGGTCTGAGTGAAATAAAATGTGCCAACACCTTGTTCCAAGAAACTATTTCCAGGCTGTGATTGATGTCACACCTCCCCCCCCCCCCAAACCCATGACCTCCCAACCTGTTTTTTGTTTTTGTTTTTTAAACAGTCTTTGTAGCAAAGGCTGGTCTTGAACTTGTGATTCTGGACAGCTTGGTTCTCCTCTTGATTGCCATTTGTGGTCCATCTCCCCTTCTTGAACTCTTAGCTGGGAACAAAGGAATACGCCTGTCAGACTCTACTATCCCTACTGCTCATGCCAGATGTCCTCACAGGATGGAGGTGGGCAGGTTGCAGAGATAACCTTGTTTAAACGGCTCCAGCTTTCCTGAGGTAGGTTTGGGTTTGTTTGTTTGTTTGTTTGTCTGTTTTTCCCTGATTGGGAGTAGTTTTGTTGTTGATTGGGTTTTTGAGATAGAATCTTGCTATATAGCCTAAGCTGGTCCTGAATTTCTCATCCTCCTGACTCAGTCTTCCAAGTGCTGGGGTTGCTGCGTGTGTCACCATCTCTTGCTCAGGGGTAGGTCATACTCAACCTTTTAAAGATGGGCCACTTTGTCTAATCCCCTGCCTCTCAGACTCTGGTCTGAGAGTAAGAAAGGTTGTCTCTGCTGTACTTTATCCCAGAATGTCCCAGGAGTTTCCATCACCACTTTGCCCTGGGCTCCAGGTTAGCAACAGCCACTGGAGGTCTCTTTTCTGACTGACTCTAGGGACCACACCATATAGCCCTTCTTTCTGCCCCTCCTGTCTCAGGTCTCGAAAGGAAAAAGTCATTGTTCCAGATCAGGTACAGGAGGGTAAACTGCACAAGAGAGTGGCCACAGCTTTCGCCCACAGACTTTAATTCCCAGTGAGGTTGGGGTAAGGTGGGGTCACAGGGGCCACTCCAGCCTTTCTCCTGCTTGCTCATAGGTGGGGCTGTGTTTAAGACTTTAGCTTTTGCCTATTTCTTTAGGCACACGCCTCCTCAAGTTCTTTGTGGTATGTGATACTGACAGCACTTCTTCCAAGCACCTATACCCTGAGTGTACACAGTTCTGAGATGCACAGGCCCCCGTCGGTGCCGAATGTACAGCTTAAACCCACATACTCTCATAGGTTTACAGTATCCAAAGCCATGAGGAGTTGCTGCAAGCAGGAGCTCCAGAGAATTGGGCCAGGGTGTGGAGCTCAGCTGCTGTACACACTCAGAGTACAGCACTCCAGGTAGAATACCTAGGGCCCACCTCAGCCATAACTGTGGGGGCTGCTGGGATCCACAGGAGCGGAGTCCCGCCGACCAGCTGGCCGGACAAGCTGCCACAGGCGATGGCTCAGATTCTGGACTTGGCATGTACCCAGTACACAGCCAACCCTCAGGAGCTGGACATGGGGTCGTCGGGATCCTAAGTGTCGCTGGGGACTGGGGTGTCGTGAACCACCACTCTGAGGCAGATGAACCATAGCAAGGACTGGGTTGTCTCTTCCTTGTGGCTGGGGAGCATGTCGAGGCTTCCAGACTACAGGCCGAAGTGAGGGGTGTCCAGGCTGCAGGCCACTGGAAGGAATCTTGGCTGGGGCCTCTCTGCAGAAGGGGAGAGAAAGATGTAGTAAACTCGGTGACCTAGTATAGCCTTCCAAAAGCCCTTAAACCCACCTACTTCTCTTCTTCACAGTCTGAAGGCACTGGCAGGGGAAGCCAGTAGCTTCCCTAAAAGCCTGGCCCAAGACCAGGGGAAGCCCAAAAGCTTGGTCTCCAACCTGAAGGCTGGGAGGGGGAGCCCACCATCCTTTTGGGCTTACTGGCAGCTTGGCCATCTCAGTAGCCCAAGTCACATGTACCATTAACAGCACCATTCTGAGCAAAGGTCCCCAAGAAAGACCCCCTCCCCCCACCCTGGGTTCTTCCCTTATGTGGTCAGAGGCCAGCAGGCTTGAGAATCTCTCTCTTCCTCCAGCAGACCTTTTGTTTAAGGTCTATTGTATCCGTGGGGGAATAAGTACCCCAAGTAGAAAGAGGCAAAGGAAGAAAAAGTCCTGCCTTATTCAGGCAACACTAAAGGTGGAGGGTGGCCCTTGATCTGGGAGATGAGCTCTAGAAAAGTTAGGTCCCCGTGAGAAGTCCGGTCTGATCCTGTACTCACCTGGATCTAGAGAGCCTCAGTCCCTTGCCCAGGCTGCCAGACAGCGTGCCCGGGAGCAGGTAGAGGAGGCTGATGCAACCGAGGGTTACCGTGACCATCAGCAACTGGGCCATGGCGGGCTGGGCTGTGAAGGAAGAATGTGGTGAAGCCAGCAAATGGGGTGGAGGAGGGCCACTCTGGCCTGGAGCCAACCCTCTTTGCCCACCAGTTGGGGAGCCCTTTTCTGCCCCGGGGCTTGGAATGTGGGAAGATTGGTTGGTACCTGCGTCTGCTGTCTGTCGGGGCACCGGTCTCAGGATCTGGAGACAACTGGCAAGGTTGAGATCTGCTGGCAGTTCCCAGAACACGCAGTGGAACTTGTGGGTCAGGTCGTGATCTTCTAGGAGAGAAAGCCTTCTGGGGTCCAGCGGAAAATCAGTTTGGGAAGCACTTCCAGCACTAAGTAGTCTTTGGAGCTAAAGGCGGGGCCCAGGCGCTGATGGGGCGGAGCATCCTCCACCCCGGGTGGGCTGGGGTAGCCACGCTCTCCTGGTAGCTACTCCAGCCCAGTAGGAAGCAGGAGAGCCATAGGGGGTCACTTCAAGGGGCCCATCCCTGCTGGGAAATGCTCAACAGCTGACCAGAAACCCTGTGGGGTTACTACCCTCACTCCTGGTACCTTCTGGTGCGCGACAGTCTCAGAGACTTTCAATGGTCGACCAGGCAGGTGAGTGCTAAGGTAGGGAGCTGTGCTCTGGTTCCAAGGGCATCCACCTGTGGTTGCCCAGCATCCCCAGGGGATAATGGCAGATTCCGGTGGTCTGCCTGCTCGTTTCCCGGACAGGTGGTTCCTCGTTACCAAATACTGTAATACAAAGAGAGCCCCCCACCACAACAATACTCTGGGTGACAGACTCATTGCTCTTTTCTGCACACAGTATTCTCTGTATGAGTCGCACACGCACGCACAAGCACGTAATGTGTGTGTCTGAGTGTGTGTGTGTCTGTCTGTCTGTCTGTCTCTCTGTGTGTAAGCATAAAGGTGCTCTCATGGTTGGGCATACTAAAGTATGCAGGTGTTCTGTGAGTTTGTTTTTTTAATTAGCTCCCCCTCCCCCCACTGGGGAGTGAACCAGGCAAGCACGTACCACTGGGCCACATCCTCAGTTACCTTATTTGCCTTCTTTGTTGAGGTAGGGTCTTCCTAAGATGCTCTGGCCAGCCATGAACTCCCGCTGTCACCAAGGGAGGAATTTCAACTTGAAGTCTTTCTATCTCAGACTCTTGAATAACTGAGATTACAAGCCTGCACCATAAGCCCAGCAATCAGCCTTTTTTAAATCTGATTTTTGTTTTTAATGCTTCTGTATGTCTCCTTTTTACTTATTCTTACTAGTCTTTAGTGTATAAAACTATGGATTTTATTATGACACATTCATGAACATATCGTTTGTACTTTGCTCATATTCACGACATCTGTCCTTCATCCATCTAAACTTCAGTGATTTTTTTTTCAGATTTTCCACAACTAAAACCCTACCATCGGGAGCTTGTGTGTGTGTGTGTGTGTGTGTGTGTGTGTGTGTGCGGTATATGCCAAATTGTTCTTTACAATGTATGTGTCAATCCACCATCCACCCATAATGGATTCTGTGCCCCTGGTTCTTAACATCTTTGTCAGCCCAATGGAAATGTTAAAAAAACAAACAAACTACCAAAACCCTATCAGAAGCATTTTTCTGACTGCAGGAACATCTCTGTAACTCTCTGTGTTTCCTCTTCTATCTTGGTCACTCTGTCCCTTTGTGGGGCTTCCCCAGGACTTGGTCACTCTGTCCCTTTGGCTGAACATACATGGGTGCTCAGTAGACATTTGCCAGATGAGTGTGTATATATATATACATAGTGTAAGCCATGCTGAAGATGTTGCTTTACCCTCTGAGGAAAATATTAGCAGAGAATCACCCATTTGCTTGTTTCTTATCAGTTGTGGGAAGGGTGGTTTAGTCTGAGTCAAAGAAGAACAGAGTGCTAAGCATGGTGGTGTACACTTGTAAACCAGCATCAGGAAACAGAGGTAGGAGCGTTAGTTTTAAGACCAGCCTGGGCTACATAGCAAAACCGTGCCCTTCCCCCTCCCACCCCCCACCCCCAAAGCCAAGGCTGGGGAATGTACCTTTCTGGTTGAGTATTTTTCTGTGTTGATCCTGAGTATGATCCTGGGTTGCATCTATGACCCCTTCAAAAATGAGTAAAATGTGACCCTGAAAGCAGGTGAATGTGGGGTTGAGTTTAGAGAGGTTAGAAGGAAGAGACACAGGTCAGGAAGGGGAGGAACAAGAAGATTGAAGATCTGTGCACAGCCCTTCTATTTGACGGTGCAGGAAGCCATTGAGCACAGGAAGAGGCTACAGTGTGGACATGAGCAGGCTAATTTGCCTTCTCTGGATAGAGGGGTCTGTCTAGGAGGCCTCCAGTGTGGTGGGCCTACGCTGGGGTGGGAGGAGGGGGAGGTTGGGTGGAGAGGGAGGCTGGAACAGCTCTGGGTTTTCCCGGGATGGTTAGGTTCTGAGAACTGTTGTAAGCATCATCTGAGAGAATGAAGAGATGGTGTGGCTGAGTACCGAATCCGTGTGCCAGCTCTAAAGGGACAGCGGGGAGGGTTGAGCAGAGGGTGCTGTGACATCCCTGGTTCTTCAGCTGAGCATCCTTTCTCCAGCCCACTTCCATGTTCAATATGTCTTCACACTGCTGCTGGCACTGCCATCCAAAATACGAACTCCATCATGTCATTCACCGATCAATAAGTACAAAGTACACCCAATGGGCTGGCAAAATGACTCAGTGGATAAAGGCAATTGCCACCAAACCTAACAACTTGAGTTTGATTCCCTAGAACCCACATAGTGGAGAGATCTGGCTCTTTTTTTTTAATTTAATGTAAAAAAAAAATTTTTTTTTTTTTTTTTTTACTTATTCACTTTATATCCTGCTCACTGCCCCCCGGGGCACCCCCACCCACAATCCTTCCCCCATCCCCCCTCCACTTCTCTTCTGAATCAGTGGGGGCCCGCTGGGTATCCCCCCAACACACACACCCTAGCATGTCAGGTCTCTGAGAGGCTAGGCACTTCCTCTTTCACTGAGGCCAGACAGAGCAGCCCAGCTAGTAGAACATCTCCCACAGAGTCAACAGCTTCTGGGTAGCGCCTCCTCCCCTCCCCCAAGAACTGACTCTTAGAAGCTGTCCTTCCGACCAATACACACATGCATGGAACACAAAATAAAAATTTTGTACTAATACTGTTTTTGGAAAATATCTCTTGTAATCAACGAGGCTGAGCTTTTGTTGGACCTCACAAAGAAGTTAATAATATAGCTAAGTTAATAATATAACTTAAGATCACTCAAGACTTAACCTGGGGGTCGGGGAGACTTAACCTGGGGGTCAGGAAACTTCACCTGGGAGTTGGGGAGACTTAACCTGGGGGTCGGGGAGGCTTAACCTGGGGGTCGGGGAGGCTTAACCTGCTGTCCTACTGGGTACTCAGCCTTTTATTCCCCCCTTATGTGAGGCAGAGTCTCACTAAGTCTGTCTCACCAGGCCTGTCTGCCTCCTGAGTGCTAGGGTTAAAAGACATGTCTGAGTTTTACCCGCCTTTAAAGAACAATGGAACAAACTGCCTTGGGTTTCCCATGTAATCAGCCTTTCTCAATTAAGCTATCACATAGCTTTAATCTAGTATTTTCTTCCTCACCTCTGACCCAGAGTAATGTATGTGTTGTGATCATTTGCCTAAAACAGTCAACAGTTAAAAGCAACCTTATACAATCCAGTAAATACCTAGAATAAATATTGCAAATGTGTGGATATAGGTTGAAAGCATTTGTTTTATTTTTTTGGTTTTTCGAGACAAGGTTTCTCCGTGTAGCCCTGGCTGTCCTGGAACTCACTCTGTAGACCAGGCTGGCCTTGAACTCAGAAATCTGCCTGCTTCTGCTTCCCAAATGCTGGGATTAAAGGCATGCGCCACCACTGCCCTGCATTTGTTTGCCGTTTTCATTTACTATTCTGGGTTAGTTGGGAGCAGTACTGGAGTTTCTTTCTCGTAAAAACTCTTTACGATTTCTGTAAAGAGTCCCTCATTCCTTCCCCATGTGATGCTTTCTGTGCTGGTCAGTAAACACGGAGAGAAGCCTTTTGGTAGGGACAGATTGAAGACATAGGAAGAGAAGTGGAGAATTCAAATTTCTTTCTTTCTTTCTTTCTTTCTTTCTTTCGTTTTCTTTGGTTTTTTGAGACAGGGTTTCTCTGTGTAGCCCTGGCTGTCCTGGAACTCACTCTGTAGACCAGGCTGGCCTCGAACTCAGAAATCCACCTGCCTCTGCCTCCTGAGTGCTGGGATTAAAGGCGTGCACCACCACTGCCTGGCCTTAATGCATTTTTTAAAAGGAGGGGGGGAGTTTGAATTCTACTGTTCCAGTTTTGGCCAGTCTGCTCCTTTCCCTCCTACCATGGTCCCACAGTCACTTACGTCATCTGACTCCTGTTGGATACAACTGCCCTGCCCGTGTGGCCTCCAAGGGAAAACCCCAGCACCTCTTACCTTTAGTGGCAGAGGCTGCCTGTGGGAGTAACATGCAGGCTGGCAGTTACCTCTATTTTTTTGTTTGATTTTTGTTATTGTTTTAAGACAGAATCTTACTATGTAGCCCTGAGTGGCCTAGAACTCATGATATAGATCAAGATGGCTTCAAACCCATAGAGATCCACCTGCCTCTGCCTCCCATACGCTGGGATTAAAGGAAATGTCCCATTATTCCAGCCTGTCTTATCAGGGTTTTTGTTTTTCACTATTTAAAGTTTATTTACTTATTTATTTTTCTTTTTTAAAAAGATTTTTTATATATATGCTATTTCCAGACACACCAGAAGAGGGCATCAGATCTCATTGCAGATGGTTGTGAGCCACCATGCTGGGAATTGAACTCAGGACCTCTGGAAGAGCAGTCAGTGCTCTTAACCGCTGAGCCATCTCTCCAGCCCCCTAGAGTTCATTTTTATTACACTTATTTATGTGTGTGTGGTGAGTCGTAGTACACATGCGGAGGTCAGAAGACAACTGACATGAGTCAGTGATCTCCTTCTGCAGCGTAGGTCCTGGGGATCAAACTCTGGTTATAAGGCTTGGTGGCAAACACTTTGACCTGCTGAGCCATCTCACAAGCCCTTTGCCAGTTTTTAAAAATTATTTTGTGTATGTAGATGTTCTGCCTATCTGTGTATAGGTGCAGTTCTCGAATACCTTTCTGCCCTCTGAGGACAGAAGAGAGCATCAGTGCCTCCGGAACTTAAGATACAGAAGGGTGTGAGCGCCCTTGTAGGTACTAGGAATTGAACCTTGGTCCCCTGAAAGAGCAGCCAGTGCCCTAAACATTGAATCATCTCTCCATGCCTGTCAGTTTTTATTTTTTAATTTACATTTATGTGCTAATATATGGGTATGAGCATCTAAAAGTCAGAGAATAACCTATAGGAATCAGATTATCTCCTTTACCATGTGGGAGAATCCCACCAATCAAACTTAATAGAATTCAGGGCATCACCCTTGGCAGTAAGTACCTTTGTCCACTGAGCCATCTCACTTGCCCCAGATTTTCTTTCTTCCTTCCTTTTTCTTTTGAGACAGGGTCTTAGTGTGTTATGTATCCCAAACTGGCTTGAATATGAAATCCCTCTGCCTCAGTCTCCCAAGTGCTGGGATTCCAGGAATGCACCAATACACAGAGCTACATAAGATTTGTTTTTTAAGATTTATTTATTAATTTTAAGTATGTGAGTATACTGTCACTCTCTTCAGACACACCAGAAGAAGGCATCAGATCTCAATACAGATGGTTGTGAGCCACCATGTGGTTGCTGGGAATTGAACTCAGGACCTCTGGAAGAGCAATCAGTGCTCTTAACCACTGAGTCATCTTTCCAGCCCATAAGATTTTTTTAAAAATTAACTTATTTATTTTATGTATAAGTACACTGTCTCTGTCTTCAGACACATCAGAAGAGAACATCAGATCCCATTACAGATGGTTGTGAGCCACCACGTAGTTGCTGGGAATTGAACTCAGGACCTTTGAAAGAGCAGTCAGTACTCTTAACCAGTGAGCCATCTTCCAGCCCTCTACATAAGATTTTTAATTTGGGACAGGTGGAGATGAGCCTTGCTGAGAGAGATAGGACTGAAGTCCCCTATGCTGTCCTTCCAAGCTCTGGGTGGCAGGACAATTGCTACTTCCCGAGCTTATTCAAGCTTGCCCCAAGCTCATGGCAGGTAAGGATGAGGATATTTTTTGACCCTCGAGTTTTGGGCTGTCTGTCTAGTCTGCTCTTTTCCCTCCTACCACAGTCTCACGGCCACCTATATAGTACATCATCTGACACCTGTTCTGTACAACTGCCCATGTGGCCTCCCAGGGAAAACTCTAGCACCTTTTAAAGTTTACCTTTAGTTGCAGAAGCTGCCTTTGGGGGTAATGTGCAGGCCCCAGTCCCTCTATTGAATGGGGCTGGGGGTGGGGAGCAGAGAAGAGTTTTCTGGGGGGAGTCTGCCCTGGGGTCAAAGAGTTTTTTGGTGTTGGTGACATTGGGGAAGACTTTCGAGTAGTGGCTCTCAACCTTCACAATGCTGAGACCCTTAAATACAGTTCCTCATGTTGTGCTGACCCCCAACCATAAAATTATTTTTGTTGCTACTTCATACTTGTAGTTTTGCTACCACTGTGAATCATAATGTAAGTGCCCGTGCTTTCTGACGGCCTTAGGTGATCCCTGCAAAAGGGTCATTCAACTCACCCAACAGGGTCTTGATGCACTGCTTTAATTTTCTTGGGGCAACTTCACCAAGAAATATTGTTTTAAGGTATGAATTTGAGGTTTGATCCCGATGGTGAGGATTTTGAAAGTGAAAGACTGGGCTCAGTAGGGGAACTGATACTGAGCAGTGGGAAGTGTGTAGGTGGGTGGAAAAGGCAGGTGACTCTGGAAGGAGGGTAGTGTAGATGAGCCAGTTTGGAGATCTACCATATGATGGGTATGCTTTTTTTTTTCCCCTAGGAAAAGCCAACTCAAGCCTTAGCTGGCCAACCCCGAAACACAGGAAGTAGTATCAGAAGATGTTGGAGATTGAAGACCAAAAACAACTGCCTGTTAACCAGCAGGCTAGGTAGCATGTTTTGGGAGTATCCATCCATCGCAAGCTAGGCTCACTGTGTCACTGCGGGCCACTCTGCTCTTTAGGGGTATCCATTCATCTCAAGTTGAGGCAGTTGTGTCATCCTGGGTCACCCTACCTTCTTAGGTCTGCAGGATACAGATGGTTAAGATAGTACATAGCTAGGTGAGACATGAGCAATGAAAAACTGAGGCAGCCATCTGCAACAGGACAGGCATTTGGAGACTCGCATATGCGTAGTGGTGAGATGGGAGAATATCTTCTTGGAGGGGCCTAAACTGGCTGAGGAAAGGAACATCTGAGGAGATTACAGGTCCTTGAAGAGAAGAGGCCACCAGCAGGTGACCTGGGAAACACAGTGGTTAGGGTATTCAATTTAGTGGCAAGACACTTGAGGATAGTTGGAAAGGAACCCCTGTCAGGATTGGTAAGGACACTGGACCCCAGAGGTCATGGGAGGAATGGGATACAGGATCCTTATAGTTTCTAGGAGAGGCAACCCCAGGGTTCAGGCACCAAGTCAAACTAGACTGTCACCATTTCTTAATGGTGTAGAGAGGAGTTTTAGTTGATTGACAGAAGCCAACTCAATCAAGTTCAAACACAGGTTTTAAGCAGAAAAGAAGATTTCACAGTCCACCTGGCAATGGCAAAGGAGAGCTAGGGTTCTATCTCCACACACAGAGTGTTCCCGGGAGAGTCTTTTCCTCTCCCCCTCTTTTATTTATTTTTATTTTATCTTATTTTTTCAAGACAGAGCTTCCTGGCTGTTCTGGAACTCCCTCTGTAGACCAGGTTGGTTTCAAACTCACCTGCCTCTGACTCCGAAGTGCTTGAATTAAAGGCATGCATCACCGATGCTGCCACCACCACCACCACCACCACCACCAAGCTCATCCTCCCTCTTTTAAAAAAAATTTTTTTCATTTTGTGTGTATGGGTGTTTTCCCCGCATATATGTCCACGCACCACGTCCAAGCAGTGCCTTCAGAGGCCAGAAGAGGGCCACAGATCCCCTGGAACCAGGATTACAGAGGAAAGTGCTGCAAATCCAACACAGGATCACATAACCGCTAAGCTCTCCAGAAAGGCCCTCACGCCTCCTGTTGTTTGGACACGCGGTTTCCCAATGAAGTTTAGGAGACTGGACTGGAATTCATGATCCACCTGCTTCAGCCTTCCAAGTGCTGAGATTATTTGTACATGTACACCACTAACTGGACTTGTCTCTCAGTCTTGAGTTTGGTTTCATTCATTCTCCAGATCTTGCAGGTGGAGGGACACAAGATCTAGTAGGTAGCTTGTCTTTCAGTTCTCAAAGAAACTAACAAGCCTAGTCTCCCTTTAATCTCCCTGGTCAAGGACCTTGCCTCTCCTACACTGTCCATTCCTGTGTCATTGCAAGAGGCCTGACCAACCCCTTAACCTCCAGGGTGATCCAACTTCCCAGGAAGGTGACCCGAGCTGGGACTTTTTTAAAATGCAGTTGTTGGATATCCCACTCATCCAAATGGTGGGATATCTAGTTGCCCTTTTTTTTTCTTTTTGCACTGGGAACTTTAAAAAAAAAAAAAAAAGCCTGTGAAGTCTCTCCCTTGGCCATCCTAAGGTTGACAGTGTGTGTGGCCAAGCTCTGACACTCCCCCATCCCCCAGCTTGGTCCTCTAGTTTGGAAGACTGGCTGGACAAGGCCTGAGCTCCACTGTCTTGCTTCAGCCAGATTGAGCTGGATACGCCCCTGACCCTCGGAGTTAGGCTCTCCCAAGGGTGAAGTCCAGGTCTCCCTTCATTCTGGGGCTTCAGTTCCGACGGGGAAGTAAGCCCTAGTCCTGACCGGTGCCTCAGGTCGCAACGTCGGCCACGGGACCAGGGTAGCTGACCCGCCCCGGCCGCCGTAAGCTTCACCCGCCCAAAGGGTTGGGCTGGTCCTTGAGCGTGAGGTAGTGGGCGGGGCAGCGCTCTCTGGACCCGCCCCACGTGGAGTGGACCAATGGAAGTGCACTGTGCCAGGTCCCGCCTACACGAGAGGGGCAGAACTGCGCAGGCTCCCGAAGCGCCCGGGCGGGCCGGCTGGCTGGGAAGATGGCGGCGGAAGCCCTGGTCAGCGGCGCCGCAGAGGAGCGGGCCGGGGGTGTCCCAACTGTGCAGCTTAGGGCCAGTGCCGGGCCATGAGCGCGCCGCCATCGAATCCTCGAGCCGTGGAGGCCGCCTGCGCCCCTTGCCATGGCGCGGCTCGCGGACTACTTCGTGCTGGTGGCGTTCGGGCCGCACCCGCGCGGTGAGTGCCGAGTCTCAGCTCCGAGGGTCGAGCTAGGGGCTGAGGGACTGGGACTGAGGACTCGAAGCTAAGAAGACCCGGACGGAGGCAGGGTCAGGACTTCGGGCCGAGCTCTCGGGGATTGCGAAAAGAGGCCTCCGTAGTTATTGGCCACGGTGGCGTCGGGGCAACCCGCGAGGACCCCGGACTAGTTGGCCTGTGTAAGAACCGTCCTCCTACACCTGGGCACCTGCGTCGGTGTTCCGTGGTGGGCAGGGGCGTGTAGTCCGGGCGTGGGAGGCTGGAGGACCCTGTTGCAGTTCAGTCTCCCCGATTCCAAGTTGGGTGGGATGGGCTCACCCCGCCTTGGCCGACTGCCGGTGGCTGTGTTTGGGAATTTCAGAGAGGGGGGCGGAACGTTTGGTTTTCCAGCTTCTCTGACCCAATGCTAGGTCTGAAGCCTCAAGCACGCTTGATGGGGTGCAGTGGAGGGGTTCATAGGTGGCATTGAGCCGGACTTCAGAAGAAAGTGTCAGACTTGGAGAAGAGCATTCCTGGTGCTCAAGCCTGTAAGCCAGACCCTCAGTAGGGGATCAGTGTGGTTATTGGTACTCGTGTCTAGAAGGCCCTGATCTAGTTAGCACCTGTGTCTGAGAGCCCTTCAGTCCAGGGGGTAGGAGAAAACGGAGCCTGACAGTGACATCAGCAACAGCCATGGAGACAACAGTGTTGGGGTGTTGGCTGGAGTCCTCAGTGTGCCAGGCCCTGCACAACCCTTTGTGTGTATGATCTCATTTCTCCCAATAGCCCACTGAGATGGCCTTGCTGTTGCCTTATCTTCAGCATAGAATCTGGCACAGAGAAGTTGAGTGTGGGTCTGGAATGGAGGCTAAGACTTGTACTCTGGCTATCAGAGTCCACCTACAGAGGAGCAGTATCTTAGGGACAAGTGGCCAGATGAGGTAGCCCCTAATTCCTAGATGTAATGCCTCCTACCATGTTCCAGTTATCTCTTCCACACAGTTATTCTGCTCCTTCTTAGACCAGCTGTCACTGTCACCATTTGGAACTCAAACTTTCTTCTTTGCTTTTCTTCTTGCTAAGTCTCCACTAGGACTGTTCCTTTATTTAATGTCCACATGCTGGACCCTATATGTACTGGAAAACATCCTCGTCATCATCATTATCATCATCACCACCATCATTACCTCTGTCTCCAGATCCTGTTCAGTACCCTCTTACCAAGCACCGGCTTCTCTCTGCTCTCATGTATTCAAGTCTATATCTTTTCTCACTCAGTCATGAGCATCTGTCTTTCCCTCCAGAGAGGGAGTTCTCAAAGGCAGAGACTACATTGTCTTCATCCCCCTGTCTTCTTTGAGCAGGAGGCTTGCCTCCAATGTTGTACTGGCTAACGGAGAGAGAACCTGTGCGTCAAGGCATATGTGAAGGCCAGTGAGGCTCCTCTGAAACAGGAGAGCTGCTGAAGAGTGAGGAGACCATGCTGGCTGAAGGCTTGGTTTTCTCTGAGGGGTGGAGGGCTGGGTGCTGGGCCAGGGCTGGAGGAACAAAATGGACTTGGATGGCGGTGAGAGTGGAATAAAGGAGGCTGGTGAGGTAGAATGTAGGTAGAGGCCAGGTCGGGGAGGTCTGCTGAGAGTGGGGTAAAACTGAGGGTGACATGGGGTGTGGGTGGGCTCCAGAAGTTGCTATGACACATATGGACCTACTGATAGAGCCATTTAAGAGGCATGGACCTCTGACCTTTGTTTAGGACAGGATAGAAGGTTAAGACCAGAGGTGGCTACTTTTCCTGAATGGCGTGATGGAGTAATTCTCAAATTACCCATCACTGTGGAAACTGAAGGTCAATGAGCTCTCTAAGCATTGCCTTCTAGGGTCAAAGTTGACTGGTTGCTGGCCAACCACTCAGCTTCAAGGCATTCCTTTGAGGAACCAGCCTGGAATTGGGTTTCTGGGTGTGGACTGAAGGCAGGTCTCTAAGGCAAAGGATGGAAGTACCAAGAGCAAAAGACCCCAAACTGAGGAGCGCACTGAAGATTAGTTGTCCTTCCTTTGTCACTCTTCACCCTTGGCTTGTGCCAGTCACTGTGCACTCTCTGCCTCAGTTTCCGTGTCTTCATATGGAATGAGTCACACGGAGCTCCTCAGAGGCTGTCAGGAACACTTTGTGTGTAGAGGTATAGCACAGGACTGGCCCAAGGAGATACTTTGCATCTAAGGTCGGAGTAGGTGTTTCTGAAGAAGGTGAAGGGCCCACTGTGTGCTGACTGCCTTAGGATGCAGGGTCTTTTAGTTAAAGAGTATGAGTGAGAGGATACCTTAGTTTTGTTCTGAATCATAACTTTTTTCTGGAGCTGCTAGGAGTAGAACCGTGGTGTTGAGTGCCTTTTTAAGCGATCTCGGTTGGGCCCAGAGTCCTACCAGAGGTAGCATTCTGGTTGCTAATGGTTACAGTTGGTGACCTGTGGGCAAGGCTACAGACAGTAAATGCCTGGGCTGTGTGTACCCTTTCACTTTAGACTCTAAAGTTTAGAGGGTGCTAGATAGCACAGCATAAGACCTGCACCTGGTAAGTAGGGCTGTGTGCCTTGTCTTGTCACTGAACTAGACACCTTTTTTAGCATGAGGGACCAGACAGCATAGCTTGAGACCCCTACCCAGTTCCCAGATGTAGTCACTTAATTGCTTGTAGCTTGGCCAGTCCTCAGTTATCTGGGAATATCAGTTATCAGACACTTTACCTGACTTACACCTTCTACTACTGCTAGGGAGGAAGAGCTACGTCTCCATCAACCAAGAAAACTATTTGTATTCCATGACCTGGCCTCCTTGGGCCTTGATGGTAATGAGGTGGCCACATTCTTGGGCCCATCTTCTGTCCCCACCCATGGCCCTGCCCTCCCTCTAGATCAGGTTGGGGCTGTTTGGGGTGGCTGCAGTTCCCTCCCAGCTCCCCCCACACCCTGAGAGCTTAAGGGTCTAAGGTCTTGGATTAAAGTTTCTGTGGTCCGTTTATAGATTGGGGGTAGGTCAACGAGAACATCTGAAAGAGCTGTCGGCTCCGGCTGCACGTGGTGTCCGCTGTAGCTTGCCTGGGGCATTGTACCTTGGTGTTCAGGTCTGATAGGTAGAGAAGCAGGAAGGCAGAGTCCTTTTGTTTCCTCTCCCTTTTCCTGTAGCTAGACTCCTGAGAGGCAGCAGCTACCTGGTGCTGTCCAGCAAGTATGGTGAGGCATGTGGTAGGTTAGTCAGGGGAACTGCTGTTTTTTCTGGGCCTTCCGACAGTGCACACTGTCCGTGGCTGGCCCTCCAGGCATCGGAGCTTGCACTAGTGATGAGGTGCTGCTGCAGATGACAGAATACATGATCAGTATCTGCTCCCCAGTCTGCATGAGCCTGGCTGCTGGAGGAAGCTCTTGCTGAGGTGCTTTAAGTATAGGAACCCCAAGTGTATCTTCCTAGGGTGGGCCTACCCAGCCTGTAGGTTCAAGAATGGGGCAGGGACTTCCCATTTCTGCTTTAGTGGACCTTGGGGTCCATCTTCCATAGGCTGCCCAAAGAGCACTGCCTTGTAATATATGGCTGTGCTATTGGGATTCGTTGTAGCAGGGTTGGGATAGGGAGGGAGGATGCGCCTGCTCTTGTCTACCCAAAGTGGGCAGTACTTTGTTGGGTTAAGTACAGTCATTACAGGTTACTCTTTTTGCCAAAAGTACACACACAGAGGAACATGGCAAAATACCTCACACAAATGCAAGCCAATAGTCTGGGGCCTCAGAGAAGCCAAAGAAGGTTAACAAAGCTTCCTCATGGTCTCATTGGGAGGACCTGCTGTGCCTTAGGGCTCCGGAAGTTGTTCTGCACTTCTGACTGAAGAACCTGTTTGTTTGTGAGGTGCTAGTTGGGCAGGGTGTGGAGAAGATGGTCATATAGCTGACTATGTGCATTCAACAGGCCCTAATTAGGCTATATAGTCTGTGCCATGCACAGGAACTTGTGTCTGTTCAGGCTACTACAGGTGTACCAGTTGCCTGGAGAGGGTCTGGTACTTGTGGGGAGGACCTCAGAGTCCTTCTACAGGCCCCAGATTTGGATAGAGTAGATAGCAAGCTTCTTAGAGGAGGCACTGGACTGAAACCTGAAAGTCAAATCCTGGCCTGTTACAGTACAGAGAAGGGCCTCAGGAGTGATGCCCACTGGGCTGTCTACCTGTCTACCTTTATGAGGCAGTTGGGAGTCTCAGGAAAGGAGATCTTTAGCGTGTAGAATCCTCAGAAGGGGGCTAGAGAGATGGTTTAGCGGTTAAGAGCACTGACTGCTCTTCCAGAGGTCCTGAGTTCAATTCCCAGCAACCATCTGTAATGGGATCTGATGCACTCTTCTAGTGTGTGTCTGAAGACAGCAACAGTGTACTCATATAAATAAAAAATAAATCTTTAAAAAAAAAAAAAAAATTCCTCAGAAGGCTTTCAAGCTAGTGGGAAGTGGGAATTAACATTGCCCTTGATGAGGGGTATTGGCAGTGGGAAGTGACCATCCTCTCTGTGCCAACTCCCCTGGGTAGAGAGGCTGCTAAAAACAACCCTCAGAAGGCTACTAGCCCTCTTGGCCTTGTGGGGAGGCTGCAGAGCAGAGGCTGCAGTCCCAGTCTGTATACCCCTCCTTCTTCCTCCGCATGCTGCCTCGTGGCAAGAACTGGGTGAGCCCTGGGTGCCAGCCAGGGCTGGGCCCAGATGGTGGTTTAGGGCCGAGTACAAGGAGGCTCTTGCCTGAGTGGGTGGGGGGAGGAGCCACGACTGAGAGGGGGTTAGTGTGTGTGTGTGTGTGTGTGTGTGTGTGTGTGTGTGTTCACAGTACATGCACCACCCAAGCCTGTTGAGGGAGGGACCTGAGGAACCCCCTGGGGGGTTTATCTTGGTGGGACAGGTGTGTGGGTGTGTGTAGGTAGGCATGACACCAGCAGACACCTGTCCCTTCCTTGTCTGTTGCCTGTCGCCTGCAGGGTGTTGGTAGTGGGAGGAGGGGAGCAGGAAGCTGAGGTTTTGTGAGTCATAATAGGCTCCTGCACCCCACCACCTCCTGCTTAGCAGCAACCTTCCAAGTGTTCATAGTCTTGGTACTTTCTCCATGGTTCTGGAGGGATGCATGGTCTCCCTTGGTTGTAATTCCTTTGCTTTTAGGGGACCTGGGAATTGTGGATTGTTGTGTTGGGCTTAGTGGTTCAGCACAACTGTGTTCAAGTGGACCAGGCTGGGTGGATGTGAGGCCATGGCCTAGCAAGCAGGCCCATTGCACACAGAAGTTTTCTGGAACTTAGGTTGAGCAGGGGGGAAATCCATGAAGAGACTTTATGTAGAACACCCTCCCCTCAGTGTCTGCTTCTGCTTCTTCCACTGGTGGGAGCCTAGTCCCTGTAAAGGATGGGAGAGCATTGTGCCCAGAGAATCTAAAGCCATGTGTATGAAAGGCAAAGTGAGGAGGCCTGTCTTTCCTAATATACCACAGTGATTCTCAGCCTATGGGTTGGGACCCCTTTGGGGTCATATGTCAGATATCTTGAATATTAGATATTCACATTGCAATTCATAACAGTAGCAAAATTACAGTCATGAAGTAGCAATGTAATAGTTGTATGGTTGGGGTCACCACAGCACAAGGAACATGGGGACTATTAAAGGCTGCAGCATAGGAAGGTTGAGAAGCACGCCATACGGTGCTCGTCTTCCTGTGTGTGTATAGGAGACAAAGGAGGTCATCACACATCCTCACTGCTGCCCTCCCTTTGCCTCCTGATTTGGGAGTGCAAGGTGAGCTCCAGGCAAGGACCTTCACTCCACCTACATAGACTGTACTTAGAAGTATTTCCCTTGCTGGTACATACTGAGGGAGCCTGGGAGCTTCAGGGCTCAAAGGGACAGCATATACTAGCTAAACTCTTTGTTTTTAGAGACTTGTGTTCTGGGAGGAACTGTCTCTGAGGTACTGTGGATAGATAGCAATTTGGATCCATGGTTGGTGTTTCTACTCCCATCATAAGAGGAGCTAAGGTTTGAATTCCACACATGGGCCCAGGGCAGACAGGTGACAGGGATCACCAAGATACCAAATATGTCCTGTATATCCAGACATGCCCAGACTACCTGCATGGTGCTCATTGTCTGGCAGGAGTTGAGGCTAAAGCTGCAGGTTGGCAGTCAGGGAAGATGTGGAGTTAGCTAAAACGCCCCCTCCTCCCTGTACAATGAAAGGTTAGGTTGGGCTAAGGATCTGGGGGCTTCTCTGTGTTCCTTATGGTGGCCTTGGGGTCTGCATATATCCAATGGCTTATCTACCCAGAAGTTTATTTAGAGAACTGGTAGATCTGGGAGCTTAGGTTGGTCTGGTACCAGATGAGAAGAGGCTGTTTCCATCCTGGGCAAATCTGACAATATGAGCATTGGGGTGTGTGGGGAAGGGTGCTCTGATCACCTGCTCTTGTTCTCAGGGAGTGGGGAAGGCCAGGGCCAGATCCTGCAGCGCTTCCCGGAGAAGGACTGGGAGGACAACCCTTTCCCCCAGGGCATTGAGCTGGTGAGTGTGGAGGTGTATGTAGCATTAAGGGGAAGTCAGGTCCACTGTTGGGGGTAGCTGGCTTGACAGGCAGGGTGTCTTGCTCATGTCACTGTGTCCCCCATGGGCTTCACCCTAGATGGTGAGGCCAGAGCTGTGTTACTCCTTTGACCAAGAGGGCTGAGGCTAGGAGGTAAGGTGTTCCCTAGGTAACTAACAGGGGCTCCATGTACCCTACAGCTCCAGGCCCTGGCAGTACAGATGCTTGAGGATAGGTGGCAGGGGTGAGGGGGGAATTTTTGTTAGAGGTGTGGGTGCAGGCACTAACTGCTGATCCCTCTCTGCAGTTTTGCCAGCCCAGTGGGTGGCAGCTATGTCCCGAGAGGAATCCACCAACTTTCTTTGTGGCTGTCCTTACTGACATCAACTCTGAGAGGCACTACTGCGCCTGCTTGACCTTCTGGGAGCCAGTGGAGTCCACACAGGTCAGCGTAAGCTCTGGTGTGCAACATGTGAAGCTGAGCCTTGGGCCATGGCCAGCTTGCTCTACCTCTGGGGGTATGTTCCTGTTGGGGAAGGCTGGGTCTGAGTCACCTGTCTTCCACTTGGTCTCATGGGATGACTCTGATTAGAGCCAGGAGAATGGGTTTCTGTCTGCAGGAAGTGACGTGCACTGAAGATGCCACAGAGAAAGAGGAAGAGGCAGATGGAGGGGGCCAAGCACGGCTATCATCCACAGCCCCAGCCCAGCCTGGTCAGCTTTTTGCTCCAAAGACTCTGGTTCTGGTGTCTCGACTGGACCATGCTGAAGTGTTCAGGGTGAGGAGGGCCGCCATAGCAGCAAGGCAGGGTATGGGGTGTTCCTGTCAGTTGTACCACTGTTCCCTATCTGGTTGTTGCAGAATAGCCTTGGTCTCATCTATGCTATCCATGTGGAAGGTCTGAATGTGAGCCTCGAGAATGTGATTGGGAACTTGCTCACATGCACCGTCCCTTTGGCTGGCGGGTCTCAGGTGGGTCTTGGAGACAGCTGGATGGCCACAGGCCTTCCTGGAGGAAGGGGGCTCATAGGAGGCTGGGGGGTGGGAGGAAGTAACTGTGGGGTACTGATAGTCTGGCTAACTGAGCACACTCAACCCAAAGCCTTAGGTACTCCCTTCTGCTTTTGGTGCCATTGTTTGCCATCTGTTCTTAGCCCTGTCTACTTATTTGGCTTCGTACCTGTACCTTTGGGCCTGGATTTTCCTTCTCTCTATCCTCTTGATCACTGGGTGTGTTCCTGTCACTGGATGCTGTTGTCCGTATTTCTGTCTGCTTCCTACTCTGTGCCCTGTGTCTAATGGTGTCTCTCTGTCTGTCTGTCCTGTGCAGCTGGACTCTGTTGAGGAAGGAGCGGTATGGATTCTTTGTTTCTTCTGCCCACTCAGGCCCTGCCCCCACCCAGATCAGAGGCATCCCTCCCTTACCTTGAGTTTTCTCTGCAGCACTGCTCAGCCAACAGAGACAGGGTGTGACCTTTCCCTCCAGTCATCTAAGCCAGTCCCATCTCAAGATTTGTCAGCTCATCTGGGGCCAAGTGCTCAGATTTGATCCAACTATACTGCTAAGCTCTGGTCATTTTCTTTCTACAGAGAACCATCTCTTTGGGGGCTGGTGACCGGCAGGTCATTCAGACTCCACTGGTAGACTCACTGCCTGTCAGCCGCTGTAGTGTAGCCCTGCTCTTTCGCCAGCTGGGTGAGACTTCCTGTCATACCCCACTCCCAATTTCTTGCCCTGGGGCTGGCGGTCAGAGGTGTGGGTGCTCCCTGGGTTCTGGAGTAGGGACATGGGCCCTCACCAGACCTCCTTCTTTCTTCAGGCATCACCAATGTGCTGTCTTTGTTCTGTGCTGCCCTTACTGAGCACAAAGTCCTCTTCTTGTCCAGGAGCTACCAACGTCTAGCAGATGCTTGCAGGGGCCTCTTGGCACTGCTGTTCCCTCTCAGATACAGGTGCTTTTCTGCCTGTCCCCTCTTCCTGTCTCCTTCAGGTTCCTCTGCCTACCCTATGTCCTATGTCTAGGGCTTACAGTGTCTTTTGGCCTGTTACAGCTTCACATATGTGCCCATCCTGCCGGCACAGCTCCTGGAAGTCCTTAGCACACCTACGCCTTTCATCATCGGGGTCAATGCAGCCTTCCAGGCAGAGACTCAGGAGCTGGTAAGGGCTGTGCCTTGTGTCTGTATCACTGCCTAGGCTTGCTGGTCTCTCACTGTTTGTTCCCTTTGGTGCACAGCTGGACGTGATTGTTGCTGATCTTGATGGAGGGACAGTGACTGTCCCTGAGTGTGTGCACATTCCACCCTTGCCAGAGCCACTACAAAGCCAGACCCACAATGTCCTGAGCATGGTGAGGGTTGGGGTCAGGGTGGGGCTGGAACTGGGGTTTGTGGGAGCCATCACCTGACAGCCAGTGAACCCTAAAGTCACCATGCAGTTGTCCCTGCTCCCCTCTGCTTCCACAGGTCCTGGATCCAGAGCTGGAGTTGGCTGACCTTGCCTTTCCACCCCCTACAACATCTGCTTCCTCCCTGAAAATGCAGGTGGGGGTCACTGCTGCTCTGGTATAGAGATTGCATTGCCTGCCTCTAATGGCCAAACTGATGGTGTCACTCAGTCTACTTCCAAGCTGACCTCAGGCTTCTTTAGCCTAGGCAGGAAGAAGCCTGGGAGCAAAGGAGCTATACAAATAGTCAGGTGTGGTGATTGTGCCTGAGTCGGTACAGTGAACCAATCAAGGGGCTCTGAACAGGAAGGAGCTGTTTGTTCAATACTTGTAGGACTCACTTGGCTAAGAAACACTGTTGGGAGAGGCAAAAAGGGGTGGCAGGGGTGCTTGGGAAACCTGTGTGTCTGGCTGTGAATGAGAATGAAGAAAAGTACCCAGGGTTATTGAATGTTTCTGGGGACCTGATACTCACCTGCACTGACCTGCTTTCCCAGGACAAGGAGCTTCGTGCTGTCTTTTTGCGGCTCTTCGCTCAGCTCCTGCAGGGTTACCGCTGGTGCCTGCACATTGTGCGCATCCACCCAGAACCCGTCATTCGCTTCCATAAGGTAGGCTGTGGGGTTGGGGCTGGAGCTGGCTCCCTGAGTCCATGAGGAGCTAACTTCCTGGTGTTCTCCCAGGCAGCATTCTTAGGCCAGCGTGGACTGGTAGAAGATGATTTCCTGATGAAAGTGTTGGAGGGCATGGCCTTTGCAGGCTTTGTATCAGAGCGTGGGGTCCCCTACCGTTCCACAGACCTGTTTGATGAGGTACAGCCCTGCCTTTGCCTGTCTACCTGTCTCTTCCCCAACCTGCTCAACTGACCTCATCACCCTGCCTCCTTTCCCCTTAGCTGGTGGCTCATGAGGTAGCACGGATGCGAGCAGATGAGAGCCATCCGCAGCGTGTCCTGCGTCATGTCCAGGAACTCGCAGAGCAACTTTATAAGAATGTATGGTGGGTGACATGGAGGGCATGCTACCACTTTGGTCCTGGCCCACTAGCCAATATCTGCCCATGTTCCCTCAGGAAAACCCGTACCCAGCTGTGGCAATGCATAAAGTGCAGAAGCCAGGAGAAGCCAGTCACCTGCGGCGGATCCATCGGCCATTCCCCCGGCTAGATGAGGGCACAATTCAGTGGATTGTGGACCAGGCTGCGGCCAAGATGCAGGGTGCACCTCCAGCTGTCAAAGCAGAGAGGAAGACCACTGTGCCTTCAGGGCCCCCCATGAGTATGTAACTTGAAGGGGAAGGCTGCTGGTTTAGGATGGGTACAGGACCCGGAATAAGAGTGAACACATCCTTTCTCTTTAGCGGCCATACTAGAGCGGTGCAGTGGGCCTCATATCAACAGTGCCCGTCGCCTGGAGGTAGTACGGAATTGCATCTCCTATGTATTTGAAGGAAAAATGCTTGAGGCAAAGAAGGTGAGACCTGTCAGGTAGAACTTGTAATCTGGGCTTTGGGCAGCAGGTCTCAGGAAACTCAATGCTGAGTTTGCTGAGGTAAATGCTGAGTTTGTTCAGTTCCTGGTTGGATAGGAGGATTCTCTTTCATCTGAGTGAACAGCAGTACAGTGTATACACTACACACAGTGGAGACTTGTGCATATCAAACATTTTTGGAGTGTTTTTTATTTTTTTTTTTTTTGTCTGGTGGAAGAGTTTTCAAGACAGGATCTTTATAGCCCAGGCTGGCCTGCAACTCACTATATAAGCAAAGCTGGCTTTGCTCTTACCTGTCTCAGCCTCTTGAGTGCTGGGATTACAGACATAGCCACCATGTCTGGTTTTATGTTGCTTTAATAATAATCTTGCATGCTATTCTGCTCTTCGTTGTGTTCATGAACACGTTTGAGGTCTTAGTATCATTTGTGTGGTGTTCCTGTGGAGCCTCTCTCCAGACCACATGTCCACACTTGCTTGGGAGCCTGCATCGTGCACATACCTTGTGCCTCTGTCCTCATGAACTGTCATTTGTGGAATTGCTGGGTATGTTGGAAGATTTAGTCTGTATTGGTCAATGAAACCCAGAGCCTGCACACACCCGAGCTACACTGGCTTTTGGCTTTTTCTCTGCTTAGAGCCTGAGCTTGGCTGCCTCCACATTGGCTCTGGGTGAGGATCTCACTGTACTGCCTTCTGTTCTACATTTCCTCTTGTCTCTGCTTTCAGTTGCTTCCAGCTGTACTCAGGGCCCTGAAGGGGCGAGCTGCCCGTCGCTGCCTCGCCCATGAGCTTCACCTGCACGTGCAGCAGAACCGTGCAGTTCTGGATCATCAGCAGTTTGACTTTGTCGTCCGCATGATGAATTGCTGCCTGCAGGTGAAGCTGGCACTCATCTTACCAGTGATACCACATGAGGGAAGAGGGGGTGCAGGGGTCTCTCCCATGTGATAGGGTGGGGGTGGTCCATAGTCTGAGGAGGATGGGGAACTGAAGAGAGTTCTTGTTGGAAGTGACTTTGAACCCTGAGGCAACAGTTCCAGGTGGCAGTGGTGGGAGATGTTGGCCTATGATGGCCAGAGAGGTGGGATTGGGTATGGATGCTCTCTAGTGGGACTTTCCCATCACTCATGGCTCTGCTCACAGGATTGCACTTCCCTGGATGAGCATGGCATTGCAGCTGCACTGCTGCCTCTGGTCACAGCCTTCTGCAGAGTAAGTGCTGGGAGTGAGGTTGGGCTAGGTTTCCTCTCTATGAACTAGGTCCTACTGTCTATGAGCTCATGACCTTTCCAACTTCATTTCTATAGAAGCTGAGCCCAGGGGTGACACAGTTTGCATACAGCTGTGTTCAGGAGCATGTAGTGTGGAGCACACCACAGTTCTGGGAGGCTATGTTCTATGGGGATGTACAGACCCATATCCGGGCCCTCTATCTGGAGCCCCCTGATGATGTGAGCCCCACCCAGGTATGCAGGACTTTTTGGATCTGGGCTGTCTGGGGCAGGCACCTTGGTCTTGCCTTACTCTTGTGCCATGACAGGAGACTGGGGAGGCGCAGTCTCAGGATGATGAACGATCTGCCCTGGATGTGGCTTCAGAGCAGAGGCGCCTGTGGCCGACCCTGAGCCGTGAGAAGCAGCAGGAACTGGTACAGAAGGAGGAAAGCACTGTGTTCAGCCAGGCCATCCACTATGCCAACCGCATGAGCTACCTTCTGCTGCCTCTGGACAGCAGCAAGAGCCGGCTGCTGCGGGAGCGGGCAGGGTTGGGGGACCTGGAGAGTGCCAGCAACAGCCTGGTCACCAACAGGTGGGGTGGGGCCAGTGGTGAGGCCTGGGCCAGGGATAGGGTTTACGGTGGGGTTGTGGGGGTGCTAGTGCTCACATACCCCCTTCTTGGCCCAGCATGGCAGGCAGTGTAGCTGAGAGCTATGACACAGAGAGTGGCTTTGAAGATGCAGAGACGTGCGATGTGGCTGGGGCAGTGGTCCGCTTCATCAACCGCTTTGTGGACAAGGTTTGCACAGAGAGTGGGGTCACCAGTGACCACCTCAAAGGACTGCATGTCATGGTGCCAGGTATGGTGATACTGGTATGGGAGCATTCCTTAGATGAGTGGCTGTAGGGGCCCAGGGTGTGAGATCTGCTCTCCCCTAGACATTGTCCAGATGCACATTGAGACCCTGGAGGCTGTTCATCGTGAGAGCAAGAGGCTGCCCCCGATACAGAAGGTGAGCAGTGGCTGACCAGCTGTGCACACAAAGTCTGGGTTGTATTCTAAGTTTCTGCTCTGTTTCCTGGGTAGCCCAAGTTGCTGAGGCCACGCCTATTGCCTGGTGAGGAGTGTGTCCTCGATGGCCTTCGAGTGTACCTGCTACCAGATGGGCGTGAGGAGGGTGCAGGAGGCAGTGGAGGGGGCCCTGCTCTACTTCCAGCTGAGGGTGCTGTCTTCCTTACCACATACCGCGTCATCTTCACAGGGATGCCTACTGACCCCCTGGGTAAGCCTTTAGACCTTTTCTGTGCCTCTCCCAGCTCTTTGGAGGAGATAAAACTTCCCTTTCCCTCCCCTTTTCTCAAAAGAATCAAAGCCCAATGGGAGATAGGCCCTTGTCTGGGCCTTTCCTACCCACCCAAGACAGAATTCTATATTTGGTACCCTGAGATGTTATCTTTTTCTTCTCCCTTCCCCTCATGACTCTGCTTGGCCTGTTTAAGTGGGGGAGCAGGTAGTAGTCCGCTCCTTCCCTGTGGCTGCATTGACCAAGGAGAAGCGCATTAGTGTGCAGACCCCTGTGGACCAGCTTCTGCAGGATGGGCTGCAGCTTCGTTCCTGCACATTCCAGGTGTGTAAACTCTCGTCCACTGCAGCTAAGTCGAGCCCTATAAGTGGTTTCCTGCTGGGGGCTGTTGACTTGGGGGTGTCACATTGGCTCTAATGGGACTTTCTTGGACCCACCAGCAGTATAAATGAGACATGGAGACTTTTAATATAGTTTAAAGCTTAGGCCTTTTTCTTGGGCAGTCTTCCTGCTCCTTTAAACTTAACACAACTAACTAGCCCACCTCCTGCCACGTGGCTAGCTCTAAACTTTTTATGCTCTGCTGCAGCCCATGTCTGTTCCTTCCATGTTCCCAACATCTATCTGCTTTCTTCTCCTGCTTCAGTCTCTCTCCCTAGAAGTTTCCTTCTACCTCCTGCACATCTATTGGCTATCAGCTCTTTATTACAACCAATCAGCAGCAAGACAATCTCTGATATAATTCTAGATTGCCTCTAGGCATAGAGGACTGTCTGACCTTTAAGTATCTGAGCAGGTGTGGAAGGACAGGTATTTATAAATAGGCCATTGAGGGCCCTGGAAATGACAGTACCATAACCCTTCCAGCATTTAGCTCTTTGCCAGAATAGAACTGACAATTAGAAATACAGAGATACACCTTCACACATGTAAAGAAAAGGTTACCCCAACAGTTCTCAGCTTGCTATCATTTGACCTTTTGAAATAGTGGCCTGTGTCTGTGTTGTTATCCTTAGGGCATTGACCTTTGAGTCCAAGTTACGAGTGTACTGTCTCTGCTGAAGACCTCATCAGTTAGCACTGAGATTTACTGTTTATACCCATTGGACCTTGAGTTACATGGACATGATACCTTTCCTCCAAGTTTACCTGCCTCTGTGGTGTGCATGCCATAAGAAGGGAGCCTGTGAACTGAATACTATCTGATTGGGGAGGAGCTTGAGGGTCACTTAGAGCCCTGAGGGTTTATTTTTTTTCTGACCCAGTTGCTGAAAATGGCCTTTGATGAGGAGGTGGGATCTGACAGTGCAGAGCTCTTCCGAAAGCAGCTACACAAGCTTCGGTACCCACCAGACATCAGGGCCACCTTTGCATTCACACTTGGCTCAGCTCACACACCTGGCAGGCCCCCACGGGTTACCAAGGACAAGGGTCCTTCATTCAGGTATGGATCCTAGAGCCAGAGCAGCCAGGTGCTTGCTGTGCCCCTTGCAGAGTCTTCCTAGACTTTCTGTCCTCTCATCTCTGTTGGACTTTTACACCCCAGAACCCTGTCCCGGAACCTTGTGAAGAATGCTAAAAAGACCATCGGGCGACAGTATGTTACTCGTAAGAAATATAACCCCCCTGGCTGGGAGCATCGGGGCCAGCCACCCCCTGAGGACCAGGAGGACGAGATCTCAGGTGGGAGCAGGGTCAAGGAGATGGCTGTGCTCTTTATCAGAGATGACCCCATGGAGGCTGGGGCCTGGGTGGTCTTTGGGTGATGACCCCCAACTGTACTGTTTGCACAGTGTCAGAGGAACTGGAGCCTAGCACACTGACCCCGTCCTCAGCCCTGAAGCCCTCTGACCGAATGACCATGAGCAGCCTGGTGGAGCGGGCATGTTGCCGTGACTACCAGCGCCTTGGACTAGGTACCCTGAGCAGCAGCCTGAGCCGGGCCAAGTCTGAGCCTTTTCGAATCTCTCCTGTTAATCGCATGTATGCCATATGTCGCAGGTGAGGACTGGCTAGAACACGCAAGGAAGATTTTGCCAGGACTGACTAGGGTGGTAGGCAGTACTTGGAAACCTTCCCTGCTTGCCATGGATCCTGGAGAAACAAGGAGCATGGGCAGGAGGTGGATAGAGAGTTGGGCTGCAGGTTTGGTGGAGGCTCCCAGATGAGCATAAAGAGCCATGAATTTGCTCCATTGTGCTCACCCTGTTAGCTCTTCTTGCCTCCTCTGTGTAAGGCACTGTGGGTAGGCATGGGCAAGGCCTTAGAGCTGTCCTCATGATTCTTCCAACTCCTACAGCTATCCAGGATTGCTGATTGTTCCCCAGAGCATCCAGGACAATGCCCTGCAGCGTGTATCCCGCTGCTACCGCCAGAACCGCTTCCCTGTGGTCTGCTGGCGCAGTGGGCGCTCCAAGGCTGTGTTGCTACGCTCTGGGGGCCTACATGGCAAAGGTGTTGTTGGTCTCTTCAAGGCCCAGAATACACCTTCTCCAGGTACTCCTCCTTTGTTCTTCCTATGTCTGCCTACCCTGCCTGTCCATCTCTACCTCCTTCAACTCCAGCTTTTCCTTTCTCAGGCCAGGCCCAGGCTGACTCCAGCAGCCTGGAGCAAGAGAAGTACCTGCAGGCTGTGGTCAGCTCCATGCCACGTTATGCTGACTCATCGGGACGAAACACACTTAGTAGCTTCTCCTCAGCCCACATGGGTGGCCACGGTGAGAGGGTGCTTTTGAGTAAATGGTGGCCATAGAGCAGAGAGGACCTTGTGGGGGCTATGGCAGAATTCATGCTGGGCCAGCCAGCAGGGGCAGAAGTGGCTTGACTGTGGTATTGGGTATGGGACAAAGAGAGGGACTCCTCTCCGAGTTCTGGGACAGGGCAGGAATACTGCTCAGACCAGGTGAGTGTCCCGAGGCCCTGTCTCCTCTGACCATTTCCTCACCTTCCATAAGCCAGCACATCCACCAGAGGCCTCTAGGTCCAACAGATGTTCCATCCACCCCTCGCTGTGTTTGCTGATGCCTAAAGCCCTGGAACATCCTTAAACTCATGTCTTGTCCTTCCTCTGTCTGTGTACTTCCTGCTTCCACTCTGCCTGTTAGTAGGTCTTCATATCCATCTGCCCTGGCTCTTTGGGTTTTGTCTGCACTGTTCTTGCTGTCCTTGCTGTCCCCTATGCATAGCTGCACAGTACCTGAACACACTAAAAGAGGTGCCAGGCCAACCTTCTTCCCATGCTGACTTCTGCCTGTGAGGCACAGGCAGAGTTTTCTGCCTGAGAACTGCTATCATCATAATTGTGTGCGGTGTCTTCTGTCCTTATTATGCATTGGGTCTGTTGCCTGAAGGAGGCCCAGAGATCGGGTGTGTGCCTCTGGCTACTAGTTTAGCCCCTTCTTTTGCTGCCTGGCACTTGCTGCCCAGCTCTAGCTGTGGGCTGGACTGTTTTCACAGATGGTCTAGATGGCAGTACTAAAAGAGGGGTGCCCTGTGTATGCTCTGAACACTGTGAGGGCGGATAGCCTGGTTAGCAAATGAAGTGTGGGTTATGGGCACTTCTCTTGTCTGCCTCATTCTCTTGGCCTGACTGCTAGATGCTGGGATCCTTAGCAATTGATTCTTTGGCTTACAACTCTAGTCACTGACTTGCATACCAAGCCCAATGCATGTTAAGCTAGGTCCTTGTACTTGGAAATCTGTTTCAGCATTAGGTGTGGCATCTGCCACAGACTACAGAGCCCATTTACCAGGCTGGTGTGACACTGTCACTTGGGAGTGAGTAAGTTGCCCCAGTCCATCTTGTGTGCTCAAAAGGTGTAAGCAGTATGCCAGACCTTAACCTCCAGTCCCTCCACCCCCCTCTTGAGATTTTAGGGCTACATTTTCTCTTCTGGGCTCAGATCCTGAAAGCATAGTGGCACCAGTGATTTCTAGGCTGGTAGTAGTTCCCGTGAACAGAGCCATCTTGTAGGCCAGAGTTCTTAGTCTGTCTGTCTTATATATCTTGTTCCTATGGTTGAGTGTTCTTTCTTACTGTTTTTTCAAGATAGGGTTTCTTCCTGTAGCCCTGGCTGTTTTGGCAAGTGTAGCAGGCTGGCCTCAAACTCACAGAAGTTCATCTGCCTCTGCCTCCTGAGTGCTGGGATTAAAAGCATGCGCCACCACACCACGCCAGATCTGTTCTTGGTTGGAGCTGTCTGCCCTTCATTTTGTCTGTACCTACTCTACCCCAGGCTTCTTCACTCCCTGTTGAGCTTGTGGTTCTCATCTGTACTTAACAGTGATCTTCATCTTGTTAACACTTGCTAGCCACTGCTGCTGAGGACAGGGCAGCAAGTCTGTTCTCATGGTCACCAAGTGATACCAGTCTGATGGATAGGCCAGACTGACCGATGGCCATTGTTCCCTGAGAATACCTGCTTTTTGTGTGGTTAAATGTGTTTTATAGTCTGATCTTCTGCCAGAAATTCTGAGTGGCACCTTCAGGCAGCATCCTCCCTCAGAATGCATGAGCTTTCACCTTCCCTAATGTCTGTAGCCTTCTCCAATGTAAATGTTGCTACCTCTGGTGTTGTGAATTTAGGATGTAGGGCCACCCTCCTTGACTGTCCTGTGATGATCTGGAGCTTGGCTTCCTTCAGCTCTACTTGGATTTTCAGCTAACAACCTAAGTAGGCTGATACTGTCTGCACTCCAAGTTGGCTAACTGCCATCTATAATGTGAGGTTGTCAGAGAAGTCAGGGTGTGGAAGACTGGCCTTGAGCTTGGCCGTAGTGATCTCTGCATTGGGTGGGGTGATGTTTTGTCCCATGCCTTTTCTGTGTCCTGTATGAGGCCTCTGCACAGTCAGGTAGACCTGAGGTGTGACTTACGCTTCTCCCAGATACTGCTACATTGTCCCAGCCTATAACTCTGCCTGGTGCTGTCTTGGACTCAGATCTGCTTGTGTCCTGGATTAAACTGTCTCCCCACCCCTCCGGCTTTTCTTTCTCCCTCTTTGAGTTGCCTCTAGGTCTCCTCCAAACTGAGGCTCTCAGGTACCTGTGTTTTGTTCTGGGCAAGGCTACTATATGGTGGTGTGTTGAATACTTCATGGAATTGTCTCTCAGTCAGACCCTGGCTTACCGTAAAGGAAGAAGGTCTAGGAGAGACTTGAAGACAAGGTTTCTCTGAGCTGTTTGAAGAGTCTAGTACTCCAAAGCCTGACCCTTCCCATTATCTTAGAACCTCTAGACCTAATTGCCCCTGGTGGGGAGGATCCATACCTGGACCATACAAGGGCCCATCCTGCTTCTGACCCCTGGGAGTGGGGCTTGGTGGGAGCCTCTGACAACCCAGGCCTGGAACCAAATCTGAGCCTTCTCTCTGCTGTGCCCTCAGTGCCCAGCCCCCGAGCCAGGGTCACCACGCTGTCCAACCCTTTGGCGGCCTCGGCCTCCAGATGGACTGCGTCCCGAGGTACCGTACTGGGGCTCTCCCCTTAACTGGAACTGATGGCCCCATAGTATGAATCAAGCTGTCTTGGGCACTAATCTCCTTCCACAACCAGCACTAACTGCCCCTTTGTGACAGACTAGCACAACTGACTCCTAGCCCTAGTTACTTACCTGCCCAGCATCTGATCCCAATCCAGACACTAACACAGGCCACACCCCATGTGCCTCAGCATTTGTGTGTTCCAGCCCTTCTCCCTCTTGTGGCCTGCTGACCACTCTGCCTTGCCTGGAAACTCAGTCCCCTCCCTGGAGGCCAGGCCCAGCCAGCCCCAGGTAAGTGGTGCTCTGACCTCAATCTAGTGCTTACTGCGTTTCTCCTTTACAGGGAAATGGAGCAGTGTCCGAATCAGTGGTCGAAGCAGTGGTCTTGGTGCTGATGTGGGCTCTCGGCTAGCTGGCAGAGATCTCCTCAGTACTCCCCACACCAACGGAACTCCACCTGATTCTGGTTTTCTGCGGCCACAGCGTGCAGCCCTCTACATCATTGGTGACAAAGCTCAGCTCAAGGTAACTGGGGTAGATGTGCAGGGCCAGGTGAGGAGCACAGGGCTAGGCATGGCTCACAGTTTGTCATTGGTCTTCTTCCAGGGTGTGCGCCCAGATCCCTTGCAACAGTGGGAGCTGGTACCTATTGAAGTGTTTGAGGCAAGGCAGGTGAAAGCCAGCTTCAAGAAACTGTTGAAGGCCTGTGTGCCTGGTTGCCCTGCCACTGAGCCCAGCCCAGCCTCCTTTCTGCGCTCACTGGAGGACTCAGAATGGCTGATCCAGGTCTCTGCACTGCCTCTGCCTCTGCCCACCTGGGTGATAGGTCTCTCTAGGTCTGGGCTTGCTTGTTTGACATCTTAGGCCTGAGGAGGGTTAGGGGAGGTGATAGGTGCTTGCTATGTAGTGTCTTGGTGTCAAGGAGGCAGCTGGTGGTCTGGGCCAGTCTGCTGTGTGCAGGGAGTTTCTGTCCAGTGTGGAATCACAGTGGCTTGTGGGACAGGGCCCTCTGCTGCTTTGACCTTTTTGCAGAATGGAAATAGGTTGTTGTGTCACCATTGCCTGGTAAAAATTAGAGTGCTGAGGGATGGGACTGCTGCCATCTGAAGGGCCAGACTTAACTCTCTTTTTGAGACTTGGTCTCACAGTGTAGCACTGGCTGACCTAGAACTTGTAGTAATTCTAGGTGCTGAGATTACAGGCATCCACTGCCACACCCAGCAAAGGACAGGGACTTCCGATCTGCCTTGTCATGGGTGTTCTGGGAGGGATGGGCAGGCTAGAGGAACAGTGCAAGCATGGCTAGAGCAGAGCAGAATGAGTCCATCCAGTGCTGTAGATACTGTTGGCCTTCCAAGGATTCTGTGGATATGTGAGCCTCTGGGTCCTGATTGGCTGAGGTGTCCAAAGGTTGCCTATCCATGCAGATACACAAGCTGCTGCAGATATCGGTGCTGGTGGTGGAGCTGCTTGACTCGGGCTCCTCTGTCCTGGTGAGCCTGGAGGATGGCTGGGACATCACCACTCAGGTGTGTGCAGGTGCAGGGAAGGGAGGGCATGGGGAGGGTCCTCAGATGTCCTCCTGACGTCTGCTGGTGCTGGCAGGTGGTATCCTTGGTGCAGCTGCTCTCAGACCCCTTCTACCGCACTCTGGAAGGCTTCCGCCTGCTAGTGGAGAAAGAGTGGCTGTCTTTTGGCCATCGTTTCAGCCACCGTGGGGCCCACACCCTAGCTGGGCAGAGCAGTGGCTTCACACCCGTCTTCCTGCAGTTCCTAGACTGTGTACACCAGGTGGGTAGATTTCCATGTAGGTAGGCTTGAGCTGTGCTCCCCTAACCTGACCTCTGACCCCCTACTTCTTTTTTGTTTGTTTGTTTGTTTTTCGAGACAGGGTTTCTCTGTATAGCCCTGGCTGTCCTGGAACTCCTCCTGTCCTGTAAACCAGGCTGGCCTTGAACTCAGAAATCCACCTGTCTCTGCCTCCCAAGTGCTGGGATTAAAGGCGTGCGCCACCACTGCCCGGCTGACCCCCTACTTCTTACAGGTCCATTTGCAGTTCCCCATGGAGTTTGAGTTCAGTCAGTTCTACCTCAAGTTCCTTGGTTACCACCACACATCCCGCCGTTTCCGGACCTTCTTGCTGGACTCTGATTATGAGCGTATTGAGCTGGGTATGTAGGGAAGAAGGGAATCTGGGCACCTGTGTGGGCCAGCAGGGCCTAAGTTCAGTGCTGCTCCTGTAGGGCTGCTCTACGAAGAGAAGGGTGAGCGCAGGGGCCAGCTGGCATGCAGGTCCTTGTGGGAATATGTAGACCGGCTGAGCAAGAGGACCCCCATGTTCTACAACTACACATATGCGCCCGAGGACACAGAGGTGAGTGGGGCCTGGCTGGGGCAGCAGCTCCTGCATGGCCCAGCTTCTGAACATAAGGCTTACTTGCTCCCAGGTGCTGCGACCCTACAGCAATGTATCCAATCTGAAGGTGTGGGATTTCTATACTGAGGAGACACTGTCTGAGGGGCCCCCTTACGACTGGGAGCTGGCCCAAGGACCCCCTGAGCCTCCAGAAGAGGAACGTCCTGATGGAGGTGCTCCCCAGAGCAGGCGCCGTGTGGTATGGCCATGCTATGACAGCCGCCCTCGAGTCCAGCCTGATGCCATCTCACGTCTGCTGGAGGTGTGTGCTGTCCCAGACAACAGGGGAAATGCCTGTGTGTGTGTGTGTGTGTGTGTGTGTGTGTGTGTGTGTGTGTGTGTGTCAGTGTGCCAGTAGTTACCCTTGAGAACTGGGGGGGGCTCTGACTTCACTCACCGTTTGAACTGCTTGCGTACTTGGGATAGCTGTAGCTCTTAGGTTTCTGTCTCATGCTAAGAGATATTTACAGAAAACATTTGTCAAAAACTCTTAAGACTCAGGACCTGGTTTTTGCTTTTGGCATAGGTGTATCCCTTTACCTGGTATATTAATCAACTTTTGTCACTGCGAGGACATACTAGAGATAGGTTAGTTGACAAGGTAGAGGAATTTATTTAGCTTGCAGTTCTGGAGGCTCAAGGGAATGTGCTGAGTTCTAGGAAGTGTCTGGGCTGGGTCACATCATGGCAGTCTCCCAAGAAGTGTTCTCACCCTTTCCAAGATGACCCAAGGGTCTTCCACCAAACCCCATCTCTCAAAGATCCATCCCTTCCTACCTATTCTGCTACTCAGGGACTAATCTTTCACACAGGTACAAACTACATCTCCACTTCAGTACCTGGGTGTCAGTGCAGGCAGGGTTTTCCCAGGAGCTACTTTACCTCTGCTCAGTTGTCTGTCAGGCATGCCTTAAAGTGAGTAATAGCTCTTCTGGGTTCTGGAGTTGAGAGTCACTTTTGCCTCCGACTTGCCATCTTTTCTGGCCATATCTGCTCAGGAATCAGACTTAAACAAGGGCAGAGATCCCTTGAAAGAAAAAAATGGTCAAATGAGCTGTGGTAGTTGGTGTGTGGTAGCTGAGGCAATGTATAGGGTGACAGATGTGTCTGTGGTATGGCCTCCCTTAGTGGCTTATCAAAGGGATTGAGCAGTCAGAGGGTATGGAGCTTAGGTCCTAAGTAAGAAGAGGTTTGCACTCCTCTGTGCTGGCTGTGTTTTCTTCAAGATGATGTGAGCATTGCCTGGTTTCCTCATGTGCAAAGTAGGATGTTGATTTGTGCCTCCCAAGGGAGGTAGTAAACGTGAAATCTGTTTTGAAGATCTAGTATGGGGCCTGACCCAAAGGGTTCATTGCTTGATTGCATTTGTGTGTGCCTGTGGGTGGGCAGTTTTGTACGGGAGTGATAGTATGGAAATCAGAAGAGTTGTCTTGGTCTGATGTCCCTGGAGCCTCTTAGCTTTCCGAGCGCATAAATATGCATAGTATTTTATTTTTGTTTTACTTTGTTTTAAAGAAGTTAAAAAATGAGAGAAAGTCTTTCTATTTCTGCTTCACTTTATTTTTCCAGTACTGAGAATTGAACTCAGGGCCTTATATATGCTAGGCAGGTGCTCTACTACTGTGCTGTAGCTGAAACGTGGTTTTGAGGAGGAGGAGGAGGAGGAGGAGGAGGAGGAGACAAGATCTAAGTTGTCCTAGCTGGCTACAATTTGAGAAACTCCCGCTTCAGCCTCCCCAGTAGTTGGTGGTACATACTCTAGGTCTGGCCTCTAATTCCTTTTTTTCTTTGTATATCTAGTCCAATACCAGTTCCTTTCAGTCGACAGACTTTTAATATTTCTTGTACTACAGATCCACTAGTCACATCTTGCCTCAAGCTTTTGTTTTATTATGTCTGAAAATCCCCACCCCCACCCCACCCCTTTATGGTGGTGATATCGATGAGTGAATCAGTCCCAGGACCTTATGTGTACATGGAAGTGTTCTGCCACTGAGCCATGACCTCTACCCACCCGCCTGTTTTTTGTTTGTGTGTGTGTGTGTGTGTGTTTTGCAGTGTCTCACTCTAGCCCAAGTTAACCTGGAACTGACATTTTTTTCCTCAGGCTGGCTTCAAATTCAGTAATCTTTCTGTTTCAGCCTTCCAGTTAAAGGCATATGCCATTGTGCCCAGCTAGTTTTATTCTTTGAGACATGTCTTATGTAGCAAGAGAGGGCCTTGAGCTCCTTCCTGATACTTTGGCTTCAACCTTCCAAGTTTGAGGATTACATTTGTAAACTGCCATGCCCAGCTCTCACTTAAGAGATAGGGTGCTGCTGTGTTTCCCTAGGTTGGCCTTGAACTCCTAGTCTCAAGTGATCCTTCTGTTTTAGTCTGCCAGGTAGGTCGAACTACACGGGAAGCACAATGCCTGGCTTTGCCTACCTGCCTCCCTCCTTTTTCTTTTCCCATGTTTAGTGGTGCATGGGAAGCAAGTGCTTGCTCTAACAGTAAGCCCTACTACACCTAGTCCATGTGCAGTCCATTGCTTTTAAAGGGCATTATCTTTGAATATAGAATTCAGAAGTAGCAAGTTTTTACACTGAAGTCCCACGCTGAACCCCCACTGATAGAATACTAAGTATACTACATTCAGTTTTAAGGTATCATTAGCGTTGTTTTCTAGATTGCAGTATGTTCACCAAAACCAGTGCTCATTCATATCCTTATAAATTATATAACATCACCTTTTATTTTTATCTTTTGATATAATATAGCCCTTGTTGGCCTGTAACTCATAAAGACTGGCCTGCTTCTGCCTCCTGAATGCTAGGATTAAGGAAATGTACCACCCCTGGCCTGGATATATTAAAAATGTTTTAAATTACATTTACTTATTTAGTGTGTCCACGCATGTGTGTGGGTGGAAGGTCAGAGGTCAACTTTTAAGAGCCAGTTCTCTCCTTTCGTCATGTAGGTCGTAAGGATTGTACTTCACTTGGCAGGCTTGGTGACAAGCCTTTACTGGCTAAACCAGTATGCCCACTCAGTCTGGATTTTTGTTTTGTTGTTGTTTTTGTTTTAAAATATTTTTAAATTAAAAAAAATCTTTATGTGTATGTATGTTTTACCTGCATGTATGTATATGTACTGCATACATGCCTGGGACCTACAAAGGTCAGAAAAGGGTGTTGGGTCCCCAGGAACTACAGATAGATGTGACCACCATATGGATGCTGGGCATCAAACCCAACTCCTCTGCAAGAACAAGTGCTGTCACTGCTCTCTTTCCAGCCTCTGGATGTTCTTTTGCTCACCAATTCTCCCTAGGAGCTGCAGCGATTGGAGACAGAGCTAGGTCGACCTTCTGAACGCTGGAAAGACACCTGGGACCGGGTGAAGGCTGCTCAGCGCCTCGAAGGCCGTCAAGATGGACGTGTGAGTGGGTGGGATAGTAGGTTGGGCTGAGGAATACCCAGTATGTGTGTTGCCAGGAGAGGAAGGCTGATCGGCCTTGATATAAATTCCATTCTGCTTTTTATAGGGTACCCCTAGCTCACTACTGGTGTCAGCTGTGCCCCACCACCGCCGCTCGCTAGGTGTCTATCTACAGGAAGGGCCTGTGGGCTCTACTCTTAGCCTCAGCCTGGACAGTGACCAGAGCAGTGGCTCAACCACATCCAGCTCTCGTCAGGCTGCCCGACGGAGCACCAGCACCCTGTACAGCCAATTCCAAACAGCTGAGAGTGAGAACAGGTGTGGAGGCACAGCCTACTGCTACTGCTGGACTGGGAATTGGGACCCATGCATGACTTTCAAGTGGGGTTAAGTTCTTGGAGGAGTTTAGTATTTTCTGTAGGTAAAAGGACTTGTAGAAGCTATGACAATTGCCTAAGCATAGGTCAGCATCAAGAGAGGTTTGGGTTGTAGATCTGGTGATTGTAGCAGGTCTGAAATGGAGTCAAGAGGTACTATACCTGTAAGACAGCCACTAGATGAAACTGGAGCCAGAGAGGATCCATCATCCTCCCTGAGCCTTGAGGGGCCATTTTACTCTGGTTGCCTCCACAGATTTGACTGCTAAGTTCCTCTTCCTCTTTAGGGTGCCTGTGCCACATGGGACTGCCTCCCAGATACTCTTAAGGTCTGGTGTTGGGACCCAGTGTCTGTTACATGATGACTATAGAGGAACTGACCCTTCATCTAATTTCTAGAAGTAATCCTCCACCTAATAGCTAACCTGGCTCTGATTCTGGTACAAATGCAGGTCCTATGAGGGCACCCTGTACAAGAAGGGGGCCTTCATGAAGCCCTGGAAAGCCCGTTGGTTTGTCCTAGACAAGACCAAGCACCAGGTGAGTGGTGGCACAGGGACAAGGGAAACAGAAGACAGTCTTGTCTTGACTCTATGCATCTTCTCATCCTCACCCCAGCTGCGTTACTATGACCACCGAGTGGACACAGAATGCAAGGGTATCATTGACCTGGCAGAGGTGGAAGCTGTGACACCTGGCACACCCACTATAGGTGCCCCTAAGACTGTGGATGAGAAGGCCTTCTTTGATGTGAGCCTCTGTCAAGGGGTGGGGAACACCTGGGGCCAGGGGCTTGGAGTCGTAGGGGCATGGAGTCAGTAACCCACTCTTCCCAGGTGAGGACAACACGTCGCGTTTACAACTTCTGTGCCCAGGATGTGCCCTCAGCCCAGCAGTGGGTGGACCGGATCCAGAGCTGCCTGTCGGATGCCTGACCCGTTCCGGCCCTGCCCGGGCTGCTCTGCTTCCAGTCGTTACAGACCACTAGGGGTGGGCAGGGCCGCCCCGGCCATGTTTACAGCCCCGGCCCTCGACAGTATTTGAGGCCCTGAGCCCCCCAGCACTTGTGTGTACAGTCCCCACCCTGCCCCGCCCCCGCCCCACCTGGCCAGCTCTAACTTATTGTGGTGTCATGGCTGAGCCGTTTAGGGACGCGGCCATGGTACAGCCCTGTCCTGGGCTTGTAAATAGTCCACCCTACCCGGCCCATCAGTGTGCTGGCCCTGGCCGGCTGGCTGTGCTAAGTTGTTTCTAGAACCAGAGTCTATATAAAGAGAGAACTAACGACACACTTGTGCGCCTGCATCAGCAATGTGAGTCGTGGGTCTGCCCAGAGGGGCTCCTCTAGCTCAACCCTGGGGTCTTAGATGTGGGTAGTGGGTTGCTATCTTTTTTTGTATGCCTTTTCTGGAGCCTGAGGCCATCTTCCTCCAAGATCCCTGGCCATGAGCAACTTTGCTACAGGAAGGGGACTTCCTGTAGCAAAGGGAAGGACTTTTTAAGTCCTTACTTAGCACTCAGCCACCCAACTTCCCCAGGCCTCGTACCAGAGAAAGCCCCATCTTTCCTACCCAGATAGCTCTGGAGCCTCAATCCAACTCAAGGCTGCTGCAGGGTGTTTAGAAGGAGTGAAAGACCTTGGGAAATTGTTGTGAAGGCAAAGGACAAAGGTCACGGACTCTGGACAGAAAGGAACATGGGTTCTTAGGAAAAAGGTCCTCAAGCAAGGCAGCTAGGACGGGGGAATGTGGCTAAGTGAAGGGACAACATCCACAGTGGCCATGGGTCTCAGGCTGTCTCCTCCTCCTCCTCCCCACCTCGGGTTACTTTGGAGGTCCCTGATACCCCATCTCAGGTGTTGTAATTGTTTTGTTGCTGGGCTTGTTGCTGTCCTCCCTGCCTGTGAACCTCACCAGACCTAGACTTCACTGGCTATGTACTTGTAGTCAGGGTTGGGGCAGAGAGGTTTGAGTGCTGCAGACATGGAGAAATGTCCCAGGGTGGCTGTTGGTGTTGAGGGCTAGCCACTGGAAATCTGGGCCCTGTCTGGCTCTTTAAGGTGGAGGGTGAGCAGCAGCAGGTACAAAAGGGGCAGGTCCAGTGAAGCTGCCAGAGGAATGACCTCCTGTGATGGAAGGTGACTGAACCTCCGTCAGCTCTGCTGCTCTATCATCATGACTTCTGGTCCCCACAACTGGACATGGGATAACCTTAGATCTTTCCTGGAACTATGATTCAGGAAACCCATCAGGACGGATTCTGGGGAGGAAGAGTCCCGCTCTCCACATTTCGGGTGTTGAGTCAAGAGCTGGGGAAGCAGCTGAGGCGCCTTACTGAGAAAAAAGGTGAATGCGGGCAGAGGCCAAGGGCAGAACCACAGGACCCAATGAAGGAAGCACAGGAGGGATATGACCCTTGGGGCTGACTCACTTCCAGAGGGATGGGCCCTGGGGTTGGGTGGGGCAAGCCTTCACAAAATGGGTGTCACTGTTTCACTGGTTTGACTGTTAAGGTAGAGCTTTTCATTTCTGTTTCAACATGAATCTCAACCACTGACAGTGAGCCTAGGGATAGCAAAGGTGTCCACACAGGCTGGGGCTCGGCATCTGCAGCCTAACAATAATACACACTTTTTCATTAAGAATGATACTTTTTATTGGGGGTTGGAGGCCCTGTCAGAAGGTCAGAACATTTAAAAAAAAAAAAAAAAATGACAACATAGACTTTTAGACTCTTCCTGGACCATATGGGCCCGCCCTGTCTCTAAGCCTCCCCGTGCTCTTCTGTGTTCACTCTTACATGTCTGATGCAGCTCCAACACCCACCCAAGTGTGCCAGTCTGCCCTGCTGAGCACAGAGACAACTCCATCAGGTCCAGGGGGTCTTTTGTTTTTAAGGCAGTCAAAATTTGTAGCCTGATTCAATGCCAGCTCCCAGGAGCCTCTGGGCAGCTAGAACTGGGGTTTGACCTCATGTGGCCAAACTAGTGCCAGACCCCCATGTATTATTATTATTAGTGGGGATCAGGTCTCTCCAACTCAGGCCTTTACATCTGCCCTGAGCCAAGAGAGACCCTGTACTATAGCTGGGTACAAAGTGCAAAAAACGGCTTTTCCTCCATGCGTTAAAAAATACAGATGAAACCAGAGCCTGGAGATCCTCACCCTTCCTGCCCATCTGCTGGCACTGGCACCTTAGGATCTCATTCCCTCCCCAACTCCTGCAGGTGGAAGCTGCATGTCAGGGACCTCATTGCCATACCAAGACCTGGACCGGGGAGTGGCCAGGTACATCCTGTCTTCCAACAGGACCAAGGGCAGGCAGGAGAGACATGAGTTGGGTCATCCAACTGGTTCCACTGCCAGCTTTACATAAATGCAGCATTTATTTTAAAGTTAAATTTAAAAAAAAAAAAAAATTGCATCACCAGGTAGTTTTCTTGATTAAGGAAGCAGCCTGACCAGGGCGGGCCATAGCTGGGTGGCAGCAGTTACACAGGACCATTTAAGGCAGCTCCTTCTGGCAGGGCATCTGTCTTCCTGCATAAATGGGGGAAGAGGCAGAGTTGCAGCATGTGAGCTTCTGGGGTTCATCCAATCCCTCCCTACTCTCTTTGGCCAATATACTCACCTGTCCTTTGTCATTGTCCCCAGTGTGGCAACTATGGCTGGGGCTGCTGTGGTTACTGCCATGATCGATCCTGGGGGTACTGCAGTAGCCACTGAGGAAGAGACCACTATGGTGGTTGTGGGAGAGCCTGCCTTGCTTGGTGCTATGGTAGCCACAGCAGGACTGATGGTCACTTCTGAAGGTGCAGGGCAGGCAGGGGCTAACGCGGTGCTGTCAGGACACTCAGCCCTGTGTGGCAGATAGGCTCCAGTTATGGGTGCTGCTGCCTATTTCAGATACCCAGCAACCAGCACAGTGGCTTGATCTAGCAAAGGGCATGGAAGCTGCACACACAGCTCCTTTCTGCTTCTGTCTTCTGTGAGGTGACTCGGGAGCTACAGATGGATTTGTAGCCCTGAGTCCCAGACAGTGGGACAAGCTACATGACTACCACGACCTCAATCCTTCCTATAAGCAGCACTCAAATCCTGACAGCTGTGGAGCTTCATTTACTGATGGCCCCAATGGAGCTGCTTAAATTCAACTCCACACTTAGGCTATCTAAAGGGTCCCTGAGGGCCAGGCATGGTGGTACACACCTTTAATCATGCACTTAGGAAGCATAGGCAGGCAGGTCACTGAGTATGAGGCCAGCCTGACCTACATAGAGAGTTCGGGGCCTTTGCAAATAAGTGGAGGTGAGTGGAAGAGATTATATTAAGGACTGAGGGCCTTCATAGCCAAGGCTAGCCTAGCCTAACTTAGCCTAACCACAAGTAGCAGATGGATCCTGCAGAGCACAGACACTAGGCTCTGTCCCAGGGAGGGAGTCTCAGATGAGATGCAGGGCAAGCAGAGAGAGGGAGTTGTAAAGGCTGATTAAACTTGGCAGTTTTGAGAATGGCTTTGTAAAGGGTTTCCCTTTTTTGCAGCAGGGTTAAAATCTTCTCTAGGAAGGGTTTAGGAAAAGAGGAGGACGCTTTTACAAATCTCCTGAACTTTAAAGGCAGGCTGTTAGCTGGATGTGGTCATCTTCCTGGGTAATCTGATCAATAAAGAGATGGAGGAGGGAGGATTGTGAATTGTGGCCATCCTCCGCAACACAGCAAGTCTCACAAACAAGCTTTTGTACTCTCAACCCAAGGATCTCTAGTCTAGGCTTTTCCTCTTCGTTAATTTTATCACAGCTGAGTCAGTACCATGTGAACCCTTCTCCAAGTCTTGGCTCTACTTTTTTCCTTTTCTGCAAATCTTTTAGATGCATAGTGTTGTTGGCATTAGGGGCAATGTCTTGCCTAGGGTTCCTGGAACACAGAGCCAGGGCCTCCATGAGCTTTAGACATGAGCAGCCATGGGCTATGGTACAGAGTATGAGACTGAGTCCTAGCTGCACACAGCAGTTCTCAACCTGAGAGCTGTGACCCTTTACAATCATGTTCATGCCAGTAGCAACGAAAATCATTTACCATTGGGATCACCACAGCATGAGAAACTGTATTAAAGGGTCACACAATAGGAAGGTTGGGAACCACTGTGTTCCAGCTGGTTGATCTCCCAGCTTTGCTGAAGGAAACACTTAAGGCCCAGTATCACAGAGGACCCTTCAGAAGGCCTACCCTGTTTGTGAGGAGGGGTAGGCAGGGCTGGTAGGACCCAGAGCCTGAATGCATGGTGGTGAACTTGTGCTAGGCAGTCTGGCTGGGGCCCACTTGTGTGAAGAACAACCTGGTGTCAGGTACACCCCAGACTTGGAAGTGTAGGTAGGGACAAGACCAGAAAGCCTACAGATGATATTCATTTAAGAGTAGATGCAAAATCCAAAACAAAATAAACAAAACCCACATGGGCCTAAGGTCAAGAGCCTTGTAAGATTAGTACCTTGTCTCCTGGGAGACTTCCTCTACTGCATTCTGAACTTAAGTGGAGATCCTGCCTCGGGGCCTTTGTACAGGCTGCAAGCCATTTCCAATATCCTATATCCACAGGCAACTCCTTATGCTTCTGAGCCTCACCACCTGCTCTCCCGCCCCTGAATGCCAGGAGCTCCCTGGTGGACACAGGGACTTAGCTATGTGGAGTGCTCCTGAATCACTGGGTAGCTTCTTGACACCTTGGACCTATATTCTCATCTTTTTTTTTTTTTTTTCCCCCCTCAAGACAGGGTTTCTCTGTATAGCCCTGGCTGTCCTGGAACTCACTCTGTAGACCAGGCTGGCCTCAAACTCAGAAATCTGCCTGCCTCTGCCTCCCAAGTGCTGGGATTAAAGGCGTGCACCACCACTGCCCGGCCAATCTTTTCATCTTGACCACTCAAAATAGAAACTCTTTGCTGGAGTGGCTGGCCTCTTTGCAGGGAGGATGATGACATTCCTGATTTCTTCCTAGGGAAGGCCTTCAGACACCTCAAGGGAACTCTGGCTTGTCCATCTGCAAGTTGCTTCTACTTCTCAGCCAGGGCTCAGACTATAGATCCAGTCCCCAACCCGGAGATGCATTTTGCTCTACTGTGTGAGCATGCAGGGCACCTGACTGGAGTCCACAAGTGCCCTACCATAAAGGGCACACACAGTGCAAAGGGAGGCACAGGAGAGAGCTGGCCAGAGTCACAAGCTTGCCTTATAGAAAGTTAAGGGCAACAGGCCTTTCCTCTACTCTCTGAGACAACCCTAGACACCAAGGAGGTTAGCCAGTCCCAGAGCCTGAAAACCAGGTATTTTCTGTAACTGGCCTCTGTAGTGGAGACTGTCCTCCCAAGTTTCTCGGGAGCTCTTGGGACACCCAGGTTCTGTCTACTCTGAAGCATTTAAAACAGAGAACACACTGTTGTCTAAGAAGTCTAGCCCTCTAGTTCAGCCTTCCCCTTAGTAAAGAGGCACTGTCTTTTCTTGAGACCGCTTCACAGGATCATTAGCCATGGGCAGCAGCAAGGAATTCCAGCCTGGCCTCCACTTGTTCTCAGGGAGCTGAAATCTGGCCACTGAGCCCTGCTTAGTGGTTACAAGGCCAGTGACTGTGGCCCTCAGCTCAGAAGCCATTCAGTGTTCATTGGGACCCCCCTCCCCCATAGGAAAACTTGCCATTCCCTCCACCACACCTGCCAACAGCAGCCTCTGCTGTCCTGGGTGGTGGGGCTGCCTTTCCGATGTGGCCTGTGCACACAGCTTCCACAGCACCTGCTGCCTTATCATCTTCTTCACTGTCGGATCCCCCAGAGGAGCTGCTGTCAGAGGCTACCAGTGGGGCCTTCCTAGTGACACACACATTCCAGGCACAAGGCGAGGTAGGACCAACTGCAAAAGAAGAAACCCTGCGATATTTGTGAGGGCAGAGGAGCCAGAGAACACAGGTACCATGGCCTCAGGGACCCCAGATTTGCATGCATCAGTGTGAGAGATGAGAGGCCAGAAATAGCTCATACTGGCTTCCTGAGTGTTATACGTGTGTATCTGCATGTTCACAGGAGCCACATGAACTGCTCTGTACCTTCCATGTGGACTGCCCCACTACTCCACAAGATAGGATATGTGTGTGCTCTTCTCAGAGGAGGAAGCAAGGGCTCAGAGAAGCCACTTTACAGGTCAGGAGTGTTCTCACCCAGTCCAGTTGCCTGGGAAGGAGATGGAGGCCAAGGACTTTTCGGTCAGGTCCCATGTTGGCTTCCCATCAGGGACTCATCTACATAACAAGGCGACTCAAGGATGCAGGTGGGTGGCCAAGGAGCCGGATTGCACCTGGATCTGCGGGCACCCTAATGGGCATGCTGTCCTGCCCTGTACCCCAAAGCTCTTCATGTGTTGTACAGTGAACAATACATGATAACACCAACACTACAAAGGCATAGCCACTCCTGGGGCCTTGACCACTTCCCACCTTCTCAATGGGGTCTAGCCTTGCATCAGGCCTGGGAACTAGTCAAGGCAGGTGTCTGAGCTGCTGCTACTCACAGGCTTTCTCTGGGCCTGGACTCTGGCCACCCTTGGCGTTGCTGTGGTCCATGTCCACAGGAGAGCTGCACCGGGGCCCTGTCTCAGAGCTATAAAAGAAGATGAGGACACGCTGAGCCCATTGGGCAATACTGGTCCTGACACCCAACAGGCATGATTCCATTTCTGATGTTTGTTACCAGCAGAAAGGCTGGAAGTCGGTGAATTTGGCCCAGCCTTTCTCCTCTGCAACTGAAGGAACAGCTGCCCATGCAGTAGAACCCACATCCCTAGCTCCTGTGGCTGCAGACAGCGGGTTCACTGGCTCATCAAAAACTGCTGTCCATGTAGTACCTGCCAGAAGGAGATGCAGCAGTCAAGAGTAGGCAGGCCTAGTGTGTGATAAACAAGGGAGAAGCAGCACTCACATAGAGATGGGTAGAGGGGTCATCAGTGCTGAACAAGAATGCAAGATGCTCCCAGTTAGGAAACCCCAGAAGAGCCCTCTGTGTCTCGAGTGTCAGAGATGGCAGGACTCCCCAGTAGTGCCTACTGGTGCTTTGCAAAGAACAGTATGGCCTCAAACCCTGGAACACGTGGGTGTAAGGGCTCTTACAAAGTACTTGGAAAGGGTCCTGTGAATTACCCACTACAACAGGGCACATGTATGGGTATCAGTGCTTGCTGATGTGGTGCCTCGTGAGATACCTGTAAGGTCCCATCTGGCCTCTAGTAAGGCTGATGGTACAAAGTAGGTACCATCTCACCTGTCCCAACCCAGGTCATAGTAGGCACTCTGCTTTCTCTTTGATGTCAGCATGGGTGGTCCCTACTATGGGTGTTCCTGCCCTTTGAAGCACCTTGTCACCGCCAGCTAAGGTGCTGGCAACTGCTAACAAAGCTGGCTTCTTGTGGGTGTCCTGCATATCTAAGCACCCCAAAGCAGATAAAAGGGGTCTCTAAGAGGTAGTAGATGCTCCTGAATACATCTAAGAGATTGCAAACAGCAACATACAGGTTACATGGGGTTTCCCTTCCCCTAGCAAAAACAATGGATATCATCTGTGCAAGTGCAGATGTATGCAGGCACTACAACAGAGGAAGTAAGGGCACCTGGCTCTTGATTCAGTGCAGAGCAGAACCCATGGTGGTCAGACCTCCCAGAACATTTCATGAAACCAAGTGTAGATGGGGAACTAGGTCATCAATTGCTGGACAAACAATGGCTCCAAAGGGAGTCCCTCAGCCAAGTCACCACACCCTGCCCTCAGTACCCTTGTGCCTTATATAGTCTTCAGGTACTACCTGCTGAATCACTCTCTGATCGAGGACCTTCTTTCTGTGTAGGGGATGAAGGAGTGGCCAGTCCAGGCACATTCCTAGCTGCTGCCAAGCCCGTCTTCCTGTCCTGGCCTCCATGTTCCAAGGCATTCTTTGAGTAATTATCCGAGACATGAGGGGCTCCAAACCTGGGCAGACATAAAGGCAGCAGATGTTTGGGGAGCCTTGGTTAGATGCCCAGTGCTGGAGAGCCTGTGATGGCTCAGGAATTGGGACCAGGGTTGGGTACAGGGTGTCCAGAATAAGCACTGCTTGGCTCCCAGTCTCTGCTCCGGCCTCTGCAGGAAGAGGCATTGCCCCTCTAGGTGTTGGAGCACTTTTAATAGTGGCTGGATATCCAGTGCTTAATCTTGTGCCTGCTCCCCACTGGTGGAGGCTTTGGGAGAATGAGTGAGCCCCACACCTGGCTCTGGCCATCACCCGGGCGGTACATCGAGTCTCCTCATCTTCCCAAATGTCCTCCTCTTCATCATCATCGAAGGGCTGGATCCGATCACTGCAACAGGCTTCAAACAGAGCTGCACTGGGCTGTAAGACAGAATGAGGAGCTGTTTTCTGGAGATCTGGTCCCAAAGAACTCCAGAGGGGCTAGCTCACAGAACATGGCTGACAGATACTGTGGGAGGAGACAAGCTCTGCTCCCAACTCCCATGGAGGGGAGCCTCCCAGCCCTGACACACAAATATACTGGCCAGGGCCCCCATGGTCCCATCCACCTGTGACAAGGACCAAGTTGTGGGCACTGCCTAAACTATCTGAGCAGTGTAATAAAATGCTGCTATGCCCTGCAGCCCTGCAGCAGTCCCCGTCACTCACACTGTCCTCATCGGCTTCAATGTTGAAGTTGATCTCTGCAATCCGGTCAAATGGGGCACTGCAAGAACAAGGTCCCTCAGTACCGCCTCTGCTCCTGCGGGCCTGGGCCCTCAGGCAGTAGGTGGGACACTTGCTATCTCCTCAGGGACAGTGGACCTCATTCCTGCCAAGATCACTTGGAGCTGCTTCTATGGTGCTGTTGCTTAGGGAAGTGCTGGCCTAGAGCCCGAGCCTTCATGGTGGCTGCACTCACTTGATGTTGTCATCCTGGTCTGCAAACTCCTCATCATTGAAGCCAAACTGATCCACAAAGTTTGCTGTCATCTGTTGGATCTGGTACTCAGAGAAGGCCTGGGAGGAGAGGGTGCTGCTATGGAACAAGCTGCGGCCTAGTGGCTGCTTCTCGGAACCCACTCCACTGCCCAGGAGCCTCCTGTGAAGCAGGCAGCAAATTTTCCCAGAGGTTGAATGTTCACAGTAGTTGAGTAGTTGCATACAGAAGAGCACCTCCTCAGTCAGCTTGCAAGCTTGGTGTCCCCAGGAGTCTCACCAAGGCAATGTGACTTTGGGGGTATTCTCCCAGGCCCCCCTCTCCCCCAGATGTGCTTGGAGACGAGTTACTTTTTCTTTTGCTATGCAATGTCATGGGAACTAAGCACTACCAAGGACACAGGCTCCAGAAGGGCCCGGCAGGGTGCAGAGTGCCGGCCATGCCCTCACCTGCTGAAGGGACAGCTCGTTAGGGATAGTCCCCTCAATGTCCTCGTCCTCACTTGAGGAGTGAAGGTGGTGAGTGCTCACCTAAAACACAGGCCAGATGGGGTAGGCATGTGAGGTAGCCAGACCCCACCCAGTCCATTCCAGCCAGAGCCCCAGGCCCCACCCAGTCCAGCTTGGGTCTCCCCCTCCCCAGCACCCTCCCACACCACCAATCCCCTGACACCTATAGGCCTGTGCAGCTTACTGCAAGGAAATGCCAAGTGAGGCCAAAGCCTCAGGAAAGAAAGCCCAGCCTCCCTGGTCCAGAGAACGCCCTGGGACCCAAGCAGAGTCCTTCACAAGTAAGCTATAGCTCTGGACGGAGGAGATTAAAAAAGGTAACACAAGCTTTGCAAGGAGATCCTTAGGGAGCCAACTCTGCTGCGACACAGCAAGGGTATGTAACAGACTGCAGGCCAGAGGCTGAACTAAATGTTCAGTCTTGCCTTTGCGATTTCCTCCTCCACCTGTGCTGCAAAGTGGTACATATGGGACTGTCAGTGGTCGCCATGAAGGAGCCCCAGCATCCTCACCAGGTCCACAGTGTTCCTGCGGTTGGTCTCCGTCAATGTCTCTTCCACAAAGCTCTCCCAGCGTCCACGGCAATCTGCAGGGAGCCCTGCAAGGTAAGTGCTACTCATAAGTCCTTCTGAGGACCCTCATAAGTAGGGGACTTATGAGTCCCAAGGGTAGGGCACTCAGGAGCCCTAGCAGGCAAAGGCTGGTCCAGAGAGGGACAAGTTATACTTCTATGGCTGCTGATAGGAAGTAAGCCCATACAGCAAGGGGGAGGGCTAATGTCCTATGGGGCCTTAGGCTACAGCAACTCTGAGCAGGGCAATGCTCAGCTTGTTCTGCAGAGACCTCAAGGGCATGAGAGTTCTGTTGTTTTGTTTTTTGAGACATGGTTTCCCCATGTAACTCTGGCTATCCTGGAACTCAGTATGTAGACCAGGCAAGCCTCAAACTCCTAAAGATCTGCCTATCTCTGCCTCCAGAGTGTTGGGATTAAAGTATGTGCCATCAGGCCTGGTCTGAGGAAGCAAGCACCTTCCTACTGTGTTCCTTCTAGGCCTGGAGTTTGGGAAACTGTAGCCTCAGCCTGATCTACAGACAAGAACCTTCTGCTCACTGCTCACCTCCCTAAACTGGCCTCCAAGCCCATTTGTTTTTCCCTTCTAGCAACAAGAGAGCCACCCCAGAGCTTGCTCACTGTTCTGCTCTGCTGCCCACTCCTCATGTGTGAGGATGGACCAGCAAGCTCAACTTCACCACAGACTGTTTAAGTATAACTAGGAAGAAGGTGTACAAACAAGTGGTCTCCAGGATACCACAAAGAAAAAAAATCCCTCTGGTCCTGGGTCCTGGGGAGGACCACCTGGAGCTCCCTAAACTCATACTTGCTGGGGAGGGTTGCATAAGGGAACTGTGCACAGAGCAGTAGGCACCATGTCTGAGGGCAGAAGCTCTGCTGTGCTTGGGGCGTAGAGTTCAGGGTTCCAGGTCTTGCTGCCCAAAACCTGCTTCTAGGGGACAGGCTATCACCTACACTCATGGCCTCCTGATATGAAAACTAGGAAGGCCCTCTAAATTGTGAGTTGAAAGCAAGGCAGGAAGGTGAGTCAGAACCTCTAGTATAGGTACAGCTCTGGAAAGCCCGTGAGCACAAGAGAGCCTGGTGATTGCTCATGGCTTCTAAGCCCAGCACTGGCACCATGAATTGTCCTTGGCAGGCTGAGTCTCCTACACTCTACAGATCTCTGCTCCATGAAGAGGACACCCAGCCCACCCTGAGACGGTGACAAAGAAAGCTGCATGGTTTGTCCTATATCAGTGTAGTTGTCACTACTGAGGACAGGGGGCAGAGGGAGGGGAGAGTAGTGGGCACACCTTGGATGACTTCACTGATGTGGGTCTGCACGGGGCCCTGCTCCAGGTTCTGTACAACTGCATTGGCGATCCTTGTAAGGTGCCCCATATTCCCACGTCTCATGCCACCTGCTGCCCTGAAAGTGAAATGGTCTATTAAGGAGGTCATTCAGCCCAGGTTTTGCCCAGCTTCTTGCTGGGAGGGCCAAAGGACAGGCTTTCTGAAGGTCATCCTCACTGTCACCTATATCCTACGCCTTTACCTACTTTGCAGTTGTCACTTCAGGGTAAATTCTAGGGAAACCACCTAACCAGTCAGTGCCTGACCAACAGTCTCAGCTCTAGGACACTGATGATTAACAAGCATCTGGTATGCATTAAGTTCAGCCACACCTCCCCCATCAGACCAAGAAACACTAAGGAGACTGCTTACTCCATGACCCATTTATGGACATGAAGATGGAAGCAGAAAGCTCAGTGTTGGCCCACCAGAGGCAAGAGAGATGGAGCAGCTGAGTCAGGACTGATGGCGGCACAGCTTGTGCTGGGAACACTGTTTCTGGGATACTGTCACTGTTGGAGCTGGGTAGGGCCTCCACACCAAGTGAGCTGCTCTAGCCTCTACTTGTGCACCTCACAGGCCCTGGGTGATATCTCCACAACTATACTCACACTCCGATGGGCTCCCATGAGCTTTGCTCAACACTGCCTAGAGCCTGTCCGTTCTCAGAGCACCATAAGTGAATGAGGGTGGCCACCAAACCCTGAGAAACACAGAGCATTGCTTCTGAGTGGAGGGAAGGCTCAGACAGAAGCTTCAGAAAAGCTAACATGCATCCCTGTGCACAAGTGCCAACAGAGTGTGCTCTGAGTTTAGAAAAAGCAGGAATGGTTACAGCTGGGGCTTGAAAAATGGCTTATCAGTTAAATGCACTGTCTGTTCTTCCAGAGGACCTGGGTTTGAATCCGAGCACCCACATGGCAGCTCACAACCATAAGTAACTCAAGTTCTAGGGGATCCAGTGCCATCATCTGGCCTCTGAGGGTACCAGGCATATACCCATAGTGCACAAGCATACATGAGGCAAAACACTCACACATAAAATAAATTTAAAATAAAAAAGGAAAGAATGGTTGTAGCCAGCATATGGGAAGCTGAGGCAGCAGTATTAGAAGTTCTAGGCCAGCCTGAGCTACACTGTAAGACTGTTTCAAAAAACCAAAACAATGGCTGGTTGTAGTGGCACATGACTTTAATCTCAGCATACATTTGGGAGGCAATAGCAGGCTCCTCAGGATCTCTGAGTTTTAGGTTTGATTATGTGGTGAATTCCAGGATAGCCAGGGCTACATAATGAGACCTTGTCACACAAACATACTCAGATACCAAAAACAAAAACAAAAACAAAAACAACCAACCAACCAACCAAAAAACAAAAACAAAAACCCACAAAGTACAAGCAAGACATGTGGGAAGGGGTCACTTACCTACCACTGTGTGGCCCAGCAATCTATCACTCAAAATGCCACTCCTCTCTGTGCCTCCCTGCATCCTCCTGCCTGAGCAGCCCTTACTGCAGTATACCCAGTAGCAAGATCCCTTCTAGAATAGTCCCAGGCACATATCTACATTAGACACTGCTGATGCCTGACATGGAGCCTGGAGTCTTGTGGTACCCAACATCCTGGTAAGATGCATCTCTAATTGGCTAGGAGGGTTCCTCAGTGTCCTTACTGTGTGTGGTCATTGGCTTCCCAGGCTTCCAGGATCCTCTGTACCAGGCAGCACTTCTGGAACAGCTGTGAGAGCAGAGTGGCAAGCAGTGTGAGAGGGAGCCCAAGGTTCACACTGCCTCCTAGGTGCTGCAGGTAGTAAACTGGCAAATCAGCACTGAAGACCCTGTGGCAATGACATCACTGATGCTCAAGGGCTCCAAGTCTCATGTTACTGAATGGCCTGAGAATGAAGACCAGTACTATAGTGAAGGCACTCTATGCTCCTCCAACATGCAAGGACAACTTCTGCCTCCCCTCCTCCTGCAGGCCTCCACCTATACCTCTGAGTACTCTCCCACCAACTCCCCCCTCCAACATTTCCTTTTCCCCCACACAGACTGTTTTCTTAGGTGTGTTACAGACCCCAACTCACACCTCCATGTCACTATCCAGGGTCCCTGTTGGTCTACATGGCCTCTGAATAATGCTCCCAGCCCAGGTAGCTCCTGTCATTATAGCCGCATGTCTCATGGCTGGGCCATAAACTGTAGGCCAGACTAAATGCATCTTATCCAGAACTAGCTCCTGCTAGGTTTGCTCACAGGTTCCCAGGATACTCACCCCAAGCAAGTAGCACTGAGACCTTCTAAACCCAATCAAACACTGCTGTCTATGAGGCCTTTGAACAGAGACCCAGGAACTCTCTCCCAAACCTCTGCCCTCCTGTCAGCCCATATGGTCCAGAATGTTCTTTTCCGCTTTAGAACTGAGCAGCAACAGTCACAGTGAGTCTCAGCTCAGGTGCAGCTTATGGTCCCAAGCTGTTTTCCCCCTTTCTTCCCTAGCAAGCATTCATTAGGGCTTCTCTCTACCAGGGATAGTATTAAATGCTGATGTCAAAAAGAGATTGATCTGCAGGCTCTAGCCCTAGGGTGACCTACAAAGGGGAAGAGATGAGGTGACAACTATGGTCATTCTCTGGAGAATAAGGGAAGTCACAGAGCAAGCTGGTATACCTGGCTTCGAGTTCTAAAGTTCCAGTAAGATTTCTCATGAGAATTTAACTCTTGTTTGTTCCTTTGTGTTTAGTTATAAAGATGGATTGAGCAAAGCAGGGGCCACTTGTGACCACAGCCATGGGGTGTGGGGGTTGAACTAGCTGCCTACCTAGGTACAACCCACAACCACACGAGATGCCTTGCCCTCTCTTCTCCATTACCAACTGAATGTTTCTTTACAATTTTTGTGTTCTTGTGGGTCAAAGATGGCAGCACCTCTGCCCCATGTGAGGGCTAGGAAATAACACAGCAGAGCCTGGGAAGTCTGGCTGCAGCTGGCACAATCCCACATGGCCCGGACTTACATGGGTCACCATCATGTTCTCAGGAGGGCTGATGATGGATGGGGTGCTCTCTGGTTTCCCATTCCCATCTCCACTCCCCTGCTGAGGCTCCACCTTGCCATCTGATCCACGAGCTTCTGCCTGCTCCTCCCGAGCAGCATGGGAAAGAATAGCGACTATGCATAGCTCCACTTGGAAGTGCAGAAAGTTATTCCAGGTGTATGTAAAAAACAGGTCCTGAATAAACAGAGGCAGAGGACGGCCTTATGTGAGTCTGCTCCAAGCAGCTGAGCTGCAAATGTAAAGAGGAAGCCACCCTCAAAACCTCACCTGCTGATTTCACAAGGGGGCGCTGACGGTGTGCTAGGGTGCTTCCCTGAGGCCCTCACTAAGGAAGCTCTGTGAGGTGTACTCTGACCAATGCCCCCTTGCTTGCTGCTCTGTGTGCATCTCAATGACCTCCCTCTTATCCAAGTAACTGCCTTCTACTTTCTTGGATTTCTTCTTGGTTCTCTAAGTTAGAAGCTTAACTAACTTGGCATACTTTTTCTTTTACGGTGTCTTTATTTATACCCTACACTTCATACTTCACTGCACAGTATTCCCTATATTATATTATTATTACTCGACTCCAGGCATTTACATTTTCCTTCATTATTTTGTCTCTAACCAGAACAGCTAAACTTGGGATTCCGTCCAGGATGAGCGACATATACCTCCTCCACATGAACAAGAGACTGCAGTATGGCAGGCACCTCTGAAAGACAAACTAGAGTATCACTGACAAAGTCTAGGCAAGGAGCAGTCTTGGGCCTCTCTGGAACACAGAGGATTAAAGATACCCTGACTCCCATAAAGCCTTTTCCAGACCAAGGCAGGAGAGGAGGGAAGGCTCCCTGAGGCTGCAGCTCCTGACCTTTCCACTACTGCTGTGTCCTACAGATAGGGTTGACAGCAGCCTACAGTCCTAGACCCAGCTACACAGAAAAGGGTATATACTAGGTAGAGAGGTGGGGTATAAGTCTGAGCCCCTTCTTTATACCAAAGATTATATCAAGCAGAGAAGCTATCTGTTTGACATATTTCTCCAAACAAAACAAAACAACAAACCTCAATCCCTTTCTGAATGTGCGCTGAACACCATTAATCCCAGCACTTGGGAGGCAGAGGCAGGCGGGTCTCTGTGAGTTTGAGGCCAGCATGATCTACATAGCAAGTTCCAGGCCATCTAAGGCTACATAGTGACACCCCATCTCAAAGACAAAAAAAAAAAAAAAAAAAAAAAAAAAACCTAAAGATTTCACATAAACTATTAGAGGTCAGAAATTATTCATAATTCACTAATATTGTAGGATGCAAAGTCAACACACACACACAAATGCATTTCTATACAGGAGAAATAACCAGCTCAAAAAGGAAACCAATACTTTGAAGTAATACATGATAACATTCAAAAGAATAAAATCCTTGAGAGTAAACTAACGAGGCAAACAAACCAACCCCCCCCCAAAAAAAAACCCAAAACACAAAAAAACCCAGTGTATCCAAAACTACAAAACATGCTGACAGAACTGAAGACCAGATGCATGTATTTATTTATTTTTGACACTAGGAGTTGCAGGGTTTTGCGAGGGTTTGTTTTCTTTGATTTTTGTTGTTTTATTTTTTTTTTTTATTTAGATTTTTACAGGTGTTTGGTTTACACATATGTCCTTGGAAGCCAGAAGAGGGTATCAGATTTTCTGAGCCTGGAGTTATAGACGGTTGTGAGCCACCATAACAGGTCGTCTGGAAGAACAGCCAGTATTCTAACCACTGAGCCATCTCTAGTGTGAACAGGCTTTGTACATTATCTAAGTACTCTGTCACTAAGCTATAGACCCTTAGTCCTAAAGAAGATCTATTTAAACAAATGGAAAACCACTGATACTCTCTTAATTGATGTTACAGTGTATGAAAAAGAAATAGAAGAAAGAAAACACAAATATCTATACAAACACATTTTTACAAAATATGGCAGAAACACGTCAATTATAATCTTTATTTCTGTAACTGGTCATGTGGCCTTAGTTGGTATTTATAACTATCTTCTATAAATTTGGCTTCTCTTTGAAAAAAAAAACCAAACCCATAGAAATATAAGAATGTGTTTCATTTTATCCCAGGTGTGGGATGTAGGGCTGCTTTGGACTGTCCTAGTCCTGCTGCTGACTAGGATTTGCCTTGTGCTCTAGCAGGGAAGTGGTTTTGCCACCTGCAGATCATTTCTGTAGTTGTTTGACATTTGGAATCCTGGGGACTTTTCAAAAGATATGTAAATGCCGGAGTCTCGATTGAAGGGGTTAGCTGGCCAGTTGGTGGTTGGACGCTGCTGGTTTCAGTTAGTCAAGTAGTCATTCACATAGCAGTTGTACATATAGAGACAAAGAGAAGATACTAGATATCCTGGTGGCAACCATCAAACTTGCCCCAAGGAATTCTATGCCCCTGATCAGCAGGAAGTAGTTTAATGATATCACCCCCCTTCCCCTCCATCCTTTATTCTGTCCTAACTAGTGTGCACAAAGTAACCAAAGTCTAGCTACAACCCTCCTCCACCCTCTGCAAGCCCCTCAGCAGGTCTTGGCTCTTTTCCTGGAGGAGTGACCCATACCTTCATTCCTGGTGGGTCTGCATCCTTTGTCATCCTGCTTGGATTAGGCTGTTGTAGTTTCCCATTGACTTTAATCACAGGACACGGTATCACTAAGAGACGCCCAAGGGGATCCCCTGCACTCCAGACGTGATCCTTCTTACCTCCATTGTGGAGAAGTAATCCGACTTCCCCATGGTAATCTGGGTCAATCACCCTCCTGACACTGTTATTTCCTCTCTTAGCCTGTTGGTTTAAGGGTATCAGAAGTCCTAACACTGTTATTTCCTCTCTCAGCCTGTTGACCTAAGGGTATCAGAAGCTCAAAGAGGCCAGGAGCAAGTCTGAGGCTCCAGTTCAATGGAACATCTGTTGTGGCTCCTGGCAGAAGCATTCCCTACTTTGAAACTAAAATGTCTAACCAGAAGAACAGGTCAGAGAAACAGGAAGCAAAAAATGTCCTGGTGGGGTAATAGTAGAATTATTCCTTTTCCACCCTTGATTCCATGACCCATGTACCCTGGCTACTGGACGTACTGGACACTGATTCCAAGCTTATACCATCTTCTAGAGAATCTTGCCCTAGCCCTCAAGGCTGCTGCCACCTAACTGTAATTGTCTTCCAAAGTCCATTCCATCGTTTATCAGACTAGCTGCTCCAGGGTGGTAAAGAACATGGTAAGATCAGTGATCTACAACCACTGGATAGCTTCTTGACCATTTATCCACTGGTTTTCGACAAGAGCTACAAGGATGACTGTTTTAGAAGACAAGGACCTTCTCTCTCAGGACCTTTCTCTCTCAGGACCCTTCTCTCTCAGGACCTTTATGTTTTGTTATCTATCTATCTACCTACCTATTATTCGCTTATTTATTTATTGGCTTTTTTGATGCAGGATCTCACTATGTAGCCCTGGCTTTCCTGGTATTCACTATGTAGACCAGGTTGGCTTAGTACTCATGGAGATCCGCCTCTCAGGATACTTTGACTTAAGAGAAAACAAGACCAGACACCTGTCCTCTGCCATCAGGAAGATCCTCTGGCAGGGTACTATGAGCCTAAGACTGAGGCACATCCCTGTGTTGCTCAGTGTGCTCTATCAGAGACCCATGATCAAGCCCTCGATATCAGCACCTCCCCTTGGCATGCCTTTTTGTCCAGATGCTAAAGTGCCTGCCCTGACGGACTCATCTCCAGGTTCAACTGCAGACTGTGCATGCCACATACAAACAAGCAGAGCTGGCCACGGCACTGACTCACCAGCAGTAAGTCCATGGTGTTGAGCCGGCAGAGCTCCTGGTTGATGCTGGGTGTGTTTGTGTGCAGCAGTGCAGCCATGAGGCGTGCACCATGAAGACGAGCGTTCCCCAGAGGCTCCTCTAGCACACCAATAGTGGTCAGGATTGCTTTTTTCTGCAAACAAAGGAGACACACCCAGCTGGAGTCTTCTAACCAACAGGGGCACTCACCTATGATATGCCTGGCCTAAAGAGAGTGGGGTGTGATCAAGCAGGGCTGCCTACAAGAAGTGACACAATCCAAAAGATGACAGATCCACTTTGTCCCCTCAGGTCCAAAAGGAGTGGATGAGGCTCCTTGGACTGCTATCCAGGCCTACTAGGCCAAAGGTCCAGTACTATGGCATATGAAATGTGTCCTGTGTTCATGATGGAGCTAGTAGTACCAATCTGAAGCAAGCTAACCCAACTAAGCTAACCCAGGGCTGGAGCCCTGGACATGGTGTTTGGCTGTGTATGCCCAAGGAATTCTTTAGAGGATTCTGAGCTAAGTGATGCTAAGTGAACTCTCTCAGAGACTGATAAAGCTTGCCTCATTAGCAATGTAGCTTCCCCCCCCCCCAGCTTTAAAAAAAGTGACCATGTGTGTATATTATGTATCTGCTTGTGTGTGTACTGTGTGCATGTGTGTGTGCACTCCTGGGCACATGTATACCACAGAGCATGTGTGACGATCAGACGGCAGCTCTGTGGAATTGATTCTCTCCTTTCATCTTTACACAATTCCCAGGAACCAAATTCGGGTCATGAGGCTTACACAGAAAGCATTTTGCCTACTCAGCCATCTCAAGGCCCCAAGTCTGCCTCATTAGATTGGATTCAAGTATTTTCTGATCCACTTGTGTTTGGCAAAACAGAGTTCTTGCCTCCATGACGAGACAATAAATACGTAAGGTGGGTGTACTAGGAAAGAGTCTGCAACAGTGTATGGGAAAGGACTGTAATGTGAGGCTGGTGGGCAGGAAGCAGCTGGGGACCTTGTGAACTTTAACCTCCTTGGCCTAACCCAAGAACACTCCTGGGATCTTGGCCTCCAGGAACCACCCTTGGCTAGGCATGCCCCTGACCAAGAGGCTAGGTAAACTTCATGCTTAGTTACCTGGGGAGTCTGCAAATGTCCATGCCCAGGCCTCTCCTAGTAGAGGCAGCATGGGTATTTCTAGCTAGTAGTATATTTTAACACCTGCCCAGTGGTTTTCCAGTTAGCATCTTGAAGGGCAACATCAAAGCACACTCTGCTCCACACTCTGTTTTGTCTTCTACACCATGTCACCCCATCTCTAAATGCCCCAGTAACCTCTCCAGGCCGTTTACCTTCGGTGGGTTGAGTAGGAGCTGATGGAAATTCTTCAGCCACGGCTCGATGGCACACAGGATGCTGCTGCTGACAGAATATGACCTTTCCAGTCCCTGAGAAAAGGAGTCCACCAAGCCTTCTGTTCTGTGAATACAGGCAGCAGACAGAGGCGTGGCAGACGTGCTGTGTTCCAAGCATGCCCCATTCACCTTGTCAACATTCTAGTAAGATCTTCCTAAAAACGTGTCTGAAAATGGACATTACTCAAGACTTCTACACACCATTTGCTGACTAGTGAACTCTTGGCCCCTTAGTCAAATGTTTCTGGGTAAAATCCAAGACCACAGGGAACAGGGACACAGGACTTGTTGCATTGCTGTTCCCTTAATCCCCACCAGGGGTCCCCAGTTGTTAAGTGAGAAACAGGAGATAGACTGGCTACATAGCTTCTTTGCTTCTTCAAAACAATTCCTCTGATATATATTTATATTTTCCAGTTAATAAAAGTAAAATAAAATCAATGCAGAAAATCCTGAATAAATAAAGGATCAGCAAATTAAAGAGATTGTCCTCAACAACTATAACGTGTTATGCCATGTTTTATTGATATCCCTGTGAGGCCTGCTGTCTTTTTTTTTAAGGAAACTATTTTTTTTTTGAAAAGAAACAGAGGACTGGATGTGGGGGAGAGGAGCGGTGTGGGAGGGGCTGGGAAGAGAGGAGGGAGGGGATGTAATGAGATGCAGATGTGATGTATGAGAGAATAAAAAAGTAAACGTAAAGACAAGTAGTTGACTATTTCTTTCTTTTTCTTTTTTTTTTTTTTTTGGTTTTTTCGAGACAGGGTTTCTCTGTGTAGCCCTGGCTGTCCTGGAACTCACTCTGTAGACCAGGCTGGCCTCGAACTCAGAAATCCACCTGCCTCTGCCTCCCAAGTGCTGGGATTAAAGGCGTGCGCCACCACCGCCCGGCTAGTAGTTGACTATTTCTATTTTGCCGTTTTTCTCTCTTTAAAAAAATTGAAAGAGGATCTTGGTAGCCCTTGGCTGGTCTAAACCCTGCCCTCCCCCCTTACTAGTGCAATTAAAGGCATGGACCGCTATGCCTGGTCCTATCTGGTTTTCTAGATTTTACACTGTTCTCTCCAACACATATAGTGCTGAGTTTGGCTTTCAAAGGTGGCCTAGGTGGCCTGGATTTGTTAAAGAGATTAAAATTCTAGTTGCATAAGTAGAGAAAATAGCTACTTATTTTTAGGTAATACACTAATATTGATGGACTGAGGTATTCTGGAAAATGGTTTACCCAATCTCTTGTCATTTTAAACATAACCTTGTGTTTAAAAACACAATGTGGTCAGTACCAGGAGATAATGTGGACATAGGGGAATTACCTTGAAGGGGAATTGGAGCATTACCTCCAACCTGTGATAGAAGAGGTCAGAAACACCCTGGCTGCAGAGAACCCTGATCTACTGATGGAGCTTCAAGGCCCACTGAGAGGCTGAGGGGGCTCAGTGCTTACTTAGCAGTATCAAGATCCTCATCCACTATCTCCTTTGTGGCATGATCCTCCTTCCACGGGAATCCTGGGCAAAGAAGCTCTGATACTGACTCCCCACATCCTGTTCCCTCATTTGTGGCTTACAGGTGAGCTCAGGTCATCTTTAAGTGGCTGTGACCACACCTAACCTGCTGAGATCCCTGGGCCAGCCTGAGCCCCAAAGAAAGTTTGACTTTCCAAATTTATAATTGGTCCTAAGAGGTTCTTGATTGCTTGAATTCTCAAAGAGATCCAACCTTCTACACCGACTCCTGTCTCTTGCTCTCTCCTGTCTTAGAACTGGCACTTCACGGCTCCTGATTCAACTGGCTTCCATCACAATCCTGAGGAGAACAGTGTGGTGACCTTCAAGCCCCACCATTCTTTATCCATAGACTGGCTCTATGCTTTTCCTCATACTGGAATCTTCTTCTTGTCAAGAACTGTCTTTGACTAAATGGGGCCTCTCCGAGAAAAGCTCCCTGACCACATGTCTCTACCTTCCAGGTCTACACAGACTTTCCTCCTGAATCACCTGTCCCTATACTATGTCCTAGGATAAACAGGAACACTAGGTGTAAGGGGGCCATATTTTGCTTGTATTTGTCTCTTGGGACTCCAAGCTAGGTATTCAAATAGCAACTGATGGATGAAAAAGTGGTGAAGGACAGTGAGGGGCTGGAGAAACAGCTCAGTGGTTGAGAGCACTTACTAGGTTTGGCTGACAGCACCCTCACGGCTGCTCATAACTGCCTGTAACCCGGGTTAAGGGGATTTGTTGTACTCTTCGGGTCTCCACAGGCATTGCGCCCACATAGTGTACACACGTTCACACAGACAAACATTCATACTCAGGAATAAATACATCTTAGCCAGGCATGGTGGTTCGTGCCTTTTGAGGCCAGCCTGGTCTACAGAGAGTTTCAGAACAGCCAGGGCTACACAGAGAAACCCTATCTCAAAAACAACAACAAAAACCAAAGAAGTGAAGTACATCCTAGAAACAGTGTCTTACTGAACACTTAGCAAAGATGAACACAGCTTCCTTTCCTATCATGGGAGATAAATATATAAACAACAAGTAGCTGCATGCTGGAGTAGAAGCCCTCCCTATAGGAGGCACACATGCACATACACTCATGCATTGTGCATACTGGCCAAAGAAGTACCTAAGGAAACCACATGTATTCATTCCAAACTGGCAGCAGCTGCCTGCCTGCCGTCAGGCTAGGGTGAAACTATACTGCTAGTAAGGGTCAAAGAGGACCTAGCTACAGCTACAAAGGAGACCCTTCAACCAGGGAATCTATCCTCATTATAACTAAGACAGCATGTCCTGGCTCTTCCTAAACACCCATATCCTCTGTCGTAAGAGTTGTGTACGCTGCTTTTCAAAGGAAAGGCTCACCCAACACGCCTTGGCTCCAGCAAGGCAAGCAGCACCTGCATCCCACTGACCAGGCAGCTCTCCGTCTGATCCCCATCAAACATGTTCTTCAGAAGCTGCTCCACACAGTCCTGCCTGTTGGGCACATGCAGAGGTCACTACCTGGCAGAGCAGACACATAGACATAATGCAAGGACACTGTCTTCCCCAGAGGCCACCACAGCATACTGAGCCAGGTGAGGCCTTCATTCTGGCTTTGTTCAGGTTCAAAGCCAGGTACTCCAAGCTTGCATAACACACAAGCCCACTAGTTCCAATTCCCTGGACCACCAGGGCTTCTAGTGATATCCCTTCCTGGGCTCTGAACCTGAGGAATTAATCCAATTCTGAATTAGTGATGGCAGTGTCATCTCCTGTGTTCAAAACAGGCTCCAAGACATGTCCATAATTCAGAGTGAGGCCCACCATATCATGGCCCACTATCACTCACGACTCCAATGCTATGAGGAGAGGGTCTGGCTCCACAGTCTCCTGCAGCTGACTGCCCTGGTCTCTGCCCAGCCTGATGATGTCACAGAGTGCCTGAGAAGCATTTGACTGCCTCTGAAAAGACAAGGGAAACAGGCTCCCCTCAGCAAACGACAGTCATCAGCCACGCCAATCCTGCTAATATATTTCCTGAGCCAGTTTTCTATAAAGATTCCTGAAATGGTTCTGGAAGTGTGTGTCTGCTTTGCCTGTCATCAAGATGTGAATCTAGCTAGATTTTTTTTTAAGACATACTAAACACATCCCCAGGAATTAAAAATGAAGCCCAAAATAGCCAAGTATGTTGTATAGTTTGTGTCTATTTCATACCTTTGATTCATATTCTAAAATGGAATGAACCATGTTATTCTGCATCTTAAATTTGATATTAAAAGCAGTTACTGTCATTTACAATGGGTCCTGTGGGCTTGGGAAAGCAGGATAAGTCACTGAATGAAAAAATAGAGAACTCAACATTCCTTGGGAAACATGAATACTGAGCCACACCCCCAACTCAGATGTGGACTTGCTGAGAACATTTGTGGGTGGAGATGAGAGTAATCAAGCGAGAAACAGCTTGATCTTTGCAATATCATACAAACACAGCAGAAAAACTGAGATTTAAAAAAAAAAGCAAGGCTTTCAGGGAAAATGAAGACAGCCAGGAAGGCTGTGCGGGCGGCCATAATCTTGCCTTCAGAACCAGGGGCAGGCCGGTCAGCCTATGACATTCTATCTTGGCAGGCTCTACCTAAGGAGTACTACTGTAGGAGATCCTCAACACTCCAACAATTTCTCTCCCAGTCGTAGGTAGACAGAGGCCAAAACAGGATGGTCAGACAGCACTGAAGACTTTGGACACATGTCAAGCTGATGTCAGTATTCATCTGTCAAGTACTGACTGAAGACGGTGTACACGTGTGTAAATATTTAGAATGCACAGGCTAAAACTCAGAGTCTCAGCAGTGATTTCTGAAGGAAGGATGAAGATGGCTGAAAAGAGAGGGACTAGTGCCACCTGTGATATGTTGACATATGTTTTTTGGTCTTTGTCTACAGACCTGGCTCATGGTCTACTCTGACAGCAGATTACATCCTCCTCATCCCAGAGGGCTCCTGCCCCATGACCTGGAATGAATAATGTTGCACAGAGGCCAAGAAAACCCTGAACAGACAGGCCTTACTGGGTTTCCCTCCTAAAGTCTAGTAGTGATAATCCTGTACAGTAAAGTCTCTAAACAAACAAACAAACAAACAAACCTCAGAAAGACTGAGTTTGGGGGAGTTTCTGAATAGCAAAACATATGAAGGTTCCTGCAGAAAAACACACCTGGAAAAGACAGGGAAGCTCCACACCCAATCTTTCATACATTATTCTATACACCTCCACATAGTCATGTGCATCATTTATTATGTCCTTTATATTAAACCAGAAACTGCGAAGAGTGTAGAGAGAATCCAATGCCTAGCTGGTCAGCCAGAAGCTCAGATGTAAGGCAGCACAGTTAGGATGGTCTTGGGGGCTAAGCCCTCAGAACTGAATCCCACGGTGTCTGGCTGGTGTTTCTGAGAACTGAGTGCTTGGCTTAGGTGGGGGGCCTTACTTCTCACCTTCATCAGAAGTGGTCTTGTACAGTCAGTTCAGAAGGAGTCACTGAATGAGAGTGAGAGTTTTCTCTATGATTGTCTTACATGCTTTTAGAGAAGCTTCTGAAAGGGCCCTAATTACCCTTCCTGGTATTCACACCCTTCCAAGTCCATGCCCTTGAATGTAGGCTAGACTTGGACATTCAAGGCTAATGAACAGAATGCATTAGAGCAGTGGTTCTCAGCCTGTGAGTTGAGATGATATGATCCTGCACATCATGATTCATAACAGTAGCAAAATCACAGTTATGAAGTAGCAGTGAAGTAATTTTATGATTGGGGTCACCACAACATGAAGAACTATATTAATAGTCACAGCATCAGGAAGGTTGAGAATAACCACTGCTCTAGAGGGGCCATCATTTCTAAGCTGAATTTATAGAAGTCAAGTGTAGGTCCAGCTCACTTCTCAAAGCTAGCTAACTTAGTGTGAGCCCTGTTGTCCACTTAGAAGCCCCCATTGCACAGAACTGAAGGGTTACCCAAACTAGAAGCCTCTGAGGAATTGAAAGCTGCTAAGCCACTTGTGACTATGGAAGTGGATCTTCTTTCAGTTGAATCCTGAAATGATTATAATCTTATGAGAGACCCTTAGCAGAGGAGTCAACAGACCATGGCAAGATTCCTGACCAGAGAAACTGATACTGATAGGGATAAAAGGTACTTGTTACTAACAACTCAGCTACAGGGTGATTTGTCATTCAGTCACGGTTAACTAATGCAACCCTGTTACAACTATTTAATTATATACATATATGAAATAATATGTGTGTATAAGTGTGTAGGTATATGTATGTATGCACACATATATACATACATGTATATACTATATTTTATTTATTTATAACTGTTTTGGAGGCAAGGTCTCACTATGTAACTGTGTAACATAGTCCTAGAACTCACTATATAGACCAGGCTGGCCTTAAATTCATAGAGATCTGCCTATCTGTGCTACCCAAGGGTTGGGAATAAAGACATGCACCACCATGTCTGTCCTACATTTGTTTTTAGTAAAAGCAAAATTACCCAGACATTAGCGTTTGATTAAAGAAAGTATCTAATGGTTCTCTTCACAGGAAAGGAGTGACTTGCCCCCTTCACACGGCAGCATGTTTTCCAAGAGCCTGGGGATGGGACTGTCCATGTAAGAAGGTGGGCTCTGTGAGCATCACACTCACGTCTTCATCCTGGTGGGGATGGATCAATTCCATAAGTCTCTGGATGATTTTCTCTTCATTAAGCCACTAAAAAGGAGGGGAGAAGTCCAGTTCATTATCTGCTCAGCTAACCAAATGGAAAAAAGTCCTTTGGTACAGCAGAAACTCGTGTGCCCAGGTCTCCTGGGATAGACTCGGACATGCCTGTTTGACATGCCCAGAAAGAACTAAATGTCACAATAAACTTTGGGAACAGCCGAAGACACTTTCCACCTGACTTAATAGTGCATACTCTCTCTGCTTTCAGGACACAGGGTTTATGAAACCTAGAGTACAGAATAAGCAGAATACAGTTCAGAGGCCAGCTGGGTGTGAAAACAAGACAACCCTCAGCTCCCTGTAGCATCAGGGCCTTCCTAGGAGCTGGAAGAACCCAAGTCCCTGGTGTGCCTGTAGGAACACTGTAACAGCCGACACTTCTCAAGGTCAAAGCAATAAAGGTTCAGTGAGCTAATGTCAGGTTACAGCACACCTGGCAGGCTGGCTTTACTAGTGCACTTGTTTGGAACTGTTTGGAAAGGATTAGGAGGTGTGGCCTTTTGGAGGAGATGTATTATTGGAAGTGGCCTCCTACTTGTATTGTGCTCTCAGCCAGTCCTGCCACCATGCCTTTGTTCTACCATCATGGACTCTAACCCAAATCCCAATTTTAAAATTTAACTTTCTTTTAAATTGCCATGGTCATGTCAGGCATGGTGTCACATGCCTTTAATCCTAGCAATCAGGAGGCAGAGATAAGTGGATCCCTGTCTGGTCTACAAAGCAAGTTCTAAGACAGCCAGGACTACACAGAGAGAAACTCTGTCTCAAAAAAAAAAAAAACAACAACAAATAGAAAAGAACAAGAAAGAAAGAAAAAAAGAAAGAAAGAAAGAAAGAAATGCCGTGGTCACGGTGTCTGTAATGATTATTCTTGGTTGTCAATGTAATCCCCCCAAAAATGGGCCACACCTGTGAGTATTTTTTTTTTTTTTTAAACTTAATTTGAAGAGAGAAGATCTATTCTAATCTGGATCTTTGAGATGAGAAGACACGCCTTTAATCCAGAGCTTTTGAGGTGGGAAGATCCACTTTTAATCTTTTAACCGACACCTTTTGCTCGAAGCTTAGATAAAGGATATGGAAGAAGGAAGCTCTCTTGCTTGGCCTGCTTGCTCTCTCCTTACTATACTAGTAAGTCAATTCCCTTCACTGCCATTCGAGCCTACTTTTTCAGGATCCCAGCATATACTGAAGACCAGATGAGACATCCGGCCTTGTGGACTGAACTGCTACTGGGCTCTTGGACCTTCCATTTATAGGCAGCCGCTGCTGGATTCACCTGACTACAGCCTGTAAGTCATTCTAATAAATCCCATACATACATATTCTGTAAGTTCTGTTACTCTAGAAACCTCTGACTAATACGGTGTTTTAAGCTAACAATAGAAAAGTAAATTAGCTTCCAACAAACACTTAATAACAGCTACGGTGCAAGCTGCATTCTTTCTATACAATGCCGTAAGGAAAGGAGTTATGAACCTGAGAGTGAGAACAACTACCACTTATTTTATCTTTTATTTATTTTCCCCTTTCACCAAAAATAGATTCTTTCCTTAGACACTACATCCTGATTACAGTCTCCCCTTCCTCTACTTCCCCCCAGCTCCTCCCCACCTCCCCTCACACCTGGATCTACTTCCTTTCTGTCGCTCAATAGAAAGAACAGGTTTCTAAGAAATAACAAAACATAACATATAATAAAACAAAAACTATTATCAAGTCTTTTATTTATCTTTGAGACAAGGTTTCACTTTGTAGCCCTTGGTAGCCTGGAACTCACAATCCTACCTCTGCCTCCCAGTTGTTGGGATTACTGGCTTGTATCACCATGCCCAATGAGAACAGCCATTTAAATGACTCTTGTTTCTCAGAGTGAGAAAATGGACAAAGGTCTAATTGCTTACTTTGTTTTACTTCAAAATGGGGAACAAAGCCTCGCACAGCAGGCAAGAACTCACCCTCTAGGCTAGGCATCCTGTTCTTCCAAGGGACTGCTCAATATCTTCCCTAGCAACACAGCCTACCCATACTGCAGATTAAGAGATGGGCCTGCCTGAGCTACACTCAGCTCTACTTTCCTCCCAGCACCCAGGTTTGGAGCACACAGCTCAGTAAGCATTGGCTCTAAGGCCTGTGTGAGTGCCTGGGTGAGGAAAAGGGCAGCAAAGGGCACTTTTGTTTCTGCAGCGAGGAAGGGGCAATGTGTTGGGGAGAAGGAACCTCTGCACACTTTGCTTCTAAATGGGCTGAAGCAGAATGAAAATATAGACATATAAAGTGGTGCTGGGGGACTGGGTAGAGAGCCCGAAGCTGGGCATCTGGTACTTCCTAACCCAGGTAGCCTGGCCTGGTACACCTTCCCACACTTCATACTCACTCCCTGGCACTCACATGTAGAACCTCCTGCCGGAGACCAACTGGCTCCACACAGCTGACCAGGCGCAGCAACAGGTCCATGAGAGCTGAGGTGCCTATGTGCTTCAGTATCAGACTGATGGACCTGTCCTTCTTCTTCAAGAACACGATCACCTGAAATCAAACACACCTGATAAATAAACAGGACTGACTCCTGACAGGCAGGGACACTCCTTTGAGAGCTCAGATCAGAAAGATCATTAACTTTCAAGGATACTAAGAAGAAATGATAGAAAGACCAAGTAAGCAGGGCAGTGGTGGCGCATGCCTTTAATCCCAGCACTTGGGAGGCAGAGGCAGGCGGATTTCTGAGTTGGAGGCCAGCCTGGTCTACAGAGTGAGTTCCAGGACAGCCAGGGCTACAGAGAAACCCTGTCTTGAAAAAACCAAAAAAAAAAAAAAAAAAAAAGAAAAGAAAAAATAATCCTTCCCAAGACAGGCAGAGTCCTAGAGGCCAGCGATGCAAGCACAGAGCAGCCATGCTACTAACTGGGCAACAGTGTGAGGTTCTGTGGTGCAATCAACACTGGACACGTGCTAGCATAGGTTTGCCCAGCAGAAACAACAGCACAGCATAGAAAGAACTGCTGGGAGATGAGAGCCATTGTTCTAGAACTGCATAGAGGGACCCTGTCTTAAAAAGCTGTCCTCCCAGGGTAGAGAGAGGGCTCAGCAGCTAAGAACACCAGCTGTTCTTCCAGAGGTCCTGAGTTCAGTTCCCAGCAACCACATGGTGGCTCACAACCATCTGTAATAAGATCTGCAGGTGTACATGCAGACAGAACACTGTCTACATAATAAATAAATATTTTTTAAAAGTTTGAATGTTTTATGTTGTAGTATTAATATCAATATGAGACTTGGGGGTTGAACAAGAAAGAGAAGGTTATGGTTTCATGGTAATGTGTCTGTGTGTCAGGTTGACAAGGGGTCAATTGTGCTGGTCAGTTTTTTTTGTCAACTTGACACAAACTAGAATCATGTGAGAGATGGGAATCTCAATTGAGAAAATGCCTCCAAAGTCAGCCTACAGGCAAACCTGTAGAGATTTTCTTAATTGTTGATTGATGTGGGAGAGCCCAGACTACCTGTGGGTGAGCAGGGCGGGCCCTGGGCAGTTGGTCCTGGATACATAAGAAAACAAACTGTAGGGACTGGACTTACATATGATAAATAAATAAATGAATAAACAAACAAACTGTGCAAGCTAGGAGGGAGCAAGCCAGTAGGAAGTGTCCCTCCATGGCTGCTGCTTCAATTCCTGTCTCCAGGGTGCACCTTGAGTTCCTGCCCTGACTTCCTTTTGATGATGGATAAGGAACTATAAACAGAAATAAACTCTTTCCTCTCAGCTGCTTTTTGTCATGGTGGTTTATCACAGCAATAGACACCTCAAGTGAGACACAGACCATTTTGAAGTAATAAGAGTCATTATTGTTCATGTTTTAGGTATAATAATGGTATAATTGTGTTGATATGTATAAAAGACAGCTCACCCTTTAGGAATCTATACTAAAATACACATAAAGTGAGCTGATATCTAATTTTCTTCAATATAATGTGATGAGGTTGACAACAAGGAGGTTCAGGGAAAAAAAGAAGCAGTCCCAACAGATAATGTAGAAGCCCAACTATGGAGACACCTCAGGGGCTATGGACTCGTCTATACAATTTACAGAGCCAGGAAAGCATTGCCAGGCCTTTCCCTACCAGTCTGACTCCGGCCCAGTCTATACTTCCAGGAAAGCTCACTGTAGCCCTGCCTACCACAGCCAACCCTGGGTGACTGACAACCAAATTTTCCATAGAGCAATTTTGGTAGAGCAATACAAGGAACGATCAAAAGGAAGCAGGTATTTCTATTGGAAAAGACACACCACATTTGTGCATATGTTAGAAAAGCAACTTGTAGTGCTCAGAAGGTTCTGTTACGTGAGGATCACAGCCATCCATCTGCTCTCTACTGAGAAGGCTACTGAGGGAGTACAGACCCCACATGTTCCAGCCCTTACTTGAATCCCATGTAAATGTGTTACATGTCTGTCCACACAATAATTTTTTTTCTTTTCATTTCACTGTGTTAGCCCTGGCTGTCCTAGAACTCACTCTGTAGAGCAGGCTGGCCTCAAACTCATGTAGACCTACATGCCTCTGCCCCCTGAATGCTGGGACTAAAGGTGTGCTCTGCTGTGCCCACCGCCACCACCTGGCAATAAAATGTTTTAAGAAGTTCATTTCCTAATTCTAATGCAGAAGGCACTAGATAAAGGAAGAAAGGGGATATATGAGATAGGAAATTTGTAAAGAAAATCTGAAAGTGGCAAGAGAATATACCAGTGTACAGTAAACGAGGAGATTCACACACCCAGTTGTTGTGCTGCAAGATCTAAACACATAAGGTCTCTGAAAATCACAATGAAGACTCCACAGCACCTTCTTCTCCAGGGCAACTTCTTTCTTTCCCTACAGTAATGCCACAGCACTGCACACACAAGTGAGAAGGGAATATGCACACACACACACACAGACACATACAGACACAGATATACAGACACACACACACACACACACAGACATACAGACACACACATATACACACACATATACACACACACATATACACACAGACACACACGTACACATATACACAGGCATAGACACACAGACACACCCATATATACACATACACACAGCTACACATACACACAGATACACATACACATAGACACACACATATACAGACATATAGACACACACATATACACATACACACAGACATACACACACATATACACACAGACAGACACACACATATATATACACACAGACACACATACACACATACACGCACACATACATATATACACAGACACACACACACATACACACACTATCACTCTTCATCTCTGCTGTTTAAAAACAAATGTGAGATGAGATGGTCCTCTGCAGTCCCAGGATTCAAGACATAGACAAAATATAGATTTGTTTGGCAAATGGGTATTTGATGGGACCAAAAAATTATAGCTAATATTTCAGGAATATAATAATACCTATCAATATCAAAAAGAAAAAAGTCCTTATAATTTAAACACATACTAGAATATTAAACAAGAAATGATCTGACATCTAAGCTGTGTGCTAAAATTACCCACTGGGGACAGGTAAGTGAGTTGATGAGACAGCCACTGATCCCAGCAGGAGGCACGCACGGACTGCCATCCCACTCCCCATGCACAGCCACACTCACACAAGGTTAAACAAGACAGGAGAAGGACAGTGCTACAGGTGAAATGCAAGTTTCTATGCCCTCAAAAGCCCAATTCTAACATTGTCTTTTGTTTGCTTAAAGGCAATCACTGTTCTGGCCACACAGACATGCTACTCACAAAGACCCCAAAATGTAGATGCTCCAGATCCCTCCACAGTGAAGGCGTGTTATAAGATCTATGTTTATGCCTGATCTGGGGCTTGCAAAGCACCCAGGGAGGGCTAGATGTGCTGCTTACTCCAGAGCTGGTTCCCAGAAACCTCTGTGGAAAGCCCCTCTACTTAACTACAGCTCACGTATCAGCCACCTGTACTGTTCATCTGTGCTCTGTTAAGCTAACAAAGTGCTATCCCGGGAGCCTGGTGACAGTTTAACAGTGTCAATAGTGGTTGTCCAATACATTTGGCTTCACACATCATTACCTGTTCAGTTTTCCTTGCAATAAGATTGCCAATGGTCTTGCTGAAAAAACTGGCAAGCAGAGGGTTGAGTGGCGGCTCCTGGTCCAGGAAGTCATACAGAAGGTTCAGCAGACTCTCATCCTCACCTAGTCTGTCGCTGATCTGCGGCACATCACAAGTCAGAAGCTCACAGGCTGTGTTTGGATATCTAAAAGGGCACAATCCAAGTACTGGATGTGAAATTAGACTTCTCCAACTCTCAGGAAGCTGTTTAAGTAAACTGATGCTTAGGAGCAGATACACATCAGGGCTGGAGAGGTATCTCAGTGGTTAAGAGTATGCACTGCTCTTCCTGAGGACCTGAGCTCAATTCCCAGTGTCCATGTTGGGTGGCTGATCCACCTGCATGCCAGAGAGATCTAACAACTCTAGTTTCCAGGTATCCACGAACATAGCACACTCTCATACACATATGTACATACACATCATCCAAAATAAACACATTTCAAAAAGGAAAAGGAAGCAGACCCATGTGAAAAGAGCAAAATACTGAACAGACCTCAGAACAGGGTAGACGTGACACTTGAGACAACTTGCACCTCCAAAGTTTGCAGACCATCTTTTATGGGCTTCATATATCCTATACTCTTGATAGTCTACATTTTCTCTGACTCTACTTCCATTCTGTAAATAACATTATTTAAAAACAAACAAACAGAATGTCCTGTCACCAGGACTGTCTGTAAATCCATTATGTATGGAGGCTGACCCTGATGGTCTCCTCCTTCTCCTGCTTTTACCTCCTAAACTCTGACTACAGGCGTGTACAAGCAGAGCAGACTTAAACAATCTTCCTTTTCTCCTGGATTCTCTCTGCAGGCCACACTTATGTGCCTCCTTGTTGACCGTCAGTGAGGCCAAGTCTCAGTCGTCCTTAGAAAACTGCTCCCATCTCTACTTTCTGTGCCTTCAAATCAGTAAGCACAGACCCAAACTGTTCTAAACTGAAGAAAAACGTCTGCAGCTCTGTTCACCAGGCAAAGAATTTACTATTAAGAAATGCTAGTTTGAGCCGGGCAGTGGGGGCGCACGCCTTTAATCCCAGCACTCGGGAAGGAGAGGCAGGCAGATTTCTGAGTTCGATGCCAGCCTGGTCTACAGAGTGAGTTCCAGGACAGCCAGGGCTACACAGAGAAACCCTGTCTCGAAAAACAAACAAAAAAAAAAAAAAGAAAGAAAGAAAAGAAAGAAATGCTAATTTGTGCAAATGTACTTTTCATTTGATAAAAATGATGACCAAGTAACCTTTAGCCCAGTATGTGTGATTCCAGGCTCTTTCTTGTTAGCAGCTGGAGGAAATAATGACACCTCCCACAGGCTGCCTCATCATCCAGCCCCGCCGTGTTTTCTTCAAAAGGACAAAGGTCAGCAAAGATTTGTTGTGAAGGGCCAGATTAAAAATATTTTTGTTAGGGGCTGGAGAGATGGCTCAGTGGTTAAGAGCACTGACTGCTCTTCCAGAGGTCCTGAGTTCAACTCCCAGCAACCACAGGGTGGCTCACAACCATCTGTAATGAGATCTGATGCCCTTTTCTGGGGTGTCTGAAGGCAGCTACAGTGTACTCATAAAAAATAAATAAATAAAACATTTAAAAAATAATTTTTTTGTTAGTCTCTTTTGTGATTGAACTCTGACTGTACATAGATTAGTGTGGTATGCCAATGACACCAAAAAGATCATCACCATGTGTAACAAAGTACTTACTCTCTCTTAATTTTTCACACATTTAAAACTGTAAAAGCTGCCAGGGATGGGTATATCTGAGATCCTAGCACTTGGGAGGCTGTGAAAGTCAGACCAGTATGTAAAACACAGCAAGTCCATAGGCTGGGGGGTTGGAAGGACTGACAAACCACACATCATGACTTACTGATCCTATTCCAAGACCTTCCTACCACACTTGTGTACAGTGGACTTCCTCACAAGCACCTAGATCTGTCTGTTGTGTTAACTGTCCTTAACTGTCCCTAGAAACACTACGGACCAGGTGGCTTATTCAGGAAGCCAAACCTAGGCCTGAGGGTGTGGTCTAACTTGTCTTTGCTGCCCTCCCACTTCAGACTGCACTTACTCAAAGCTCCAACCATCCTGGGGTGACACTGTCCTCTCTCTTTTGTCACCTCCCAACATCCTGCTCAAACTGGAAGTAAAATATGCTAGGAAAAATTTCTAAAGGTTTCGTGCCACTGGTGATAATGACATCCCCCTCTTAAGTAAACACCCTAAAAGACAACATTTCCTGGGGCTCCGACATCAAGCTCTAACCTACCTGCCAACTCTAACGACATGCACTCCTCTGCAACCTCAGGGACCTATTTACCACGGGTCTTTCAGCAGTTACTCAATTGTTCTAACACAGGCCAACTTAATATAAACTCATTTATAACCCAGAATGAGAAAACACACATACAAGAGATTCAACACTCTTAAACCTCACAACCAACCAACAAACTGTACCACAGCCCCTCATTTCTCATGAGGCGATGCCCTGGCTCTAGCTGTCCTCAGACACTAACCACAGCCTCCCTAACAGCCTCAGTACATACTTGAATCGGACCTTCTCTTCCATGTCCTGGGGTGGGTCCTGTGTGATGAGGTTCACCAGCTCCTCCATACACTGCTGCCTGCACAGGAAGTCCAGCAGCTTCTGGTTCTGAGCCTTACACTCTTGCAAGATGTCATCTTCATCCATTAACTCCTGCAGTGTCACATGTTCCTTGTCAAGGAGCTTGTCAACGTGGGACGTGGTGTTCAAGTCAAATTTCCAGAACATGGTGGTGGTCACAGAGCTGCAAGCAAGGACAAAAGCAGCTCACTGTTCCCCCTCTCACCAGGCTAGACCACAGTCCAAGAGGCTCAGCCCCAACACATACACGAGCAATCTTGGGGGTCCAAGTACTTGCTCTTAGCTACAGGTCCCTTCCTCTGTGACCCACAGACTCTCTGTATTCCCCTTATCTGACCTATCTTCTCTCCCACCTACAGTGCTTAAGTCCCGAAAGGCTCTCATTTTGATCATGGCTCTGTGAGGCCCACAAGTCTGTCTCCTAAGTTTTAGCACCAGGAATGTCTCTCCATCCTGAGAAGGTTAACTCAAACCAGAAACCCATACCCCCAGTGTCTAATCCCTCCTGAGTGAACACTGGACATGTATTCCTGGAATACTCTCAGAGCCTATATCTAGCAAGCCAAACCAAAGGCAGGACATTTTGCTTGATCCTGCTATTTTCTGTGGTCACCTGCCTCAGCTTACTGTGACAATCTTGCTGAATAACATCGAAGGTTACGCAGGACACAAATACCTCCTTCCCATGTATACAAACTGAGCATCAAGTCTTGGCACAGCAATCAGAAGATCACCACTAGCCTGGTCCTTCCTCTACCTCCCAACCCTCCTTCCAGCTTGTGCTGTCATGTCTAGATGAGGCTGTCGGTCCCAGTGAGGCTCACAATCAGTGTGCAGGCCACGGCAAGTTAGCTAACCATTTTTACTGTTCTGATAACAAAAGAAAACATGAAGTTTCTTCTTCAACCAAGCTAAAGCTTATCTTCAAATGACAGATCTTTTAAAATTATTTTTATATTTATTTATTCGTGTGTATGTGTACATACATGCACACACTCACCCAGTAAAGAGTACATGTGTAGAAGTCAGTTCTTACTTTCCATCATGTGGGTCCCACGGCCTGAATTTAGGTCATCAGCCCTAACCCAGCAAGCCATCTCATTGGTCTGAATTGTAAATCTGTTAATGTCACAGGAAGTTATTTACAAAACTATAAGAAAATCTAAGGGGCTTATCTTGCTTAGTATTTTTACTTTTAAAAATCTAAAAGACTGTGGCTAAAGAGATGGCTCAGAAGAGTCCTGGCTGTTGATACAGAGGATCTGGGGATCAGTTTCTAGTACCCAAACTATCACTCACAACAGTATGTATCTCCAGTCCCAGGAGATATAATGCCATTTTCTGACTTGTGTGCCCACTGTACACATATGGTATACAGACATGCATACAGGCCAAAATCCAATATATACGTAATAATTCCTTGAAACAGAATTTTACTGTGTGGCTCTAGCTGGCCTGGAGCTCATTATGTAGACTAGACTGACCTCAAACTCACAGAGAGACACCTGCCTCTTCCTCCCAAATGCTGAGAATAAACATGTGCACCACCACACCTGGTGCTAAAATAAACCCTAATTTACAAAAAAAAAAAAAAGAGAGAGAGAGAGAGAGAGAGAGACTGGCTGCAGTTCTTAAATGTGTGTGTTTGTGAATCTGAGCTACCTGAGAAGCCCCGACACAGCAGCCTCTGACTAATATAAATATATATTCAGTCGATCTTCAATAAAAGTACAAAATCAAATAAATGGAGAAAAGTATGTATGTATTATGTGTAGACTTTTTCAACAGATTATGCCAGAAAACAAAATATACATAAGAAAAAACCCTGATGCTCAACCCTTACGTCACACTAGACCCCAAATTAATAAGATATACATTAAAGGTTTAATCATAAAATTACTTTAATTTTAAATTCTAGAGGACAGTGGTTTGGAGGCTGGGGTCTAGCTCAGTGGTAAAGCCGTACACACGGTCATTAGGTTTGTTGCCGGAGGTAGGATAGAAAGGACACCACCCCGAAGGGAACATTGAGGTCTTGGGAGCTAAAGACATCCAACTCTGTGTACAGTGTATACACACACACACACACACACACACACACGCACACGAGCGCACGCATGGGCGGTAGGAACAAGACAACAAAATCTGCACGACTTAAAAACAGCAAAACAGTAACACCTAGCCCACCACACTCATTTCAAGTAATCTATATTTTGTTTGGTTTTGGTCTCTTTTTTTTTTTTCTTTAAGATTGGTTTATACAGCATAGCTAAAGTTGGCCTCGAACTCAAAAGTCTTCTGCTTCAGCCTCCACAAAAGTCTAGGATTGCAGATGCACACACTACCACACCCAATAGCATTTATTACTCTGTCAACTAAGAAGTCATTCCCTTGGACTTAGCCATTCATGTGGCCAGAATTATGTTCAGTAGACATTTCTCTTCCTGTTGTATTGGCAAGGAAAAGGGGTTATGTTACTGGGAAAAAAGAACAGACAAAAACCATGTAAGTGGAATTATATCTATTACTAAATCTCTTAATATCCATGACAAAGGGAATACATGACTAAGAAAATGGCAATAAAATAAACAAAAGCAAAGACCAAAATGAAACACCCCTCATAATCTTGCCAACAAAAATAAGAAAGAAGAAATGAAAACAAAACTAAAGAATCAGTAAGTAGAAAACATTAAATAAAATGACAGAAACTAGCACTAATAACGTCAATGACCACATATGGGATAAACTTAGCAATGTAAAAATCTCTCAGCCTGGATATAAAAATTCCAACAATGTTTACTATAAACAATGTACTTTAGTCGGGTGTCGGGGCACACAATTTTGGTCCCAGCACTTGGGAGGCAGAGGAAGGCAGATCTCTGTGAGTTCAAGCAGCCTGGACTTCAGAGTGAGTTCCAAAACAGCCAGGGATACAGAGGGACCTTGTCTTAAACAAACAAACAAACAAAAGATATAGACTTTAAAAACTGAAAGAGGCAGAAATATGACAACTGAAACACACAGTGGGCAAATATAAACCAAAAGCTGAGATTTAATGTTAATATGTGATAAACTAACTTTCAGGCAAAACAAAACAGTAAGAGGTGCTGTTATATACAGGTAAGAAAGAAAAGATCCAAGCATGATAAACATACACACCTTAAGGGATTCTGCAACCTCTACAGTGCAGCAGTAAACAGAAATCCATACAAACAAAACTGCCTTGGCCCTGGACATTGATCCTAGGGAAACAAAAACTTAAATTCACACAAAAACCTTCACATAAATGTTGATAGCAGCTTAATCTGTAACTGTCAAAAGCTAGAATAATGTCAGAGCACATCTTTAATCTCAGCATTCAGGAGACAGAGACAAGCAGATCTCTGTGAGTTTGATCTAGCCTAGTCTACATAGCGAGTTCTAGGACAGCCAGGACTATATAGTGAGACCCTGTATCAAACAAAACAAAACCACAAAAACAGCAACAAAGCTAGAATCACATAATAAAATTAATTTCTTTGTATGTGTACTGGCTAGTTTTGTGTGACAACTTGACACAAGCTGGAGTTATCACAGAGAAAGGAGCTTCAGGTGAGATAATGCCTCCATGAGATCCAGCTGTAAGGCATTTTCTCAATTAGTGATCAAGGCGGTTGGGGGGAGGGCCCCTTGTGGGTGGTGCCATCTGTGGGCTGGTAGTCTTGGGCTCTATAAGAAAGCCAGCTGAGCAAGCCAGGAGAAGCAAGCCAGTAAGTCACATCCCTCCATGGCCTCTGCATCAGCTCCTGTTTCCTGACCTGCTTGAGTTCCAGTCCTAACTTCATTTCGTGATGAACAGCAATGTGGAAGTGTAAGCTGAATAAACCCTTTCCTCCCCAACTTGTTTCTTGGTCATGATGTTTGTGCAGGAATAGAAACCCTGACCAAGACAATATGGTAACCAAAAAGGGAGGTGGGGAAGGCTTCAAAATGCAAGCTACAACACAACAGGTAGTACCAGCACAGTCAGGAAAACGGGGTAATAAAGAGGCCTATCCATGCTCACTTTGGTAATACATATACTAAAGCCAGACTAACATGGCCCCATGCAAGGAAGATACAAAAATTCATTAATCTTTCCTTATTTTCTTGCCTAACATACATATATTATAGAAACAGTTAACAAAGAAATAACTTTAAATGGCTAGCCTTGTTTAATGTCATAGGAAAATTTTATATACAACTCCAAGCACCATTGTTAAGAACACATATGTTAAGTTTATGATTGGGAAAAATTTGTTTTTGAGACAGTGTGTCCTGATTGCCAGAATAACCTCAAACTTGCTCTGTAGCCAAGAATCACCTTGACCTCATTTTTCTGCCTCTGCCTCCCTGCTGCTGAATGGGGCTCAAATCCAGGCCTCAAGCACTCTGCCAACTGAGTTATATTCCCAGCTCCACAAAGGAAATACTGGTGAGAGAAAAAAACTGATAAGTATCTAGAAAGTTATTAGTGGGCAAAGAAAATCACTTCCAAAAGGTTGCATACTATGATCCCATTAGTAAGTTAGTGAGTTTTGTTTTGCTTGGTCTATTTGTTTGAGACATAGTCTCACTATGGTGCCCAGACTGATCTTAAATCTCTTGAGCACAAACAATTCTCCCACTTCTGCCTCTTGAAAGGTTAAGAGTACACCACCATGACCACCATGCCTAGCTCCAATATAACATTTTTAAATGATAATTTTAGAAATAGCATGGTGGAACATAACTTTAAACATAGCATTTGCAAAGCAGAGGCAGGTGGCTCTCTGTGAGTTCAAGGTTGCCTGGTCTATATAGCAAGCAAGTTCCAGGTCAGCCAGAGCTACTTTGAGAGACCCTATCTCAAAAGAACAAACAGCAGCAAAATTCTAGGAACAGAAGCTGAAGAGATGGCTCAGTGGTCAAGAGAGCACTAGTTGTTCATGCAGAGGACCTGGGTTTGAGTTCCAGCACCCACATGGTGGCTCACAGTCATATGCAACTCCAGCTCTGGGGGATCTTATATCCTTGTCCTCTTCTGAAGGCACCAGGAATACACATAGTACAGACGTATATGCAGGCAAAACACTCATACACACAAAATAAATAAAACTTTTTTAAAAATTAGAAATGGGAGGGCAATGTGTTGATTAATACTGTTAACTAACAGGATCTAGAATCACCTAGGAGACAAGGCCCTGGCATACTACTGTGAGAGAGCATCTTGAGGTTAGCTGAAGTGGGAAGACACACCAAAGACTGAGCAGCTGTTCCCTGGGCTTGGGTTCCAGATCTCACAAAGGAGGAAGGCAGCTCTGCACAGGGATCTGTGCACTGCTCCCCTCCCCCTCACCAGCTGTGAACGAAACGCCACCACTGCCCAGTGGATACAGTGTACTTCTTAAATCTACGAACTTAAGTCTTACAAGTTTTTGAAAAGTTTAAAACTTACAGTGCGTTGAGTAATGCTGTGCCTCCATCTTCCTATTTTACAGTGGAATCCCAACCACCCATTTACATCCCTTTTACTGCAACCTCTATTTTTGCTTACTCTCAGCTTCTATTTCCATCTCCCAGTTCAACACTCTGAGTAATTTTTCAGATACATATGACAATTCACTAATTCTGTCTTAAAGCTGTTTAAATTCACAAGTGCCTTTAGCTGATGAGCCATCTTGCAGGCCCAATTATTAAATATTTCTTTTTCAAACTTTACTGTTCTGTTCTGTTTTGTTTTGTTTTAATAGAAGTAGGGACTAAGTGGTACAAGCTGATCTTAAACTTATGGTGATCATCTTACCTCAGATTTTCAAATCTTGGGATTACAGGTGTCAGACACCATTCCTGGTTTCTATACCCTGTCTTCCATAGAGATGCTTAACTATCCACAGATGATTGGCTGGTTACCACTGAGAGCATCCTTGTCTGTAAACCAGCTTTGGACTTAGTATATCAACACAGCAGGATGATCTTCCCATTCTGACTACTGTCCTTGAGATTCCTTCCAGACTGTAAAGAACAACAAGAGACGGCCAATACCTCCTACATGCTTACCCAGCAGTGAATGAGTTAAAGGAGCCTCACGTTCTGCTTCTCTATTTCCCAGGGTGACAGAATAGGAAGACAGGGTAGGAGTCAAACACGAATGCTGCCCATATGACCCTGCAGTTCCATGAAAGAGTCCAGCAGAACACTCTGTGGTAGAGACTGTTGCCAGGAGAGAATTAGAATCTAAAGTGCAACTGATCATCTACCCAGCCACAAATCAGTTCTAACTTTCTTCTATTTTAACTTTTTAAAATTCATCAATTACAAGTATGGTGGTGTCCCTTAAGAGGCAGGTAACTGTGAGTTCAAGGCCAGCCTGGTCTATATAGTGAGTTCCAGGACAGCCAGGGCTATATAGAAAGACTTTGTCTCAAATTGAAAAATAAATAAGCTTTATTTATTATTATTGTGCATATGTACTGTGCGTCAATACAGGCGAATATATGCCATCCATATCTAGAGATCAAAAATCAACTTTTCAGGGTCAATTCTCTCCCTCCAACCTGGGTTCCAGAGATCCAACTGAGTCCATCTGACTCTGGAATAAGTACTATTACCCATCAAGCCTTATTGCTAGCCGTTTTTCTTTTTAATTCTTATCAGTTGGGATAAAACACGCTTCTTGAATCTGTGGACTTCTGTCTCTGTGAGAAGTGGAGCTTTTTTATCACAGCGACAGAAAACAATGCCCGGATCATGCTCTGTTCGCAAGAGAACCACTGCTTTCCTCAGTACAAAGCAAAGAGAGCTGTCATAATGCTCAGTGTTCTATCTCTTCTCTCTCACCCTTTGGGTGTTATCTTAATGTCTAGTACAACAAAATGCTGGCAAGATTAAGCAGGTGCTGTGATGCTCAGCTGTAATCCCAGTATCCAGGACACAGAATCTTCAATTTAGGAACAGTTTTGGCAGCCAGGTGGTGGTGGTGGGGTACACCTTTAATCCCAGCACTTGGGAGGCAAGAGGCAGGTATATCTCAGTGAGTTCAAGGCCTGTCTGGTCTAAAGAGCTAGTTCCACAACAGGCAACACAGTGAAACAACCAGTCTGGGCTACATACTGAGATTCTATCATCTGACCTTCAAATGTCCATCTATAAAATATATTTGAGTAATCTGTACAATAAACTATAATTTATTGAAAAGATCACCTTACCTTCTATGGCAATACCTTGTTTAAATCTTGTATTCAGGCAAAATAAAAAGCATTTGGGTTTTTCTTTTTTATATATGCAACTTTTCAAAAGGTGTTTTCATTCAGGGAAGAGTTTTGGCTGGTTTACCTGGAAATAAAACAAAAAATATTTAATTTTCTTTTAAACAGTTAATTTTGCATCTTAGTTTCTTTTCCTGATTCTTGATAAAATATAAGAGCAACTTTAGGAAAGGCTGGTTTAGCTCTCAGTTCCAGGCCTTTCCTGGTAGAGAAAAAACTTGAAGCAATCAGTCAAAAAATACCTGTATTCAGCCCTCCGTCTCCTCTCACTCTCTCTCATACAGTCTAAGGTCACTGCCCACAGAATGGCACCACTCACAGTGGGCAGGCCCTTCCACCCCAGTCACTGCAATTGGGACAGTCTCCTGCAGACATGACTAATTCCCACGTGATTCTAGATCCTGTCAAGAAGTTGATGATTAATGTTCTCACACTAACAAAAATGACAGAAAAAAAAAAAAGAAAGAAAGAAAAAAAGAAAGAAAGAAAGAAATTAAGAACCCTTATTGTGACTGTCATCTTGATGGGACTGAGAAGCACCTAGGAGAGCTAGCAAGTGTCTCTGGGTGTGTCTGAAGGCCCGAGAGATGGCTGCTTATGGTGGAAAGACCTGCCTTCAGTCTACTTGACACCGTCTAATAGGCTGAGGGTCTGAAAAACAACACAGAAAAGCGGAGAAGCTGGCGGACAGCTATATATTTTTTCTTTGTCTTTTTCTTTCCTTCCCTCCGTCCCCTCATTCTTTTCTGTCTTTCCTGGCTCCCATGATGTGAGCTGTTCTGCTCTGCCATGGTCTTCCCACTATGAAAGAACAACACTACTTAATCTATGAAACAAAATAAATCTTTCTTCTCTTAAGTTGTTTATATAGGTATTTTGTCACAGAAATGTAAAGTCAACATTAAAACTTTGATAGCAGCGGGGGCTGAACTACCACCTTGCTGCTATAAGCACTGGATTCTCTTCACTTTGATAGCAGCGGGGGCTGAACTACCACCTTGCTGCTATAAGCACTGGATTCTCTTCCACGGGATCTGGGTTTAACTCTTACAACCATAACTCCAGTTCTAGGGAATCTGATGACCTCTTCTGGACTCCACAGGCATCCAACATGCACACATACGGACATACACATATAAGCAAAATACTTAAAATGATTTGGGGGAGTAGGCACTGTCATGACTAACAATACAGTTCTTTGTATTTTGGGGTTTGTTTTGTTTTAAGACAGTTTATGTAGCCCTGGCAGGCCTGGATCTGACTATGTAGACCAAGCTGGCCTTAGAGAAAGTCTTGCCTCTGCCTCCCTAGTGCTGAATTAAAGGCCAAGCCCCCATCATATCCAGACTCACGGTGTAGGGTTTTATTGTTATTTTGTTTTGGTTTTGAGACAGGGTCTCACAATGAGGCCTTGGCTGGCCTGACACTCACTAAGTAGACCAGGCTGGCCTGCCTTTGTCTCCTGAGCATTGGACCATACCTGTGCGGTTTTTTGCTGTTGTTGTTGTTTTCCTTTGCTGTGGGGTGTATAGATCAGGCCGGCCTCAAACTCAGAGATCTGACTGCCTCTGCCTCCCGAGTGTTGGGACTACAAGTGTGTATCACCATGCCTAGCCACAATAAGGTTCTGAAGCCTCTAGAACTGGTTTAATGTTGGAGGTATTTGGAACAGCTTGGAGGAACACATTAGAAAGAATCTAAGATGCTGTAAGTTGAGATTTCTAGGTAAATCTGCTGGGATGTCAGAAGATCAGAAAACTGACAGGAGTGTTGGAAAGAAAGAGCAGTTTCATATCGGAACAATGTCTATATTAGGAACTGGATTAGAAGCCACTTGTGTTACATTGTGGGAATAAATTTGTCTATATTCTGTCAGTGCCCTGAGACTGTGTGGAGGCTGAGTATTTATTTATTTATTTATTTATTTATTATAATGTGTATGGGTGTTTTGCCTGAATGTGTGTCTGGGAATTGGATGCCCTGTAACTGGAGTTATAAATGGCTGTAAGCCACCAGCATGTGGGTGCTGTGAGTTGAATCTGGGTCTTCTGGATGAGAAGCCAGAAATCTTAACCACTGAGCAATCCCTCCTGCTCCCTGAAGGCTAAGTTAAAGGTGAACAACTAGCTCCTGGTGCAGGCCCAGGATCTCCCTGGTCCTTTCATTCATGTCTCTCCAGACTTTCTCTCTACACTACCACAGCCTCTCTCCAGAGGCCCCTCCACCCCACTCATTTCCTGAGGACTCTGCCTCTTGGTTCAGATCCAGCTTACTGCTTTCTCTCAACCCTCAGCTTTCCCTTCTGGTCCATCTCCATTCCTTTGTGTCAGCCAGCAGTCCTCAGAAACTCTTTTTACCAGGGATGCCCAGTGGCAATGCCGGGCTGGGACACAGGAAGGCAATTTTCACTATCCTTCCTGTCTGTCCTCCACGCTGATCTTTCTGGGGGTGTAGGGGGGGGGCATTATTCTTAGTCCTGTAGCAGCTTACCTGCAGGAGTGCCCTCCTCCTACCCTGTCTCTACTCCCTGGGGACTCTGTCTCTTAGTGCAGATCCCAGCCTCCCTAGCTCTTCCCTGTGGACTTACTGTTTCATTTTGCTTTGAGTATTTTTTTGTCTTATTGTTCTTTTGCTTGTTTGTTTATTATTTTTGTTTTGTAGGAGGAGTTGTATTTCTTGATTTTGGTTGTTTGTTTTGTTTCTTGTTTGTTCATTTGTTTGGAAAGAGACAGAAAAAAAGAACATGAAGTTGGGTCAGTAGGATCAGGAAGGAACCTGAAGAGGGCAAAACCATGATCTTAAAAAAAAAAATGATGAATTAAATAATTAATCTAGTAAAGTAAATTTCACAGCATCCTGGCATTCAAGGTGAAGCATGAATATTGGTGTCTGCTTTTAGAGAAGTTCACAGCATGAATATGAGCAAACACAAGGTAGGAGAAAGGCCTGAAAGCTTTCTGTTTGCTCAGCAAAGCACCCTATGGAAAGCTGAGGCCGAGGAAAGCATGGCTGCTTAAAAAAGAAGGCAAGCATTTTGCATCAGGACAATAGGAACTGTTTGCTCTCACTTTAGTTGAGGTGTAAAGGTTTTAACTCTTTTAAAAGACAGCTCTGGTGCATGCTACTCTTGCTAGGTCACTTAGGAAAGCGGTTCCTCATATTCAGTCATCTAAGCACTCAGGGGACACTGCACCCATGGTCCAAGGGGCACTGGCTACTGACCAAGCTGGTGGCAGACGGGGCACTGTCCATACACTGCTCAGGGCTGGTAGTCTGAGTACTAGAAACAAGCCAGGAAGCAGCACCCCTCCATGACCGCTATCATCAGCTCCTGCTCCAGGTTCTTGCCTTGACTGTGTTCAATGATGACCTATGATACAGAAATGTAGAGAAAATAAAACCTTTCCTCCCCATATTGCTTTTGGTCATGGTGTTCCATAACAGCAACAGAAACTCTAAGGCACAGAATCATGGAGGCTTCCATTCTGGAAGGCCAGGCAATGTGTGGTAGGGTCTGGATCCCCAAAGAAAGGCCCCAGAAAGAGTGATGCTTAACATTGTGATGGTAAGGCCAAGATTCAATAGAGACTTCAGGAGCCAAATGTGGTGACTCATATCTGTATTCCCAGCACTGGCAAAACTGAGGCAGGAAGATTACAGTGAATTTGAGGTCAGCATGAGTTACACAATAATAAAGTAAAGTAAGTAAATAAATAAAGCTAGAGAGATGAGTCAACAGTTAAGAGCACATACTACACTTATAGAAGACATGAGTTCAATTCCAGCACCCACATCTGGCAGCTCACAACCACCTGTATCTGATGCCTCTGGCCTTTATGAAGACTTGCATTCATATACATACCTCCTTCCTATGTGCATAATTAAAAATAAAATAAAGAAATACCTCCAGAAGTCAGAGTTGTCACAAACATGGAATGTGTGCTGGGGAAAATTACAGGAAGTGAACAGACCAGCCCAAGAGAAAAGGCCATGTGGTTATAACCAGCAAGGCCATAGGGGTAAGGCTGTTCGGAACCTTGGGAACTCACATCACACCTCGTACTTGCTCCAAATGCCAGTCACGGAGCTACAGGGTTTGTGTACACACATAAATGTGTGTATGTACACATGCCATGGCATACATGTGGAGATGAAGACAACTTGTAGTAGTCAGTTCTCTCCTTTCAGCTTGTATGTGTGTCCCTGGAATCAAACTCAGTTGTCAGGTTTGGCAGCAAGTGCCTTTATGAGCTAAGCCATCTAGCCAAGCAAGAAAACTACAAGATTTAACTGTGGCCTGCCCAACTTTAGTCTCATGTGTCCTTGCTATTCTCCAATTCCTTCCTTTGGAAATATTTAGAAAACTTGGCATTATTGAGAATATTTACTCTACGCTACTATGTACTAAAAGTATGCGACTTTTTTTACTTTACAGAACTTACAGTTAAGAATTTTCAGAGTTTTAGAATAAGCTTTGGATTTAGAATTTCAAATAACACTGGAAAGAACTATTAAAACTACCAGACCTCTTAGAGATAGATTTGCGTTATACTGTCAACATGAGACTTGGGGGCCAAAAGTGGAATACTGCAGTTTAAAGAGTTGCGTTTGGATTTCAAGTTGACAAGGGATAGACTTGTGGTGGCCAAGATCAGTCAGTCAGACACACTCTGGCTGTGTCTGTCTGTGAGTGTGTTTTTAGAGAACATTAACTAAGTGTATTAAGACCTACCCTGAAGTAGGTAGCACCAATTCTCACTAGGAATCCAAATGTAATAAAAGGAGAAAAAGAAGTCAGGCAGCGGTGGAGCACGCCTTTAATCCCAGCACTTGGGAGGCAGAGGCAAGCGGATTTCTGAGTTCGAGGCCAACTTGGTCTACAGAGTGAGTTCCAGGACAGCCAGGGCTACACAGAGAAATTGTATGTGTGTGTGTGTTGGGGGGGGGGAGGTTAAGAAGCCAGCTAGTATAGGCATTTCCTCACCAGCACAACGTAAACTACTCCTGGTTCCACCATAGCCTCCCTGGCATGACTTGTGAGCCCAGAATCACCTTTCCACCCTTGTTTTGTTTTGCTCAGCTGGTCACATTATCTGGTGTCATTATCTGGTCACAATGACACAAAACTGACACATATGCTTTAGTTGGTATCCAAATCATCAGAACATTTCATAATTAAGGAACCAAAAAACTCATGTTACTTATTCTACAAAAATTTAGTATTGCCTTGGAGATGGTGGCACACATCTTTGATCTCAGTACTCAGGAGGCAGAGGCAGGCAGATCCCTGTGAGTTCAAGGCCAGCCTGGTCTACAGAAAGACTTCCAGGACAGCCAGGGCTACATAGTGAGACTCTGTCTCAAAAAAAAAAAAAACAAACCCACCACCAACAACAACCAAAAAACCCCACAATTTAGTATTAATATGAAATCCATTCTATATTTGACTTATCAACTCAGTGGTTAGAATGTCACCTCAAACAAGTCACAGTCAATGGGTGCTATGAACATGATTACAGTAGCATGTACTCAGGAGACTGAGGAAAAAGGATCTCTGGAGACCAAGAGTTCAAGGCCAGCCTGGGCAATACTAGAAGACATTGCTTTGTTTCTTTTGCATCTGGAAATTCCCATATTAAATTAACTAAGTCAGTCTAAGAGAGACAAGGTTGCATGTTCTCTTTCCCTTGTGGGTCCTAGACTTTATAGATACACAGAAGGAAGATTGTCTGGAGGAGCAAGGGGAGCAAAGGGGAGTGAGGAAGGAAAAGAGCAGCAGGAGATAGAGAATGTGCTCAAAGAATATTAGAGACTTGCATGAAAGTGGCTTATGGTAACCATGTACAATTTAAAAAATAAAAAGAACCTGAGGGCATGAGAAAGATTCCTAGGAAGTTTCCAGTTTCATAACTGTGCTGGAAATCCATAACAAATGCACATTCCTGCTGGGGCAGTTTGAATGAGAATGACCCCACAGACTCATGTACTTGCATGTTTGGTCACCAGCTGGCAAACTACTTGGGAGCATCAGGAGGTGGACCCTGTTGGGGTAGGTGTGTTACTGGAGGTGGACTTTGGGGTTTCTTTCTTTTCTTTTCCTTCTTTCTTTTGTTCTGTCTGTCTGTCTTTCATTTGTTCATTCATTAGAGGTTTCTTTTCTTTCTTTCTTTCTTTTTGTTTTTTGTTCCTTCATTTTGTTTGTTTGTTCTTTGATTTTTTTTTTTCCCCCTAAGACAGGGTCTCACTGTAGAGCCCTGGCTGTCCTGGAACTCACTGTGTAGACAAGCGTGCAACACTACATACAGCTTTGGACTTTGAGGTTTCAATAGTCCATGCCAGGCCCAGTCCCTGTCCCTGTCCCTGCAGATCAGAATGTAAAGTCCTCAGCTACTTCTCCAGCACCTTGCCTACCTTGAGTGGCACCATGTCCCCCACCACGATGGTAATGGACTAACCCTCTGAGACTGTAAGCCAGTCAAATGCTTTCTTTTATAAGAGTTGCCATGACCATGGTACCTCCTCAAAACAATGGAACACACCTGAGCACAAGCTCCTGATAATCCCTCTCAACTTGTAGAAGAAAAGCACTATAAACTATGCTCTTTAACCATCTCAAACAAAACAACAGACATTTCTCAAAGGAATGACTAACTCCAAGGACTGCAGCAAATATATATATAGGCTGCATGTACATTAATAGAATACAGGCATATGGGCAAACTAGCACACACCTGTAACCTCAGCACTCACCAGGCAGATCTCTATGAACCCAAGGCCAGACTGGTCTACATACCAAGACCTTGTCAAAGAAAAGAAAAAAAGAAAAAAAAATAAAACAAAACAGAACAATGTTTTCCTATTTTTTCTTGAATTGAATACAAGATATAAGCAAGATATTTCCATAGAAGGTAGGGTGATCTTCCTTGCATATTTCCTCATAAAGAATCTAGACATTTATATATCTAATACATATATGCATATATATATAAAGAGATTAGAGATTTTGTGAGAGCAAAGGGGGGAACTATGCAGAAGGAAGAAAAGGACTAGCAGGAGAAAGGACGTAGGAAGGTAATGGAGCATGAATATAAACAATGTAAGGTTGTCTTGTGTGTCAACTAAAAAATTAATGATAAAAAAGTGGAAGAATCCTGTCTTAAGAAAAAAAGAGGCCGGGCAGTAGTGGCGTACGCCTTTAATCCCAGCACTCGGGAGGCAGAGGCAGGCAGATTTCTGAGTTCGAGGCCAGCCTGGTCTACAGAGTGAGTTCCAGGACAGCCAGGGCTATACAGAGAAACCCTGTCTCAGAATAAAACCACAAAAAAAAAAAAAAAAAAAAAAAGAAGAAGAAGAAGAAGAAAAGAAACTGGAAGACAAAAGACAAAAAGAAGAAACAACTGCTGTGTGCATCAACAGATGAATGAATAAACACAATAAGACACAGGCGCTGAGGGGTGTAGTTCAGTGGTACAGTATGCTTAGCATGTATACAGCATACATACAACCCTAACATCAAAGAACACACACATAAACAAACGGTGGAATAGTGCTTGATATCAAAAAGGAAATTCTTCTAGGCCAGCCTGGTCTACAGAGTGAGTTCCAGGACAGCCAGGGCTACACAGAGAAAACCTTGTCTCGAAAAAACCAAAAAAAAAAAAAGAAAAGAAAAGGAAAAGGAAAAGGAAATTCAAAGGCAGGTGGGTCTCTGTGATTTCTAGGCCAGCCTGGTCTACAGAGGCAGTTCCAGGGCAGCCAAGGCTACACAGAGAAACCTTGTCTCTTAATTAATTAGTTAATCAATTAATTAAAAACCCAAATACCATACAATTCCATTCACCTGAGGAAAGTAAAGTACTTAGTTTCAAAGACAGAAAGTTCAACAGCAGTTGCCAAGGGGCTGAAGGGAGGGTGAGTCAACAGCCACTGTACAATGGGTACAAGGTTTCAATTCAGGAACATGGGGCTGGGTTGGATATCCATGACCCCCGTGCTTGCCTAGCATGTGGTAGCTCCCAGGTCCAAGCTCCAGCATTGCAGGTACCTCAGCGATCTCTCTGGAATAAGCACTCCAACACCAATGAGAGAATGAGAAGGGAGGAGAGGAAACAGTCACCAGTGGACCAAAGCCCAAATAGCTCCTGAAAGGTACCGGGCCCAGTTTGCATCATCATTTTATATTCTAAAACTGTAAGGTGGGGCAAACGAGCAAGACTGGTCAGGTTTCTACAGTTCTACTGTCTCAGCTATTCTATGTAGCAAATGAAGTCATGCTTAGCAAAAGGCAGTGCAAGCAGTGCTTTGAGAGAATCACTAAATATAACAACAAATCAATGTGTGATAATTGGTTTTTCCTACCTTATTCTACTTCAGGGGGTAAAAAAATAAAGAAGAAAAAGTTCTGAAAAAAAAAACCACTTTTTTTAGTTCTGGGGTTGAATGGTGATGTTATACAGTAGATACTGCTGCAGTGGTGGGTTTTCATATTACATATATTTTATTACAGATAACTGACAATTGATTGAACTTGGTAGCTCAGCTACTTGAGAGGCCGTCATAGGAGGATCACTAATTCATCACTGACCTAAGCAACTTGATCACACCCTCTTCGAAAATTTCATTTACCAAGGCTTGATAGTGCTTGCCTTTAATCCCAAAACTCAGTGTTTGGGGGGGGGGGGGGAAGGGAGCAGAGAACTGGTTGGTATCTGTGAGTTCAAGGGCAGCCTAGTTCAGCAAGTTCCAGGACAGCCAGGGCTACCCTGTCTCAAACAAACAAACAAATAAATAAATAAATAAATAAATGTATGTAAACACTTTAGAATAATACACAAAGGCCTTTAAATACATGCCATTATCTTTTATTCTTTTATTTTACTAACTTACAAAAATAACTAAGAATTAAGTAGCTATAGAATTTGGATGTAGTAGGGCCAGCAAAACAGCTCAGTGGGTAAAAGGTACTTAGTGTCAAGCTTGGCATCCTGAGTTCAATCCCCAGAAGCCACGTAAAGGTTGATGGGCAGAGGCTGGGCATGGTGGTGTGTGTCTTTACTGCAGCACTTAGGAAGCAGAAGTGGGGAAGCAGGGGGGGATCTCTGTGAATTTGAGGCCAGCCTGATCTACAGAATAAATTCCAGACCATGTATCCAGGGATATATGGTAAACCCATCTTTTTTTTTTTTTAAAGTAGATGGAAAAAAACAACTCCAAAAAATTGGTCCAAATGTATGAATGTCATGCACACACACACACACACACACACACACACACATTATACATGCAAACATACACAATAAATAAAAATGTTAAGAGATGCCAGGCAGTGGTGGTGCATGCCTTTAATCCCAGCACTTGGGAGGCAGAGACAGGCGGATTTCTGAGTTCGAGGCCAGCCTGGTCTACAGTGTGAGTTTCAGGACAGCCAGGGCTACACAGAGAAACCCTGTCTCGAAAAACCAAAAAAAAAAAAAAAAAAAGGTTAAGAGATTTTATTTTATTTTATTTGTGTTTGTTTATTGGAACAGGGTCTCTCTATACATAAAGTAGTGGCTGTTCTGGAACTCATAGTAAACTTCCTGCATCTACTTCCCAAATGCTGGTATTAAGGCACATGCCCAGCCCTATCTATCTATCTATCTATCTATCTATCTATCTATCTATCTAGTTTGAGTGTTCTGCTGCATGTACACATGCATGCCAGAAGAGGGCATTGGACTGGATGCCCTTATAGATGGTCGTGAGCCACCATGTGGTTGCTGGGAATTGAACTCAGGACCTCTGGAAAAGCAGCCAGTGCTCTTACCCACTGAGCCATCTCTCCAGCCATCGTGTGTGTGTGTGTGTGTGTGTGTGTGTGTGTGTGTGTGTGTGTGACATGAATGCAGGTGTCCACAGAGACATGTCCCTTGGAGCTGCCACCCACCAAGGGTACTCAGAACTCAGTTCAGGTCTTCTGCAAGAGCAGTACATGCTTTTAATTTCTGCGACATCTCTCCAGCTCCATAACATTTTTCTAAAAAAGGCTTTGAATGAGGGAGCTAAAGAAAGAGCTCAGCAGTTAAGAGCACTAGCTGTTGGGGCTAAAGAAGTGACTCAGCAGTTAAAAGTATTAGCAGCTGCTCTTCCAGGGAAGCCAGGTTCAATTTCCAGCACCCACAAGACAGCTCACAACCATCTTTAACCTCAATCCCAGCACTTGGGAAGTAAAGGCAGGCAGATCTGAGTTAGAGGCCAACCTGATCTACATGAGTTCCAGAACAGCCAGAGCTACATAGAGAGACCATGTCTCAAAACAACAAAAACAAAACAAAGCAAAACAAAACAAAAAAATTGTTTTTAAAGAATTTCAGTGAGGGGTTGGAGAATGGCTCATCACTGGCTGCTCTTCCAGGGGACCTGGGTTCAATTTCTACCATCTACATGACAGCACACAATCATCTGTAATTCCAGTTCCAGAGAATTTGGCACCATCACACATTCATGCACATAAAATAAAAATAAATAAATTGTAAAAACTTTGAATGAAGGCTGGAGAGATGGCTCAGCGGTTAAAAGCACTGATTGCTCTTCCCAAAGTACTGAGTTCAAATCCCAGCAACCACATGATGGCTCACAACCATCCGTAATGAGATCTGATGCCCTCTTCTGGTGTGTCTGAAGCCAGCTACAGTGTACTTACATATAATAAATGAATAAATAAATCTTAAAAAACAAACAAACAACTTTGAATGAACTAAATTTTGTGGAACAGAACTAGGGAAAAGGGAGGACCAAATTTCAAATTTTAAAATTCTAACCTTAAAAAGGAATAGAATTTTAAATTAGAAGCCTTGTGTTTTTGTTTTTTTTTTCTTTATTTGTTTGTTTAAGACCTGCCAGTCAGGTGTAGTTCAAGTTTTTTGGTTTTTTGTTTTGTTTTTAAAGATTTTTAATCTTTTTTAAAAGATTTATTTTATATATATACATATATATGTATATATACGTATATATACACATATATATATATATATATATAGACACACACACACACACACACACACACACACACTCTGTAGCTGTCTCCAGACACACCAGAAGAGGGCTTCCGATTCCATTCCAAATGATTGTGAACCACCATGTGGTTGCTGGGAATTGAACTCAGGACCTCTGGAAAAGCAGTCAGTGCTCTTAACCACTGAGCCATCTCTCCAGCCCATAGTTCAAGTTTTTAATCCCAGTATATGGAAGGCAGAGGTAGGCTGATCTCTGTGTTCAAGGCCAACCTAGCCTACAAAATGAGTCTAGGTCAGCCATGGTGAGACTTTGCTTCAAAAATAAATTAAATTAGAAATCTGTGTGCATGCCTTATGTGTGTGAGTGTGTTGGGGAGAGTTTGAGATAGAGAGAGAGGGAGAGAGATGCCTCAACCATTAAAAGCAAATACTGATCTTGCAAAAGACTCCAGTTCGGTTGACAGTATCCATATTGAGTGACAGTGAGTGACTGGAAACAACCTGTAAGTCCAATTCCAGAGGATTCGATACTTCTGGCCTACAAGAACATTTGCATTCATGTGCAGACATACACATAATTAAAAATAAAATTAAAATCTAGCAAGAATAGTGATACTCAGTTTTAATCCCAACACTTAGGAGGCACATGCAGATAGATCTACACAGTGGAGACCTATCTCCAAAAATAAATTAATTAAGTTAAAATTTAAAATCTTATAAAGCATATGGAGAACTGCTTGAGGAACAAACGTGTCTGAGTACTTGGCCAGGAGCAAGCAAAACACAGTCTAGACTAACTCCAGATACAAAAAAGAGAAAGGTTCAGTCAAAAGTGAACATCCTAAAATTCTAGACCTCTGTAATGAAAACCTTTCTCACTGTGGCAACAAAAAAGTGCCAGTCACCCAACTGTTGACCCTCCTGTCACTTACTAAAGCAAGGACTGCAACACAGAGACCTTTCAGCACAGGGCAGTATAGGGAACAGAAGACACACTGAACAGTTCTGAGGGACTGTTTAACATGAACCTGCCATGTCAAGGACCAAGGCCTTAGGATCCATGGGACGTTGGAAAGCCTTTCCCCTGGGTCAGGGTAAGAGAGGCAAAGCTGCCTTCTGGTCCAAGTTCCTCTGTTTACAAACAATTGACCAATACATACAAGAATCCCTAGCAATGCAACTTCTCTTCTCCCAGATGTTTTTGAGCCTGAAGTCTCAGGCATCTGTATCTTCTACTGACGCCTCCTGCCTAACTCTTCCCCACTGTGCTGTACAAAATAAACATGCTGAACAGCCCCATATTGGTAGTTAGTGCTACTCCACTGAAGTGCACACAGCCTACCTGGCTCCAATATCTGTCTTTTCTTCATTCCCTCATTGCCCTGCACAGGGTTCCAGAACAGTCACTCTGGAAGAGCAAGAGCATAAGAGATTAAGTAGAAAGAAGGAGAAGACAGACAGAATGAGGCTGCTGGACAAGACAGATGCTCACCTACAGAAACACCAGGTAGATGACAATCAACAGGGATATAAAGATTTTTATTTTTTCTGGAGGAGGAGTTTCAAGACCGGGTTTCTTTGTGTGGCCTTGGCTGTCCTGGAGCTCACACTGTAGACCAGGCTGGCCTCAAACTCACAGAAATCTGCCTGCCTCTGCTGCCATAGTGCTGGCATTAAAGGCATACACCACTACTGCCTAGCTGATATATTTTTAAGTCTCCAAAGTTCTTGTTTATTTCTGGTTTTGGAACAAACTACTTATTGTGTAGCCCGAGCTAGCCTGAAACTCACAGAGAGCTGCCTGCCTCTGCTTCCAGAGCACTGGGATTAAAGGTGTACACTACCATGTCCAGCATAATCTCCAAATCTTCTATTTATTGATGTTATTTGTTTTGTTTGAAACAGAGTCTGGTATTATATCCTAGACTGGCCAAGAACTCACAATCTAACCCAGGCTGGATCTAAACCAGCAGAAATTTTCTACTTCAGCCTGCTGGGTTTCCAAGTATGAGCCACCACCATATCTGGCTCAAAGTCTTCAGATGTTAATCACTATTGTAACTTTTAACCCTGTCCAGGCCAATGCTATACAGGATGCATTCTGAAGCCTACAGGAGCTGTGGGGACAGTATGCATAGCTGCTCTAAGCTCTACCAGCACGTTTTCCTGTCTACCCTTTGATCTCAACTCACTAAACTTTAAGTCCTCCACTGACCAGCATCTTATCTCAACTTGCTTTGCAAAACACATAGGTTGGGGCATTAAAACAGTATTTATTTCTCATATTTTAGGAGAGTCTAGTAGAAGTCAAAATCAAGGAGCTGGTTAGTTCTAGTCCTAGTACAGATGGCTGCCATCTTAGCTAATCTAATTTTGAGAGCCCTATCCTCATGTCTTCATCTAGCTTAGTCATCTCTTAAAGACCCACCTCCAAATATGATTAGATTGGGGGTTAGGGCTTGAATGCATAATGGGGGAGCACACAATCCATAATCCTGCCTACCTGTGTGCTCCCATCCCACCCAAGTCAGGACATTTAAAGACAACATGCCGGGCAGTGGTGGCGCATGCCTTTAGTCCCACCACTCGGGAGGCAGAGGCAGGCAGATTTCTGAGTTGGAGGCTAGCCTGGTCTATAGAATGAGTTCCAGGACAGCCAGGGCTATAACAGAGAAACCCTGTCTCGAAAAACCATAAAAAAAAAAAAAAAAAAAGGCAACATGAAGACTTAGAGGTACAGCACCTGCCTCGTGCTCCACAGTGAGGACTAAACACCCAGCAGTTGGCTCCAGTGCTGTCCTAGACTTGGTTCGCTTGTGGTTGCATGCTCCTGGGTCTTCTAGCTCTCAAGAGAGTAGTCTATATGCCAGCAAAATCTCAGAAAGGTAACGTCAATGCAAAGTCCCCAAAACATCAAGGGCTCTGCCAGGCTCTCAGTGCCTCTCGGGTTTTCTCAGAACCCCAACCAATCATAGCACTGGAAGCAAGCAGGTCAGACCACAGTGAATACCCTGTCTACAGACACTGACACAGACCAGTTTCTGCTACTGATCACGTCTGTAATCTTAGGACAATGCCTGGCGAATGTGTAATAGAGAAGAACAAAGGCTGGAGAGATGGCTCAGCAGTTAAGAGCGCTGACTGCTCTTCCGAAGGTTGTGAGTTCAAAGCCCAGCAACCATATGATGGTTCACAACCATCCGCAATGAGATCTGATGCCCTCTTCTGGGGTGTCTGAAGACAGCTACAGTGAGCAGGGCTGGATCAAGAAGGAAAAGTGAAGACAGCTACAGTGTACTCACATATAATTAATAAACCTTTTAAAAAAATAGAGAAGAGTACATGGCTCCAGGACACGGAGTTGTTATGATGACCCCTGCCACCAGTTACCCCCAAGCAATGACAGAGGAGCACAGACACATCATAGTGACCATTAGAGACAGAGCAGCCACAGTCTGCTTGTTCTCAGTACAACAGTGCCAAGAAAACCAGAACCAGAGTGGGAACTCTTGGCCAAGGGCTGATAGGAGAGGGCAAACTGTGGCTGAGACTCTTAACAGAAAACAGCTAGAGACAAATTTGGTTTTAAAAAAAAAAAAATTACCAGGGCTAGAGAGATATCTCAATGGTTAAGAACACATACCTGGAGCTGAAGAGATGGCTGACTGCTCTTCCAGAGGACCTGGGTTCAATTCCCAGCACCCACATGACAGCTCAAAACTGTAACTCCAAGATCTGACACCCTCACACAGATATATACATGCAGGCAAAACACCAATACATGCAGGGTGGTGGTGGCCCACTCTTTTAATCCCAGCACTCGGGAGGCAAAGGCAGGCAGATCTCTGTGATCCAGTCCAGCCTTGTCTACAGAGAGAGTTCCAGAACAGCCAGGGCTACACAGAGAAACCCCGTCTCAAAAATAAAAGACAAAAACAAAACAAAAATCATCTAACACTGCTTTGGCAGAGGACCTGAATTCAGTTCCCAGCACCCAGAGAGTGAGACTCACAGCCTGTAACTCCAGCTCCAGTGGAACCTGATACCTCATCTTCAAAGGCACCTGAAGTCACACACACAGACACACGCACAGCGAGCCACAAACATATACACTTAACTAAAAGTAATAATAACAACATCCAGGTATGGTAGAACATGCCTTTAATCCCAGCACTGAGGAGGCAAAGGCTGACAGATCACTGTGAGTTCTAGGCCAGCCTGGTTTATACAGTCAGTTCCAGGCTACCAAGGTTCCACAGTGAGACTTGGTTTCAAATAAGAAGTAGTAGTAGTAGTAGTAGTAGTAGTAGTAGTAGTAGTAGTAGTAGTA
>JADRCH010000028.1:5922472-6038776 GCA_019843965.1 Rhynchomys soricoides | reverse complement strand
TAGTAGTAGTAGTAGTAGTAGTAGTAGTAGTAGTAGTAGTAGTAGTAACAACAAAAACAACAACACAGAAAAATTGCCAAAAGCCAGGCATAGTGTACAGGCTTTGTTTGTTTGTTTTAAGTTTTATTTATTTATTTTATGTATATGAGTACACTGTCGCTGTCTTCAGACACACCAGAAGAGGGCATCAGATCCCATTACAGATGGTTGTGAGCCACCATGTGGTTGCTGGGAATTGAACTCAGAAACTCTAAAAGAGCAGCCAGTGCTCTTAAACCTCTGAGCCATTTCTCCAGCCCTGTTTGTTTGTTTTTTGAGACAGGGTTTCTGTGTGTGACCCTGGCTGTCCTGGAATTTGATCTGTAGACTAGGCTGGCCCCAAACTCACAGAGATCTGCCTTCTTCTGCCCCTGAGTGCTGGGATTAAAGAAGTGTGCTACCACCAACCAGCCCCCCCCCAAAAAAAAGATTTTTTGGGAGGGGGTGGCACATGCCTTTAATTCCCCAACACTTGGGAAGCAGAGTCAGGTAGACTCTGCAAGTCAAGGTCAGCCTGCCTCAAAAAAATTAAATAAAAGTTAATGACTGACCCAAATAGCCACACCATGACTCTAAAAAGCACCAAGGACAGTGGGGCAGTAAGCAAAGCTGAAATGCAAACAGCAGCACAAAGGAACTAAGAGCCAAGGAACTCCAGTTTTAGGATCATGTCAGCCACAGTTAAGAGACGTATCTGCCAAGCCTAGCACTGCATGGACTTTGCTATGTGTGGGCACTGAGAAGGCCCAGTCAATCAAAGCTCAGAACAACTCGGTGCTTCAGGCTGTCTGCTGTAACTTCCATTCACAAGCAAAAAGCAGACGGTCACTATCTTGATCATTTCTCTTGCACTTCCTTTGATGACTTCTTTTCCTTTTATTAAATGTACTAGAATATGGTTACCTTCTTGAGAAAACATAGATTGTGCCAGCAGCCATATCCTAGGTTCTTCAAGTCCTCAATTCTGTGTTTGTGCTAATACATGATTTAGAAAATGATACTATATACCTCACAAGGTAATCTGGAGCCAAGTGTGATTACTCATGCCTGAAATCCTAGCACTCAAAGAGGCTGAAGCTGGAGAGTTAGCCTGATTTCAAGGCCAGGCTGAGTTATATATTGAGTTACAGGCCAACCTAGGTTTGGAGTAAAATTGTGTCTGGAACACACACACCAAAACCAAACCAAGATATATAATTTATATAAAGTGCCCAACATACGCACGGCACTGTAAACCCATAATAAATGCAGTAACTGTCTTTAGTCATGAGTGGAGGAGAATGATAGGGAAGCACTGGTTAGAGAAGGCTTCCGTGAATAAATCTAGCTCGAGCCTTAGTCATTCTAAATTAATGACCACAAGCCTCAAGCAAACATTTAATGTAGCCTGGATTCCTATTCTCTCTTTAGGAAGCTGGTTTCTCCCTCTTATAATAATGGTGATAAGCTTAAACACAGCTCTTGCATCAATAGGTGAAGTCTAAGCCAGGAATACTGGCTCACACCCTCACACATGTAATTCTAATGCTTCAGAGACTAGGCAGGAGGATTACCACAGATCTGAGATAGCCTGGGCAATATAGCAATTCTGACATTAGCATAGGCTAGTCAGACTCTATCTAAAAATAAAGAGTCAAAGTTTCTTTGCTTTCTCTTCACTCTCAGCAGCTCTTAAAACCCACTATAACCAACAAAGTTATCAGGACAGGTGCCAGAGCCTCATCCCCAAGAGGCTTCACAGCTTCCACAATATCACTGACTAAATGTGAACAAGCTTCCTCAGGCCTCCCTAACAATGGCAAAACCCTGGAGAGAGGCAGAAACATCCAGCTGACCCAGGCCTACAAGTAAACTAAGATGACAACATGGAAAAGAGAGGAAGAGAATCCTGCTGCGCACGGCCCACACTGTCAACCAATCTGGACTCAAAACCAAAAAATAATCTTGTTATGGGCCACTAATGATTAGAATGAGTTGTTACACAGTAACATAAACCACCTTAATCCTTTCAGTCTTTCCTCAATTTTCTAATATACCCCTAATTCACTGGGGGGAGGGAAGTCTCAAGTGTTAATACCTCCTCCCCTCCGCCAACTCTACCAAATCCATCAGATTCCCTGACCTTCCTTCTGTCACAAGTTAAGAACCCTGCTCCCATCTGAAACCAGCTGCCCCACCTCCATGTCTTCCCAAACTTTTCCACCTGAGGCCTTTCCCATCAGTCTCTCTAGTCTCTCCTCTAGTGCTGTGCACATACACATATGCTCACGTGACACATGTCCCACAGACATCGCTCCAGTCCCCAGTGCCTTGCCTGAATTCTTGGACATCATATCCTCCTCCAGCCTCAGAGCTACTCCTGGTCAGCCTCTACTCTGCTTAGTCTTCATCTTTCTTCTCTTTGTGTCATGTGTGTAATGTCATGTTGAAGAGTGCCAGACTCAACTCAACTCAAAGCTGAAACTTTTGGATTTCACTGCCCTGTCTGGTTGGCCCCTTTAGGTTAATAATAAAAATGTTGTGGACTTGGGAGGAAAAATAAAAATGGGTGCCAGAGTCTAGTCTAGCACTTAAAAGGCTGAAAAAGTTGGGTGTGGTGGCTGTATTACTCAGGGTTCTCTAGAGGAACAGAATCAAAGAATGGGGGGGGGGGATTTATTAGAATGGCTTACAAGCTGTGATCTGACAAGTCCATCAATGGCTGGCCATGAATCCAGTAGCTGAATGCCTTGGCTGATCTTTATTCTCAGTTGGAATCCTGAAGTGGCTTCTAATACTGTGAATACAATACCAATGCCCCAGCATAGTAGATGAGCTGGCTATCAAAAGTGAGAGCAGACAGGATTTCATGTAGGCCACACCAGAAGATGTAGTCTAGATTTAGGGTGGATCTTCAGACCTCAAATAATCCAAATTTAGGGTGGGTCTTCCAGCTACAAATGATCTAATCAAGAGAATCCTTCACAAGTATACCCACCTGCTTGGGTTTTAGTTGATTTGAGGTGTAGTCAAGCAGACAACCACGATTAGCCATCACAGTGGCACATAGCTTTAATGCCAGCGTGTTGTGAATTTGAGGTCAGCCTTACTTACATAGCAAGTTATAGAACAGCCAGAATTATTATACAGTGAAATCTCGTGTGTATATACATACATATATGTGTGTGTGTGTGTGTGTGTGTGTGTGAGAGAGAGAGAGAGAGGGAGAGAGATAGGGTGCTCTGGTTTAGAAAGGGTGGAACAGCTTTGTATCAGACGAGAGTTCCTTTTCTGCAGATAATAATTGTAAATTCTGAACAAAATATTAAAAAACAGGTATCTGAAGGCACTGAACATACAAAAACTAAGATAATTAAGCAACCATTGAAAGGAAAGCATCTAGATGAATAACTCTGACTTGAAGATGCTTCTCAGTTCACTTAAAATAGAAGTTCAGAGTTAATGGGGCTGGAAAGATGGCTCAGTGGTTGAAAGCAGGTACTGATCTTGCAGAGGATCTGAGTTCAGGTCCCAGGACTTACACCTAACAGCTTACAACCACCTGTAATTCCAGCTCCTGGGGAATCTGGCCTCTGGTCTTTGTAGGTCTGTCTACACACACACACACACACACACACACACACACACACACACTTACTTCAAAGTACAGAATGAACAAAAAGAAAGTCTAACAAATAAGGAAATCCCAGATTTGCATTACATTTCTCTCCAAATCCCCACATGGGACAACAGTTGAGACTGCAAAGAACAAAGTAGAAAGCAGTCCCTGCTGCTGTGGGTGTGCCAGCAGTGGAACATAATCTACGTCTGACTCCGAGAGCAGCTGCCACACGGTGAAAGCCATCCAGAACTGAGGAGATGGTATTTGGAATCCAAGTCAGAACTTCCAGTTAGAAGGATTCTCCATTTTAATACAGAAAGGTCATGATTTATAAGAACCATGTACTAGAACTAATGGCTGGGACCTAAAACTTATGTCGAAACCACAAAGACCCATCCTGACAAAAGTCGAACAATCAATCAAGTCGTGATGGTATTAAGGTGTTGTCCCCATAATTTAATAACCTAACCAAACAAACTTCAACATTCTTTAAACAGTAGTGTGTGTGTGTGTGTGTGTGTGTGTGTGTGTGTGTTTATTTGTAAGAGTGCAGGCACACATGCCACAGTCTGTGTGGAAGTCAGAAGGCAACTTTGTGGAGTCAATTCTTTCCATAGTTTGGTGGGTTACAAGGATCTAATTCAGGTAGTCAGGCTTGCATGGCAGACACTTTTACCTGCTATAACATCTTGCCAGCCCCAAACTCAACATTCTTATTGGGGATGTAGCTCAGTGATATCGTACATGCTTACCACTGCACAAGGGACCCAGTTCAATACCAGCAGTTAAAAAAACAACAAACAAAAAACAAAAAATGGGGGCAGAGGAGGCTGGAGAGATGGCTCAACAGTTAAGACCACTGACCGCTCTTCCAGAGGTCCGGAGTTCAGTTCCCAGCTCACAACCATGTGTAATGGGATCCCTCTTCTGGTGTGTCTTAAGACAGCTACAGTGTCTATACATAAAATAAATAAATAAATCTTTTTTAAAAAAATTGGACAGACTATTTTGATGTCAGCTGTCTGTCAAGCATAATGCTGGTATATAGCAATAGAAAATCTTTGCCTGGCTTTGTGGAACAAACTTGTAATCCTTGAATGTGGGAGGCAGACTAAGCAGATCAGAGGGCAGGCAAGGTCAAGACTAGCTACAATGTTTTAAGTTCAGCCTGGGCTACAAGAGCCCTTGTATCAAAGGGGGGGGGGGAAGGGAGGAAAGAAAGACAAAAGTCTCAATTCTCACTGAGGGGGAAAAACATTTAATTTAGGCCTAGAAATAGTTATTGTGACACCTTTAAATAAATACATTTTGTTGGTGGTGGTGGTGGTGGTGGTGGTTTGGTTTTCCTGTTTTACAGACTTATTTATTTTATGTGTACAAGTATTTTGCCTACATGCATATATATCTGAACCACGTGCATGCCTGGTGCCATGGATCCCCCTGGAACTGGAGTTTTAGACAGCTGTGATCTGCCATGTGGGTGCTGGGAATTAACCTAGGTCCTCTAGAGGAACAGGTAGTGCCCCTAACTTCTGAACCATTTCTCCAGCCCCTGGTTTTGGTCAGAAGAGGCAGGCTGATCGATAAGCTCAAGGCTAGACTGGTCTACAAAGTGGGTCCCAGGCCAGCCAAGGCTAATCAGAGAAACTCTGTCACAAATAAAACAAAAAACAAAACAAAGCAAAACAATCCGTGCCACTCCACCCAGGTTTTATTTTTTGTTTTCCTTTAGACAGAGTCTCATTTAGCATAGTCCAGCTCCAAACTTCAGATTCTCTTGTCTCAGTTTCAGCTAGGATTATAGGTGTATACCACTATGCTTGGCTATTTTATAGTTTTTAAACATATCAACCCAACAGTGCAAAAATGATAAATACACCTAAAATATTACAGTTAAACTAAAGGGGAAAAATAAAAACTATCTTAAATGTAGCCAAGAAGCATTACTAGGTAACCAATAATAGCTGATTTATCATAAGCAGGGACTAGAAAACAATGAAATAAGTTCTTTGAAAGGCCGAAAGACAAAAAGTTGTCAGACAGGATTTCTACAGCCAGCAAAAGAATCTTTCAAAGAAAACAGGTCAGGTCTAAGGATATATATCAGTTGAAAGAATGCTTGCCCAGCGTAAATGAAACCACAGTCACACTGTAAGCCCAGCACTCAGACGGTAACAGCAGAAGGATCCAAATTCAGAAGTTCAAGATCATTCTCTGTCAAAAGTTTAAAGTCAGCCTGGGCTTACAGGAGAACATGTCTCTAAATAAATAAATCCCAGCATTCAGAAGGCTGAGGCAGGAGAATCCCAAAATCAACCTAAGCAAACTCTCATCTCAAAAGGTCGTCAGGATCTGAGCAGCAGGACTCACGCCTGTAATCTCAGTAGTCCAGAGGCTGAAAGGATCCTTGTGACTTCAGACCAGCCAGAGCCATAGAACGAGACTCTGTCTCAAGGGGGAAAATTTGGCTGAGAATGTCGCTCAGGGGCAGAGCACGTGCCTAGCATACAAAGGGCCCTGGGTCCAATTTCCAATATAGCCAAAAATGACTGTATAGATATTTATATAGTATTTTGCCTAAAGTGATGGCTCAAGTCTTTAAATCCCAGTAGTTAGAAGGCTGAGACAAGAGGATAACTGAGTTTCAGGCCAGCCTGAACTACAGGGTGATAGCTTGTCTCAAAAAAACACCAAAACCAAGACAGCACTGCCAAGCATATACAAGGTTTGGCTCTAGGACAGAAAAGAAGGAAAGAGGGAGAGAAGAAAGAGAAGAAGAAATGAAAGGGGGAAAAGAAGGAAAACTTGGCGTTTATAAATACCTCTTCATAAATTTGCAAGATCCTCAACAAAACACTAGCAAACCAAATCACACACATGAAAAGAATGTACATCATGCCAAGAATTTATATTAAGAATGTAGTTATGTTTAACATCTGAAAAACCAATCAATATAACATACCACAAATCAATGAAAATAAAATGACCTGAGTTTCTGAGTTGAAGCAGAAAAGGCACTGACCAAATCCAACACTCTTTCATTATAAGCACATTCCAGGGACCCGGGAGGTCACTTAGCACGTAAGTTACCTGCTGCACAAGCCAGGTGACCTTATTTTCCGGAACCCACTTAAAGGTGGAGGGAGAAAGCTGACCCCATCAACTTGTTCTTTGACCCCCATGTGCACACCACAGCACACAGAGATTCACATATCACACACAGCAATAGCACATGCAACCACGGCACACATATACTCACATACTTCACACACAGCAATAATAATTGTTTAATTCCACAAAATGGAAATGTAAGCAACTTTCTCAATCACTGTTTGGGGGCTTTTACTCAATGCAATAAAAAAGTAAAACAAAAGGCATACCAATTGAGAAGGAAAAATAAAACTTACCTTTCTTTATTTGCAGATATGATTATATACATCCAAAGGGATATAGTATGAAAACTATTAAGTTATACAATGTTGCAGAATATGACAGCAAATATACCTTTGTACAACAAATAATTGAACACAAAATAAAAAATTCATGATACCACCAAAACAGCTCAAAATAATTCAAATGAAAAAAGTACCCTTACAGTGAGAGCATAAAATATTGCTAAGAAAAAAAAAAAAAAACTAAGCCGGGCAGTGGTGGCGCACGCCTTTGATCCCAGCACTTGGGAGGCAGAGGCAGGCGGATTTCTGAGTTCGAGGCCAGCCTGGTCTACAGTGTGAGTTCCAGGACAGCCAGGGCTACATAGAGAAATCCTGTCTTGAAAAACCAAAAAAAAAAGAAAGAAAAGAAAAAAAAAAAAATCTAGGGCTGGAGAGATGGCTCAATGGTCAAGAGCTCTGTCTGCTCTTCTAGATGTCCTGAGTTCAAGTCCCAGTAACCACAAAGTGGCCCACAACCATCTGTAATAGGATCTGATGCCCTCTTCTGGCACATAGGTGTACATGCAGCTAGAGCACTCATATACATATAAATAAATAAATCATAAATAAATCTTTTTTAAAAATCTAAATGGAGAAATAAAATTAAATGCAAACATAAAAGACCCACTAATTTAACTCTGAATTTGATCTAAAGATTCTATATAATACTAGTCCAACTCGCAACATTAATCACACACATTTAAAAGCTTATTCTAAAACAAGCAAGACAAATTGGATAAAAGAAGTTTGTTTTGTTTTCTTATTTTTGATAGAATGAATATATATATCCATCCATCCATCCATCCCAGGGTGGCCTCATGATTCTCCTTTTATTCAGCAGATTCCAGCCTGCTGAAATCACAAGTGTGTGTCATTCCACGCAAGGTGCATGTATTTTATAATTACATTTAAAGTCTGAAGACCCAGAAATTAGTCAATAGTGACAGAATAAGAACATTGACTACTAGAAGATTGAGAGGAAGATTGTAAAGACTGAAAAGAACACAGGAAATTTTCAAGAGTGTTAGAAATGTTCTATATATTGAAATGAGAGATGTCCATAGTAATGTATGCTTGTTTTTGAGACAGGATCTCACTTTGTAGCCCTGGCTGGCCCAGTAGTCATTATATATATTAGACTGGCCTTGAACTCAAAGAGATCTGACTGCTTCTGACTCCTTATTGCCAGAATTAAAAGTATGAGCCACCTCAACTGGCAACATTAGTATTCATACTTGTTAAAACTTATTAGATTCAAACAGATAAGATTTCCCTGGATATGCAATATACTTCAATAACTTTAAATACAATACTGTAAACAAAATACAAACAAAAGCCTGTAGTCCAGCTAAAAGGATGAAAGCTGCTAGCTTTCCAACAACATAATTTCCAAAATAATTTTAAAGAACAAGACATAGGGAGCCAGCAATATGGCTCAGGATCTGAGTTTGACCCCAGAAACCCACATGATGGAAAGAGAACCAACTTCAGCAAGTTTCCCTCTGACCTCCACACAAATACACACACTAATTATGTAAATTGAAGATAATAAAAAGATACAGAACAATGTGTGAAGTCTGCTTTATGGATACTTTTTTTGGAGAGATCTCTGATGGTTTGAATGAGAACACACCATGGACTTATATATTTGAATACTTGGACCCCAGTTGGTGGAACTGTTTGGGAAGGATCAGAGTTGTGGTCTTGTTGGAGTAGGTGTGCCACTGGGGGTGAGCTTTGAAGTTCAAAAGCCCACACCATTCCCTGTCAATTCTCTCCTACTCATGTTTGTAATCAGGATGTAAGTTCTTAGCTACTGCTCCAGCACCATGCCTGGCTGCTTGAACCCACCAAAACTATGAGTCCCAAATTATATGCTTTCTTTTGTTGCCTTGGTCATGGGTCACAGCAATAGAAAGTAATGAAAACAGTCTCAGGGGCTGGAGAGATGGCTCAGAGGTTAAGAGCACTGACTGCTCTTCCAGAGGTCCTGAGTTCAATTCCCAGCAACCACGTGGTGGCTCACAACCATCGGTAATGGGATCCGATGCCCTTTTCTGGTGTATCTGAAGACAGCAACAGTGCGCTCATATATAAAATTCTTTTAAAAAAGAAAGAAAGAAGGAAAGAGAAGATTCCTAGGGAATCAAACTTAGGTCCTTTAAAAAAAAAAAAAAAACAGACCAGTCTCAGTATTAACCACATGGCTGACCTGAAACTTGCTATGTAGACCATGCCCCCATCCAGGATGAAGTGTGTCACCCCTGGTTATGCAACTCGTTTCCATAAAATGTACAGCTCTTTCTCTCAAATATATTTATGCACAGAATTATTAGTTAGAAACCATCTTTAGAATGAAAAGAAAATAGCAACATCAATTGCCTTGGAAGAGGATTTTAAGCACCCTGAGAGGTCATGTCATCCATTTGTATAAGCCACCTATAAAATGCAGCTGTGAAAGGCACAGGCTCTGGAGTCTGGTCCAACCTGAACTCTCTGGTTTATTTGTTTTGACCTCAAATACTACACTTTGCTGTATCTCAGTACTCTCATATGATTATTTTGATTGCAGCATGTATGGGGGGTGGGGCAGCGCAGGGCACACACATGTGAATGCAGAGGCAAGAAGAAGGTGCTAGATGTCTTCAGTCATTCTCCCTTTTTCTTTTTTAATTTTAAGATAGGTCATCTCACTAGACCAGAAGCTTACCACTGGATTTTACTGTTGTTTTTGAGCTCCAGTTTTAAAGAGGCTACCTGGTCAGAGAACACCTGATATCCACCTGCCTCCACCCTGCAGCCCTTGGGTTACAGGCATTTTACAGGATATTTGATTTTTGTACATAGAAAACCTAATTGTTAGCAGAATATAAAAGCTTAAATAGATGTTGCTTCTGTCAAGATACTGTTAGGTGTGTCCTGTAGAGATGCAGTTTGGTTGTACCTCTAAAAGCCCCCATAGATAAAAATGCCAAAGAATGGGAAGTTCCTGCCTGGTTTAAGGCAAGTGGCTTGGGAGACAAATTGTGGTCTTTGCTCTACGACCACAGGCAAAGTCAGCTGGATGGCCTTGAGCTGCCCCACGGTAAAGGTGGAATGGTTCCACCCCTAGTGACTTAGCCTGGAGCCCCCCACACACACACCATGACAGTGACAAGGCTCAGCCTGCCAAGGGTGTAGAGGAGGAGCTAGAGACTTCTTTTATAGCAACTGGATCTTTGACAGGACTCTCTCGAGCTCTCGAGCTGTTCTGGCTCAGGAGAACTTCATGGAAAGAACTCTGGGTAAGAGATAGGGAATCTCTCTTTGAGCTTGAAGGAACACAGAAGCAGGACACAGGTAAAACAGGATTCTAGGGAAGAGAGCTAAGGAGCCCTTGGGTTTGGAGGAGCTCCAGGGAAAGGTAGGCTAGCTCAGTAGAATGACACAGAGATTTCTAAAGAGCTAGCAGTTTAGTTGTGTGATCCCCCTTGTAAATAGATACTTTGTATATAGTTCAGAAAATGGAGTTGCCTCACTGAGCTACCAGGGTCTTACCTCAGTTGACTCCTCTGATGTCTTTATTGGTATAAATATTAGTTAAATTGGAAAGGATAAATATTACACAGACATAATATTATGCCCAGCTTCTGTGCGGATGCTGGGGATTTGAACTCAGGCTCTCTTACCTTTGTAGTATGTACTCCTACCCACTGAGTCGTTTCTCTAGCCCTCATATGATATTAATAGAAATGTTAAGAGTAACTACTAGCCAGGAATGGGAGCATACGCCTGCAATCTCAGTACAGGTGTGAAGCAGGAGGAGTTCAAGGCCTCAGTTACCTAGCCAAGTTCCAGGGCAGCCTACACTACATAAAATCCTGTTTGTTTTTTTTTTTAAAAAAAAAGAAAAAAAGAGGGAAGCCCTGGGTTTAATCCCAAGCATTATGTAAATTAGTTATGGTGGTATACCCTGTATTCCAGGCACTTGGGAGATAGAGGAAGGGGAACAGAAGTGTAAGGTCACCTTCAATCTATAGAGCAATATTTGAGGTCACACTAGCTAAGATTAGATCCTGTCTCAAAAAAATAAAAAAGAAAGAAAAGAGTTGAAGGAAGAGCAATTTCCTGACTACATCTTTGTGAAGATTATATGAGATGATATGGATAACACACTTAGAAAGTGCTTGGGCCTGCCAAGCATGAGAGAACTGGAACCAGTCACTACTGTTGTTACTTTAAACATCACCCTTTCCATAAGGAGAAAGAGAGAGGAGGGATGTATAGCCAAGCTGCCTGAAGTACAAATTCTGGCTCTCGTACATCAGTCTCTTTATCTCTGAAGCAGGAAAATTAGAGCTCCTATAGTCTATAGTTCGCTCGAGGACTAGATGAGAAATGACCATATGAATTAAATATAGAGGTGGGCATGGTGGTGCATGCCTTTAATCCTAGCACTTGTGAGACAGAAGTAGGTAGATCTCTGCTAGTTCTAGGCTAGTCTGGTCTAGCAAGTTTCAGAACAGCTGGGGCTACACAGAGAGACCTTGTCTCCAAATAAATAAATATGAAGTGCAATGGCACATAATAAGTACTCAGCACATTATGATGAGCACTAAGTAAATAGCTATTCCCAAAGCTGTAAACATTATCTCCCTGCTCAGAATTGTATGTTCAGCCTTGCCTTGCCTCTGGGTTTCAATCTGTAGGTAAGATACATTCTCCCGATGACTCCTGGGCTTCTTAGAAGTCCCCCACTACTCTCAGTCATGAAAACCTTGCTTGCTCTCTCTGCCATGTAATAATTCCCTCATATTTACCACTGCCCCAGCCCAGCTTCTCCATTTAATTAAACAATGCCACTGCCCAACCAAGTGTTCCATCAAGAAGCCTGGAAACCGCTGAGCTCTCTCATTCCCTCATCTCTCTCTTCAAGTGTTACTTCTCTAAGAAGTCTCAACAGCTTTTCCTCCAAAACACCTCCCTAAGTTAACTACTGAGGTCTGAACCACAACACCCCCTCCTATCCGTGTGCCAAAATTCATATAATCACAACTCAATCTCCAGCCTACAAGCTCCCTCCAAAACCCAGCTCCTAACCAGAAGCTGAAAGGCTGACTGGAAGACAAACATTCTCAGCCAACCTAGACACAGCAGTATTATCTAGTTCCTGCAAGAGATCTGGGCCTTTCCCATGTCCTCCCGACGTCTGTATTGAAAGGTTCTGTCCTGCTTTCTCACCCCTACCTCCTCCTTAAAGCTAGTTTCTTACTGGGCAGAGGTAGCACACACTTTAATCCCACCAGTTGGGAGATAGAGGCCAGCCTGGTCTACAGAGCTAGTTCCAGGACAGCCAGTGCTATGCAAAGAAATCTTGTCTTGAAAAACTAAACAAAAGGTAGCCTCTTTTTTGCCTCCAAGAGCTTATTTAGCTCACATGAGTATTAGAGAGGTCAAAGGGAAGACCCAGAACATAAGAACATCAAGAGATGAACAGACTTGGTTGGGAAAACTTTTAATCCCAGGCAAAGATAGGCAAATCTCTATGAGTTTCAGTCTAGCTCGATCTACACTGATAGCCAAGACTCCATAGTAAGACTGTGTCTCAGAAAAACAGAAAGGGAGAGACACGAACAGATAAGAACGGGGACTGAAGCTGGGTGATAGTGGTCCTCTTCTTTGATATCAGCACTAGGGAGGCAGAGGCAGGCGGATCTCTATGAGTTCAAGGCCAGAGATCCAAGATATCTACGGCTACACAGAGAAACCCAATCTCAGGAAGGGGGTGGGAGGTGGGGAGAATGGGGAATGAGATGGTAAGAAGCCAGCAAGCAGCATAGTCAGGCAGAACACAGATGAAGGTGTTAGTGCAAGCCTGTCTGGAATAAGGCCTAGGGACAAGGTTGAGGATGGTGATAAATTGAGGGAAGGGGCTACAGTGCAAAGCAAGAATTGGGCAAAGCGACGGGACTGGGTCCTGATAGTGAAGGACAAGAGCTCAGTCATAGATTGGAAACAGTCTTTAGCAAATGAGTAGTCAGCTGCAAAGATACAAAGTAGCAGGAGTTGTTCCGTAAAGGGGGGAAGCTTAGAGAGCAGCATGGGAGAAGCAAGAGATGATGGAGGGGGAGAAGTGGTAGAAAGGCAGTGGGTGACTGATGACAACTGAGGAGCGACCCGGAAGAGGAATGGGATGAAAATAAAGGACAATAACAAAGCCAGTGCTTGGCAGTGGACACTGGGAGGAGAGGAGCAGTGAGCGAACACTTGATAGGTGGAAAGGTCACCACCAGCAGGCCACCGATGAGGAAGGTGTATAAAAACACAAAGATGAGACAGGGAAACACTGACAACTCCCTCCGCCCTACATCTAAGGCCTGACACACATTTACAGGCACCGACAGAGGTGAGGGACCCTGACAGGAGCAGAGGTGGACAACTGCGAGGACCAGGCAGCCACTAACAGGCTGAGACTGATTCTGAGAGTGGGAAAACTGGCTGACCACTGACAGGCATGAGCTGGGACAGTAGCTAAAAACGATGTTGACTGCCAAGAAGGGTTAGCTGAGGGAATGGAGAGAGAGGAATGAATGAATGAATGAATGAATGAATGACGGGAGTGGAGAGTGCTGGCTGACAAGGCAGCAGACTGATGGAGGCGCTGACACCCTGACGAAGCGCAGGGTGACAAAGGCACTGATCTACGGACTGGGCGCTGACTGCACATGCAGACTGACACCAGGACGCTGACTGACAGAGAAGGGGGAGGGGGGGTCCCTCCTCGCCCTGGGCCAGAGGAAGCAAGCAGGCGCGCGGCCGCACTCACCTGCTCCGCAGGCTGGGGGTCGCGGCGACTCCTCCGAGGCCCGAGGGAGGCCAGGACGCTCGCAGAGGTGACGTGCGGACGGCCTGGAGCTGGCCGCACGCACATGGGCCCGGCCCCGCGGCGCGGCGCCTTCGGACTCGGGCGCAGCCGGCGGGAGGCTCGGGACCCGCTCGGGAACGGCTCGGGGCCGCGGGCGAGATCGCTCCAAAATGGCGGCGGCGAGTGCGCGTGCGCGCGCTCCGGGGGCCCGCTTCCGCGCGGGGCTGCGCGCGCGAACAGGGTCACGGCGCGGGCGCGCCCCGGGGGCGGGGCCATCGGAGGAGGCGCAGAATCGCTGCCACCGGCCAGGGTCTGATCGAGTTGCGCTGGAATGTCCTGAGGCGTCGCCGTGATCAAACTGGCTGTTCTAAATTCTCTGGGTACCTTTAGTCACCAGAGCAGCAGCGCTCAGGGGCCTGCCCAGGTGCGTTCGCTAGTCTCCTCTACGTCCTGTTTCTGAACTGGGCCGCCAGTGGACCTACTTGGTTTTGGGTGTTTTTTTTTGGTTTTTCGAGACAGGATTTTTCTGTGTAACAGAGCCCTAGCTGTCCTGGACTCGCTTGGTAGATCAGACTGACCTCGAACTCGTAGAGATTCTCCTGCTTCTGCTTCTGCCTCTGTGCTGGGATTAAAGGCGTATGCCATCACGACCCACCCTGCCGTTTTTTTCTTTTCCTGGGTACCCCGTCCTTGTTGCCCAGGGCTTGTGTACGTCACATACGTATCCATCTAACATGGGTTGAAATGAATTCAAATTAAATTAATCTCTAAAATGAGACTGATTTCCGTTGGCTGTGTGAGCCGTGGGAAAATATCAAAAATAGAAATGAAGCATGTAAAGAATGTGTCAACACATCCTAGTTATGAACTCACTCCCTTTCAGCTGCAAGTTCACCACCGTTGTTCGAAAATATAACCCGGCGTGGGTGGTGCACTTGGGAGACCAAAGCAGGAGGATAACGAGTCCCAGGCAAGCAAAACATTGTCGTCCCGGATGTATTAGTGCACGTCTTTAATACCAGCACTCAGAGGCAGGGGGATCTCTGCCAGTTCGAGAGTCACCTAGTCTACTCAGCGAATTCCGGGTCACCTAGGACTACAAAGTACAAAAATGTCTGAAGGGAAGAGCATCTGGGCCTTTCAAGTATTTTTTCCTTTGAAGTGGTGCTGCTGTGTTTTCCCCCATTTTTCAGCAGAGGGAGCCAAAGAGACACAGTTGGGGGAAAGGAAAGCGTTTTTTCTTCCCCGCTTTGGAAAGCAAAAGTGGAGGCACCTGAGTTCACCGTGTGGTCTCTTGCGGTAGTCCGCAGCACAGCTATTTCCTGGCCACCCTGACTGAAAGTGATCCTGGGTAAGATTTACCCTGGATACAGAAGCTGAATGCGCTGCAGAACCGGGGCTTGTGCTGGGATACCAAATACAGATGATGCACTAGTCCCACCACCGCAGCCCGGAGCAGGTGCAAGCCTGCCCCTGACCTTTACACTATTTTTATGCCCAGACGAGAGTTTATGAATCAGCAGCAGCCGTTCCCTGCATCCTTTTCCCACACACACACACCCCACCATTTTTGTGGTACTGGTCTGACATATATGAACTAAGGAAACACAGTACCGCTGAACTGCATCTCCAGCCCTTTAGCTGCCCTCCACCCACCCACCCACCTATTTTTAAATTTTGAGCTGGGCATTTAGTCCCAACATTTGGGAGATTGAGGCAGGAAAATCAGTAGTTAAAGATCAGCTTTGGCAGCCGGGCAGTGGTGGCGCATGCCTTTAATCCCAGCACTCGGGAGGCAGAGGCAGCCGGATTTCTGAGTTCAAGGCCAGCCTGGTCTACAGAGAGTGAGTTCTGGGACAGCCAGTGCTACACAGAGAAACACTGTCTCGAAAAACAAACAAACAAGAAAAGATCAGTTTTTACCACATACTGAGTTCAAGGGCAACCCGGGCTACTGAGGTCTTATCTTAAAATAACCTTTTTGTTTGTTTGTTTTGAGGGCATAAGGTTTTGCCAAACTGCAAGCTAGCCTTGAACTTGTGGCTTTGCCCTACTCTTTTTCACACCCACACTGAATTCATCAGCAAATCTCTTGTTCTTCCTGTCTGTATCTAACCTGTGAGACCAGTTTCTCTCCCGTAACTGAAAACAGCTTTGATGGGCCCCCTACTTTTACCCTGGAGAACTTGCTGTAGGACCACTCAGCACGTTGTTCACAGGGATCCAATTAAAGGAAGTCAGATCATATCTCTGACCTCGGGTTTTGCTGTCTCACCCAAGATGGATGAAAGCAAGAATCCTTGCAGTTGCCCACAAAGTTGTTTGTGATGTGATCTCACTTTATCAGCTCGAATTATTTCACTTCAGTCATGATAACCTCTTGCCCCAGGTCAACTGCTCACACAGTCTCTATCTTCTCAGGCATCTCCCCTTTTATTGCTATGCTTGCTGACTTACCTCATAGATACTTATTCTTTGCAGCCACGCCACGCCTCCTCCGCCTTCTCCTCCTCCTCCACTTCCTCCAGTGAGGGCTTCCCTGACTGCCCTATTTCAGGCCTCAGGCTTACATCATATCGTTTTATAGCCTTGTCTCCCATTTGGTTTTCCCTCCTTCCCAGTGGTATCCCAATCCAATAAAGAGCCCTGAAACCACACAATGATTTCAATGGAGAAAGTCTGATATGAAAATAATCAATTATAGGAACATTTTGAAGAAATAAAACTATATTCAAGAAAGAGAAAAATCTAGGAAGACAGTTCATTCTCCCAACGGGAGTTCATTCTTTCCTAGAGAAGTTGAGCTGTATCCTACTTGAAGACAGACATCACCTGGGCTATCTTGGGTAGAACAGCCATGCACTATAGAACGGAGCTTATAAAGAAATACGTCAAAAAAAAAAAAAAGAAAGAAAGAAAGAAAGAAAGAAAAGAAAAAGAAAAAAGAAAGAAAAAAGAAAAGAAAAGAAAACAAAAACAAAAAAACATTGCTCTTGGGGCCGACAAGATGGCTCCGTGGACAGAGTCAATCACTGCCAAACCTGACAGTCTGAATTTGACTCATAGGGCCCACATGGTAGAGAGAAGTAACTGCCACAATTGTCTATTCCCTGACCTCCACAGGAACACAGTGGCAGGCAAATCACACACACACACACACAAAGTAACTTTGAACAATTGTTTTGTATTATAATCCCTACTCTTTCCCTAAAACTGAGGTTAAGTACACTTCCAGTTAGCCGGGCAGTGGTGGCGCACGCCTTTAATCCCAGTGCTTGGGAGGCAGAGGCAGGCGTTTTTCTGAGTTCGAGGCCAACCTGGTCTACAGAGTGAGTTCCAGGACAGCCAGGGCTATACAGAGAAACCCTGTCTCGAAAAACAAAACAAAACAAAAAGTTTCCAGTATCATTCCCGTCACTGGCTACTTTGATTACTCCCCAAGTACAGTTGCTATCCCACCAAGAAGTTTCTTATGCTAACATTAAATAGTGACATTGTCATCCCACAGCTTTTAAAAAGAGGAGGGGGAGAGAGTGTGCACAAAAAAATAACAAATAATGAAGAATATGCAAAACTACTACATCCCTTGCTTCTGTAATAATACATAATCAACATGTGTTGTCTTTAATCATTTATGATGGACACAGAACACCTAGAACAAAGGCAAGCATTACAAAAGGACCCAAGAGTGAACTTTTTGCAAAGATCATTGAACAGAAAGTTGTTCACTAATAAAATGAAGAAAGCAAAACCGTCATACAAAATTAGTGTAGCCTCAGAGCACTGTCAGAACAGAACGAGCAGTGGCAAGGGTTGTCCTTCCCTCAAGAGACCCCAGGTTTCTGTTCCACCAGAATCTCCAGAAAAGATGAATGCAGGCAGAACTACACTTGCATACACGTAATCAAATCGCTGTGGGCCAAAGACAGAAAAACTGTAAAAGTAGCAAGAAAAAAAAATGACTCACCAACATTAAGGATAAGTAACCATAAAGTTTATAGCTAACGACTCATACAAGACCACAGAAGTGATAAAATCACAGAGTGTGAAGGAAAACTAAAACCTGTTAGTGAACAAACTCTATGGTAGAGCTAAGCTGAGCTCTGTGAGTTAAAGGCCAGCCTGGTCTACAGAGTGAGTTACAGGACAGCCAGGGCTACACAGAGAATCCCTATCTCAAAGAAGAAAAGAAGAAGGAGAAGAAGAGGAGGAAGAGGAGGAGGAGGAAGCAGAAGAAGGGGAAGAATACGAAAAAAGAGGAGGGAGATCGCTTAGTCAATACAGTGATTGCTGTGCAAGCATGAGGACCTGGTTCGATCCCCAAAACCCATATAGAAAGCCAGGCCTAGCTGAGTGGTGGAAAAGACAGGCAGATCTCTGAGTTCAAGGCCAACCTGGTCTACAGAGTTCTAGGACAGCCAGGGATGGGATACACAGAGAAACATTGTCTCAAAGGGGGGGAGGGGGGAGCCAGGGATTGGGGAAATGACTAGCACTAGCTACTCTTCCAGAGAACCTGGGTTTGATTCCCATCAACCAAGTGTCAATCTACAATCATCTGTAATTCCAGTTCCAAGATCAGCTGCTGGCCTCTCCTCAGACATAAACATTGTTTTGTTGAGACAGAGTTTTCAATTTAAACAATTAAATATAAAGGAAAGAAAGGGCATGACTGTTCCTAGGTAAGTTGGAAGAGAAAGTTTTCTGTAGATAAAAAGGAGAGCGTAGCCAGAGGCAGGGACATCTGGAAGAGTCCAGAGTAGACTCAGCCAGACTGAGCCGAGCGAGCGAGCCACGTAGAGGAGGGGGAGGGGAAGTGAGAGAAGAGTGAAAGGAGCCAGGTGCAGCAGCCAGAAGGCCCAAGATACAGAAAGGGCAAGTAACTAAAATGGCTGGACTATATAGGGAAGAGCCTGTGGGGGAAGGGCAGCCCAGACCCTGTGTTAGAGAGCTCAGGGTAAAGGGTTGGGTATTTGAGCCATACCCTATCACAGGTAGAGACTGCGGGATGCTGAGAAAACCTGGAAGCCAGGTCTTTTTTGATATATTAAACAGGCACCTCAGCCATTTGTCTGGGGTTGAAACTTAGCAGGTTTCTCTGTGTAGCCATGGCTGTCCTGGAACTCAGGATGTAGATCTGGATGAGCTTGAACCTGGAGATCCTCCTGCCTCTGCCCCCAAGAGCTGGGATTAAAGGTATGTGTCTGGCTGTATGCATTCTTCCCTAGCAGAAATGTTTAAAATGAGCCGGGCAGTTGTGGTGCACGACTTTAATCCCAGCACTCGGGAGGCAGAGGCAGTCGGATTTCTGAGTTCAAGGCCAGCCTGGTCTATAGAGTGAGTTCCAGAACAGCCAAGGCTACACAGAGAAACCCTGTCTCGGAAAAAAAGAAAAAGAAAAAAAGAAAAAAAGAATATCTTCTTTCATTCATCACTTTGATTCTGTATTGCACTAAAAGTCTAAATAAAGCCATAAAACAAGAGAAAATAAATGTGTACATGCATGTGTGTGCATGTGGGTGTGGAGGCCGGAAGACAACCTGGGGAACTTTTTCTCAGACATTATATTTTATTTTATGTTTTTAAGACAGTCTCGTCGGGCAGTGGTGGCACATGCCTTTAGACCCAGCACTTGGGAGGCAGAGGCAGGAGGATTTCTGAGTTCGAGGCCAGCCTGGTCTACAGAGTGAGTTCCAGGACAGCCAGTGCTATACAGAGAAACCCTGTCTCCAAAAACCAAAAAAAGAAAAAAAAAAAAACAACAAAAAAACCCAAAAAAACAAAAAACAGCCTCTCACTGACCTGGAGCTCACAAAGAGGAGAAGCTGGCTAGCCAGCAAGCCCCAAGGAACCACTAGCAGCTCCTTTCCCAGAACTAAAATTACAAGCACATGCCACCACACCTAAATTTTTTTTTTAAGATTTATTTCATCTTTTATTTCTATGTACTTATGCTTGCATGCACACGTTCCTTTGGCTGATGACCTTAGAGGCCAGAAGGTGTCAGATTCAGACAGTTGTTCGCTAGCTGGCTATGTGATATGGATCCTAGGAACTGCAATAATCCTAGAAACTTTGCAAGAACTGCAAGTGCTCTTAACCACTGAGCTATCTCTCCGTATCCTCCCATACACACCTTTGTTTGTTTGTTTGTTCTGAGACAGGGTCTCTCTCTGTAGCCTTGGCTGTCCTGGAACTCACTCTGTAGACCAGGCTGGCCTCGAACTCATATATATCAGTCTGCCTCTGTGCTTCCAAGTGCTCGGATTAAAGGCGTACACATGTGCCATCACTAGCTGCCTTTTTATTTTTAAGGTATACAAATTAGAAAGGAAGAAATCAAGCTGAGTGTGATAGAGAATATCTATCATCCCAGGACTCAGGAGAATAAGGCAGAATGATTACCACTTAAGGTCACTCTGAGCTACTGTGTGAGACCCTGTCAAGTATATTAAAAACAAACAAACAACCCCCCTAAAAATAAACCTATGGGGATGGAGAGATGCCTTGATGGTTTGAGCAGGTTTGGTCCCCATTGATTCACGTGTTTGAATGCTTGGCCATAGGGAGTGGCACTATTAGGACGTGTGGCCTTATTGGAATAGGTGTGGCCTTGATGGAGGAAGTGTGTCACTGTGGAGGTAAGCTTTGGGGTCTCAGGTATAAGCTTGAGCTATGCCCAGTGTGGAATTCCTGTCTCCTCCTGGTTGCCTTCAGATCAAGGTGTAGAACTCTTGGCATCTCCAGCACTATGTCTGCCTGCCTGGATGCTGCCATGCTTCCTGCCATGATAATGGACTAAACCTCTGACCTGTAAGCCAGCTCCAATTAAATGTTGTCCTTTATAAGAGTTGCCTTGATCATGGTGTCTCCTCACTTTTCTATAAGTCCCTACACTCATTTGTATGTAATTCTTCCAAGATGCATATGGTCTGTAGAGGTACTAGAACAGTGAATCTCAACCTTCCTGATGCTGTGACCCTTTAATACAGGTCTTCGTGCTGTGGTGACCCTCAAACACATTATTTCATTGCACTTCATAAGTGTAATTTTGTCACTGTTATGAGAAATATTAGTTGATATTCAACCCTGTGAAAGGGTTGTTTAAACCCAAAGGGATCTTGACCCACAGGTTGAGAACCATTATCTTAAAATATACAGGATGTGAAAGGTTACATGAAGCAGGGAACTACATACATGCAGATTTCAGGTCATATTTTGGGTCAGGGTGGGATTTTTCAGCTGCTCAGGGGCACCAGACTCCCGTAAGCCCAATGAACTCATTGGTTCACTCAGTTGGATGGACTTGAATGGAATTTCTTTTTTGGCCTATCACTTGTACTGTAATAGTTAATAGATAGATGTTCATTCAAATCTCCAGGAAAAGACTTATAATATTCACATACTCCAGAAATTAGAAGCTAAACATCTCTGGGGGATTACTCCTTGGCCTACCACATGGGACATTCTATTTTTATGAAATTTCGAGAAAAAGAGACACAATTGTCTTAGGAAGCATGGCAGCATCCAGGCAGGCATGGTGCAAGCAGAGCTGAGCGTTCTATATCTTCATCTGAAGGCTGCTAGTGGAAGACTGACTTCCAGGCAGCTAGGGTGAGGGTCTTATAGCCCACACCCACAGTGACACACCTACTCCAACAGGGCCACACCTTCTAATAGTGCCACTCCCTGGGCCAAGCATATACAAACCATCAAAACTATGGAAACAGGAGACAGATCATTAGTTGTCTGGGTTAGGAGTGTAAGCAAGGATGGAAGACAGACACAACAGACTTTCAAGGAGGTTATTGTCTTTCAGACTTTAAGATGTCTATTTTACTAGCTGTAGTGGCTGGTGCCTGTAATTCCCCAGAAAGCTGAGGCAGGAGAATCACCACAGTTTGAAGCCAGGCTGGCTCCATAGTACTATTCACTCACCCACAAAGGACTGCCTAAAATATAGTTCCTTTTTTAAAAAAGTGTTTCCCTACATGTGGTGGTTTGAATAGGTTTGGCTCCCATGGACTCCTGTGTTTGAATGCTTGGCCCATGGAAAGTGGCACTATTGGAATAGGTGTGGCCTTGGGGGAAATGTGTCACAGTAGGGGTGGACTTTGAGGTCTCTATGCTCAAGCTTCACTTAATGTGGAATGAGAACCTCCTCCTGGCCGACTGTAGAAGACAGTCTCCTTCTGCCTGCCTGGTCAGATCAAGATGTAGAACTCTTAGCTCCATCTCCAGAGCCTGGACGCTGCCGTGCCTCCCACTATGACAATAATGGACTGAAGTTCTGAAACTGTAAACCAGTCCCAATTAAATGTTGTCCTTACAGAGCTGCCCTGGTTTCTTTACAGCAATAAAACCCGTAAGACACTGCATATTAGCCGGGCAGTGGTGGTGCATGCCTTTAATCCCAGCGCTTGGGAGGCAGAGACAGGCAGATTTCTGAGTTCGAGGCCAGCCTGGTCTACAGAGTGAGTTCCAGGACAGCCAGGGCTATACAGAGAAACCCTGTCTTGAAAAACCAAAAACAAACAAACAAACAAAAAGACACTGCATATTTAGATAGATATAGTTCCATATGTGTTTCACGTGTGTGCGTGGTGCCTGCAGAGGCCAGAAGAGGACATCAGAACTCCTGAAACTGAAGTTACTGCTGATTGTGAGCTGCCCTGTGGGCTCTGGGAACTGAAGCTAGGTTTTCTGCAAGAGTAGCAAGCGCTCTTAACTACTGAGTCACCTATTCAGCTCTCTCTGTAGTGCAATGTAAAATCATCTATGGTGAAAGCCGTCTTGGTGGCTCAGTGAGTAAGGGCACTTCCCACTGAGCCTGCATACCTGAGTTTGATCCCTGGAACCCACATAGAAAGAGAAAATCAACTTCCAAAAGTTGTCCTCTGACCATCACATACACACCCTAATAGGTGCATCCCTCCCCACTGAAATAAATTAAAAATGTAAAAAAGAAATGAAAACAAACAAAAAACCCTGAGAGCTTAGCAAGTAAGGGCTAAGTAAAGACTGTTCTTCCAGAGAAGCCATGGGTTCAGTTCCCAGTGCTGATCTACACATCTGTAACTCCAGTTCCAGACCTCCTTTTGCCTCTGCAAACACCAGGCGCATACATGGTATACACACACACATGAGAGAGACAGAGAGGAGAGAGAGAGAGAGAGAGAGAGAGAGAGAGAGAGAGAGAGAGGGCACTTTGTTGAATAAATACTTCGTATAGGTGGTGATGACTGCCTCTAATCTCAGCAGAAGCAGGCAGAGTTTTGGGAGTTCAAGATGAGCCTGGTCTACAAATTAGGTTCCACACCAGCCAAGACTGCATAGAGAGACCCTGTCTCAAACAAGGGTGTGTGTTGAGGGGACTCAGAAAAAAGTAAAACCAAGAGCATAGGTGTAGGCTTCTCAATGAGCGAGCAAGAACGACCCATAGGTGTGGGCTCTGTAAGGGAGAGTTAGAATTATTTAGCATCGGTCTGTCTCCCATCTTGATGGCTCTCAGGTTCTATCTCAAAAGATTACTAACACCTCCTCCCAGTTTTGATGAGAAGGATGGGTGAGGTAGCTCTTTGGAATGCCTTGGATGGCAACTGGATAAAGTAAAACCAGAATCTACTAGGGTTGCCCAAGAGATCTGGCATATGTCCTTTCCCTGTAAGCCAGGGATTCTAACGGGAAATTGCAAGTTTACATCGGGGAAGGGAGAAGGGCCTTAGTTGTTACTTGTGCTTGGGGCAGATAGGAGGAAGGCTCTGTTTCCCCTTCCCATGTTCCCCCAAATTTTCCTGTCTTTCTAGCCTGCCTCATTACCTTTGTTCTAAATTCACTCTTGTATAATCTCCATCCTCAGAGCTCGGGTCTGCAAACTACATTAATCTCAGAGGCAGCAACATTAGTTGACCAGGCTGCTCCTTTGCTAGCCAAAGTGGGCACATTAGCCTGGAGTGGGAATAGGTCTGGATGACATGCCAACTCAGCTAGAATGGCCTTCAATAAAGATGGGTGGGTGAAGATGCCCAACGCAGTTCAGATTTATACATCCAGACACAAATTTGTAAACTTAAAACATTGAGGTATTAAGATTCATTTTTAGTGTGTTTGCCTGTGTACCATGTGAGCGCCTGACGCTCTCAGAGGCTGGAAAAGGACGTCAAATCTTCTGGAAGTGCAGTTACATTTGTGAACTGTCATGTGGGTGCTGGAAATAGAACACCCCCAGTCTCTGGAAGCACAGCCCGTGTCCTTAATCACCGAGTCTTCTCTTAGCCCCAAACATTGGTTTTCACACTTGTTTGTCTTGGTTTTCCTTGACAGGGCTTCTGTGTGTCACCTTAACTGTCCTGGAAACTTGCTCTGTAGACCAGGCTAACTTAGACTTCAGAGTTCCTCCAGAGCGCTGGGACTAAAGGCGTGCACCACCACAAACCACCCGCGGTTTTCACACCTTTAAAGCATTTTGAGGTTTGTCTGTAACTAGCTTGAGCGATTGCCCAGCATGAAAGCTGTCCATGACAAGCGATGACACGCAAAATAAACATTATGCTCACAACCCTCAGCCGGGTTGGATACCCCTGGGGGTGCCCAATACAATTCTATGGCCCAGAGAACCCCTGGTAGATATCATTACATGCCCAAAGTCCCTCAGAATCCATATGCGGGGTAGGAATGATATCGGGAACCGCCCTTTCTCTCTTGCCAGATGCAGGGCTGCTCTAGCCCCCTACTGGCCGACCGGGTCACGCAATCTCCATTATCGGGAAGCGCCTCCATCTCTAGACCCCTCTAACCGACTGGGGCCTTTCTCGCTGGTACGTTAGGCGACACCCCAGGGCGGACGCTCCTCTAGCGCCAGGGGGCGCGCGGCTGCTCAGGGGCCCTTCTGGCCTGCGGCGGCAGCTCGACTGCTCCGAGGCGGCCCAGGTGAACCTTGCGTTTCTCCGCAACGTGCCGGGTACCGCTGGAGCTGCTACCATGGAGGTGCCTGTAGGCCCCGGGCCCCGGCAAGCTGGCGGAGGACTAGGCGCGACAAGATCCACGTCCTCCAGCCGCGCGGCACGGACCGCGGACATCCCCTGGGCGCGCTTCTCTGCCTGGCTGGAGTGCGTGTGCGTGGTCACCTTCGATCTGGAGCTGGGCCAGGCGCTAGAGGTGAGAGGATGGGCTGGATGACCCTCCAGAACTGTCTCAGTGCCTTTCGGTTAGCGGCCTGAACCTCTCCAGAGGCCCCTCCTCTCCGGACGTCCCTCCTCTCCCGATGCCCCTCCCCCTTGCGCTCCTCCCTTCTCTCGCCTGCACCCCTACTGCTGCTTCTTCTCCAATTCCTCTACCCCGCCGCGCTGTTTCTTTACCCCGGCGCCCACCTTCCAGGAAGCAGGACTCATAGCCTTTTTGCCAGTAGCCTTCCTGCTTGGTCTAGGGTTCTCTTAGGAGCCTCTCTGAATACTTTGCACCCTCAGGCTGACCTTTCCCCCACTTCCTTCGACTAGTGACTAGCTTAGAGACCTCCTCTTTCCTATTGCCTGTCACCTCTCCTAGAGGAACCTCTTCCTCAGAGCTCTAGGAGCCCTTCCCAGGCCAAGGAAGGATCGGTCTCTAAGGCCTGACTGCCTATCCATCAATGTATCCTACGCAGCATCTAACGTAGACCTTTCTCCAAAGAGGCAAAAATACCTCCTGCCCTTTGGTTGCTGAGTCCTAGGGTCCCCTGCCCCCAAATCTCACATTGGGTCTGCTGCAGTCTCCAATGTCACTGGTAGTTCCCTTCTGGCCTTCCTGCTAAAAATCCCATGGCATTCGTCTTTCAATTAGAATCAGATCCAGACCCTGTGAGGCCCTGCTTGGTCCCTCTGTCTTGAGCTCTTCTCAACCTTTGGCATCTGGTCACCAGCTGTGAGCAGTTGGGCAGGGCCTTAGGCTTTTGATGTGGTTTTTCTGTGGCCTGAAGGCCTCCACCCCCCTTACCCACCTACAAAGAAAGGCAGCTTCTCTTCTACTAGATAAGATGAAAATATCAGCCTGGCATAGTAGTGCCGGAAAACCCAGCATTGCGGGAGGTGAGAGAGGGGGGAGGAGGGGAGGGGGACTGAGGCGGGATGATTAGTTTGAGGCCAGTCTGGATTGATATAGTGAGTCCCAAAGAAGCCTGAGCTACAAAATGAGACCTTGTTGAAAGAAAGAAAAGGAGGAGGAGAGGGGAGGAGGAGGGGGGAGGAGGAGGAGGAAGAGGAGGAGGAAGAAGAAGAGGGCATTGTGGAACATATCTAGTACTCTGGAGGCAAAAGCACGTTGATCTCTATGAGATCAAGGCCAGCCTGCTCCAGGTAAGCCAAGGCTACATAGTGAGACTTTGTCTTAAAAAAAAAAAAAAAAAAAAGGGGAAAGGAAACAAAACAAAACCCACAAAACCACTAGAAAGATAAGAGGGGGAAGAAGAAAATATTACAGGCTCAGTGAAGCCTTTGGTAGGTCCAGTCAAGATAATGTCTATGTTCTAAAGGCCCTTGCTGCTGCAAAGCTGGGGGCTCACCATCCTCACAGGAGGTCCATGTAGATGGAAGTGTGTCAGAGACAGACCACACTCTCAGAGGGACCCGTGAGAGCCTGAAAGGTTGTGAATGTAGCTGAGGTGAGGCTGAAAAGTGACCTTTGGGACAGCTGGGACAGCATACCTTTGTGGCTGGGAAATGCTTTGACCCATATGATCTCTGAGAGGCTAGGAGTCTAAAGTCTTCTAAACAGGTAACAATTCTTAGGAGGGACTCAGGCTCCCACACATTGGTCCCACCACATAAGCTGTTGGTTGTTGTAAATGGCACCCCTTGACAGAGGGTGAGGTGACTTACCTTTGTTTAAAAAGCCCCGCTTTCTGCTATGAAAATTCTTTTTTGGTTTTTCAAGACATGGTTTCTCTGTGTAGCCCTGGCTGTCCTGGAACTCTGTAGACCAGGCTGGCCTCGAACTCAGAAATCCACCTGCCTCTGCCTCCCAAGTGCTGGGACTAAAGGTGTGCGCCACCACTGCCCGGTGAAAATTCTTTCTTGTAGAATCACAACAGAAGTTTTGAGAGACTTCCTTTAACCAAAGAAAGGAAAGAGAGAAAAGAAAGAAAACTTGGTGTAGTGGTGCACACCTTTAATCCCAACATTCCAGAGGCAGAGGCAGACTTATCTCTGTGAGTTTAAAGCCAGCCTGATCTACATAGGAAGTTCTTGGACAGCCAGGACTATGTAAAGAGACCATATCTCAAATAAACAAACCTCCCCCTATGCATTCTCATGTCTTGTTCTCTAAAAGATAACCATTTGGAAACCTAATTCTAAGTAAGTCCCAAAGGATTTTTGGAGAAAGGGTGCAGGGTTGTTTTATACAGGGTGTCATGTAGCCCAGGCTGACCTCAAATTCATTTTGTATTCAAGGATGACCTGATCCTGCTGACTCTACCTTATAATGCTGGGGTGACAGGCATGTGCCACCACACCTGAGCCTGTAGGGTGCTGGGGGTGGAACCTAGGGTTTTGTGCATGCTAGACAAGCACTCTGCTAGCTATGCTCCAGGCTAGTTTTGCTTTGTTTTTTGTTTTGTTGTTGTTGTTTTGTTGTTTTGTTGTTTTGAGACAGCATCTTGCTGTTTAGACTTGGCTGCTTGGAATTCACTCTTTAGGCTAGGTTGGCTTAGAACATGCAGAAGTGCTCCTGTCTGCCTTTCACATGCTAGGCATACAGGCATGCATCATCATGCCTGGCCTGAAGGTAATCTTAAAGGCTATGTGGACTTGGATTCCTGAGCCTTTGCTGGACAGTGGGTGTTGGGACTGCAACTGGCTTACTGTCTTAGTCAGGGTTCCTATTCCTGCACAAACATCATGACCAAGAAGCAAGTTGGGGAGGAAAGGGTCTGTTTATTCAGCTTACATTTCCACGTTGCTGTTCATCACTAAAGGAAGTCAGGACTGGAACTCAAGCAGGTCAGGAAGCAGGAGCTGATGCAGAGGCCATGGAGGGATTGTTACTTACTGGCTTGCTTCTCCTGGCTTACTCAGCTGGCTTTCTTATAGAGCCCAAGACTACCAGCCCACAGATGGCACCACCCACAAGGGGCCCTCCCCCTTGATCACTATTTGAGAAAAATGCCTTACAGCTGGATCTCATGGAGGCATTTTCTCACCTGAAACTCCTTTCTCTGTGATAACTCCAGCTTGTGTCAAGTTGACACAGGACCAGCCAGGACACTATTAGAGACCCACAGTCATGCCTGAAATGTCTCATAGCAATGACTTGAGTCGTTTCCAATCTCTGACTGCATGGAGAATCCCGGCAGTAAGTCTGTCATGCATCATGTTTGCCTCCTGACTTTCCTCCTCACCCTAGAAACTCAGGGTCCTACAGACTTCCGAAGAGCTTCTGCCCTGCACTCACTCATTCACAGCTCACCCTGACTGAGTTGTATGAAGCCCAGGATTGGTTGTGATATGGGATGGGGATGGGGAAGAAAGATAGTCGACCTCCAGGAGATTCACCCAGGCTCAGCTAAGTAAGGATGAGAAGCAGGCCATGAGACTGAAGACATTTCTATTTCAGGTGACCCTTCCCTATTGAAGGCAAAAAGTGGTCTATTAATACATTCATTCATTCATTCATTCATTCATTCATTCATCAATCAGGTTCTGGGCAGCCATCATCACCAGACAGGACCTGCTGTGTCTGTGCTCAGCTCAGGGTTCATAAAAGCAAATGCAATCGTAGGCTCTCACCCTGCTATCCTGCAGGGGTTAACCTTTGCTAGGAACAGAGGGTAAGGTAGTTTAGTGGTCTGTGTTCTCACAGAATTCCAGCAACTACACATGGCAACCCTCAGCAGATGGGTGCCCCAGAACCTACGTGCAAGACAGGCCATCTAGCTTTAAAGGGAAATGGAGAGGGTCGGGGGCCATGTGTTGGGGTACCTGTAGGCCAGCTGAAGGGCCTGGCTCTGCCGTCTCAGCCCATCTGGGGTGTCGTCTGGCCAGTATGTCCAAAGAAATCCTTTCCTGTGTTATCTACAGCCTCCCAGGAGGAAGTTTTCACAATCTCAGAACCTCTTTTACAGTTTTTGGTGGTGGCAGCGGTTCCCCCACCCCTAGACAGGGTTTCTCTGTGTGGCCCTGGCTGTTCTGTAACTTGCTGGGTAGAGCAGGATGGCCTTGAACTCAGAGATCAGCCTGCCTCACCAGTGCCATCACTGGGATTAAAAGGCATGAGCCATCACTACCCAGTGATTTTTCTTTCTTTTGTTTTGGGGGGAGAGGGAATGGAGAAGGATGGTCACATTTTGTAGTCTGCCTGTCTGGGTGCTCACTATATAGATCAGGCTAGCCTTGAACTCACAGAGATCCATCTGTCTCTGCCTCTGCCTCTGCCTCTAGAGTTCTGGGATTAAAGACATGCACCATCAGTCAGTTTGTTGTCTTTTCTTTCTTTTTGTTTGTCTATTTTGTTTTCGAGATAGGGTTTCTCTATGTAGCCCTGGTTGTCCTGGAACTGGCTCTGTGGACCAGGCTGGCCTTGAACTCAGAGATTTGCCTTTTCAGCCTCCCAAGTGCTAGGATTAAAGGCATGTGCCACCATCACCACCACCCACCACCGGGCCTGTTTTTGAAATGTGTGGGGATAAGACCTGGCATAGTGGCCCATACCTTCGATCCCAGCACTCAGGAGGCAGAGACTGTGGGGAGTGGATGAGAGGAGGAAGAGGAGGAGGAGGAGGAGGAGGAGGCAGGGAGACCCAGGAACTCCATTTCCAGGGGCTCTAATGCCCTCTCCCAACCTCTACAGGATCCTGCAGACACATGCACTCTCGAAGGCTCCCATATGTGCACATTTTTGTTTGTTTGTTTTTAGAGACAGGGTTTTACTTTGTAGTCCCAGGTTGCCTTTGCTTTCATCAGTATGAATGAGGCTTTTGGAGGGAGGGGGTCACCTGACACAGAACCTTCTTTAGTCTCACGGCCTCTGCCTCTAAGTACTAGTATTGAAAGCTTGTGCCACCATTCGGCTCTCAGCTTGGTTTCTTGTATCACCCAGGACCATCAGTCGAGGGGTGGTGGCACCCACTACAGGCTGGGCTTTTCCACATCATTCACTAATTAAGAAATGCACTACAGATTTGCCTACTGGCCAGTCTTCCCAACTGAGAGTCACTCTTCCCAATGACTCTAGCTAGCTAGCTAGTGTCAAGTTGATGGAAAACTAGCAAGCACACTGGGTGTACGCTAGGGTTGGAGTCAAGGAGGAGGGTCTGATGTAAGCCAGATAGAGAAGGAGGTCACTGGGAGGCCAGGAGGATTGCCTGGCCTAGCAAACACACGCCTGTGGCCCTGCTGAGCTGTCTTAGTGGCCGTATCACTAAGGCAGATGCGGGATCATCAAGTGCTCTGTCTCCCCCCGCAGCTAGTCTACCCAAGTGGCTTCCGGCTCACAGACAAGGAGGTAGGTTCTGGAGGTAGGTTCTGGATTTCTTGGGAATGGATGTCCCCAGGAGTGAGTCAGCCCTCACTGGGTTCTGTTTGTTTCAGAAAAGCAACATCTGCTACCTGGCCTTTCCGGACTCCCACTCAGGTAGGTGATCCCACATTCCCTGACCTGGACACTCACTCAGGGACTGGAAGAAGGTAAGGGGGAAAAGTGGACGCTGGGGCCCAGGTCCGAGGTATCTAGGCTACCAGCAGTGTACAAGGTACTCTAAGGATAGGCTCCCACCAGAGGTTCTCTAAAACCCTTGGATAGTCATATATCTGGGCAGTCTGGTCTCCTTCACGCCATCACAGCGGCTGCCTGGTGAGCACTATGTAGTGTATTCTCCTGTCCTGGACAGATTGAGTCAGGCTCCTGCAGGAAACTGAAAATGGTTCTCTGTGCTGATTCATCCAAGGCCCTTTCATTGTGGGTAGGGATAGGAGTCTGTTGGGAAGCAGATCCTCAAGTCTGTTTGCCCTTGAGTGCACATTTGTGCCAACAAAGGCCAGCCCAGTGCACCCTCGCACCACAGCCCTCACCCCTGACAATGGGAGGAGATTCTCCCACGGTGACATGTATGGTGGGACTGCCTCTTTTCAGGGTGCCTGGGAGACACTCAGTTCAGTTTCCGTATGCGTCAGTGTGGAGGACAAAGGAGCCTCTGGCATGTTGATGATCGGTCATATAACAACAAGGCCCCCTTGGCATTGCAGGTAAGTAGTGGGGTGTCTCTCTGTGTGTCTTCTTTCCCTTTGTGGGGAGCCCCTGGGCTTTGTGTGATGGAAATGCTGGCCAGGCTCATCCTGTGATGTCAATGAGGTTTGCAGGTCCTGCTGGTCCTGTCCTGGGGGTCTCCACCGAGGCCAGTTCTTATGGGGTTCACCAGGATCACTAAAGTTGATTCTCTGTATCATATCTCCCTTGCTGGGCATCCAAGTGGTTAAATAAGCTGTGGCTCAATGAACAAAACTCTGAAGGGCCTTCCGGGGGTCTCGGAGCACTCTCACATTGGCTAAATTCTTTCTGTATCCGCAGATGTCCTCTAGACTGGTTTAGCCCACTTTCTGAACTAGGGAATCCTAGGTTCCACTGTGCTAGGCAGAGGGCAAGCCCTAGTCTCAGGGGCAAGTGCCTCCTAGGATCTCCTAGATTCTTAGCCCCACACATACACACCCCCTTTTTTAAAGGCAGGGTCTCCCACATAGCCTTGACTGTTCTGGAACTCATACGTAGACCAGGCTTGTCTAGAACTCACAGAGATCCACCTGCCTCTGCCTTCCAACCCTAACTCTGAGTGCTGGGATTAAAGGCGTGTGCTGTCATGCCCAGCCTTAGGTTTCCTTCTTAATGACCTTTGCTTATGTCACCCCGGATCTAGCTAATGCCCTAGGTATGCATGACTAACACTGCACTCCTTACAGAGGGAGCCAGCACACTACCTGGGCTATGTGTACTTCAGACAAGTGAAGGACAGCTCTGTGAAAAGAGGCTACTTCCAGAAGGTGAGCTGCCTGCCAATGTGAAATGGTGTTGTGAATAGGTAGCAAATGGTAGACAGCTGGAGAACAGCGAGTGAGGAGTCCTGAGCCTCCATGGGTTCCTGTCCATCTGCAGCCCACCTGGGTAGCAGGATCAAGGAGGAGCCACCATGGGGCCCAGTACTTCCTGAAGCCCTCCCTTCCTTGCTTAGTATGGCACTTGAGACCATACTGTCCTTGGGTCCAGAATATCTCAGCTCCTTGAGTCTTGCTGGTCTCATCACACTGCCGGGGTAAGGAACTTAGCCAGTCCACATTTTCCTCTGAAGACCCTGGTCCAGTCCTAATCCTGTTGTTATCTGGGGCTATCTACTCTATGGTAAAGTCATCAGACTTTTTCTTGTCTAATCCTGATACATGAGTTAGGGCTATTCTGTGGCAGCTGTTCAATGGGGTGGTAGTGATGTGCTGCCCCGGCTAGCTGTGGCTTCAGGGTTGCCATGGGCTCCTGAATTATAGGAGTGATGTCTGATGTCTGTAGCTGAATACCCTCTGATTGGCCCTGCCTCATCACAGTCTTTAGTGCTGGTGTCCCGCCTGCCGTTTGTCCGGCTGTTTCAGTCACTCCTAAGCCTGATTGCCCCTGAATACTTTGAGAAGCTGGCACCCTGCCTGGAAGCAGGTGAGTGGTCATCAGATGTGGCCAACGTTGTCTCACTCATCTCAGCCTTTTGGGAGGGCTCCTGACATTGACCACCTGTGTCCACAGTTTGTAATGAGATTGACCAGTGGCCAGCCCCGGTGCCTGGGCAGACCCTGAACCTACCTATCATGGGAGTCGTCATTCAGGTGAGGGCCCACCGAAGAGTTAGCAGTGCTGGTGTTGGTGGGTGGAGAGGCTCTATTCCCTTCCTGGCAGCTGCTTCCTTCCTCCCCAGGTACGCATCCCATCCAGGGTGGACAAGCTGGAATCCAGTCCTCCAAAGCAGTGTGATGAAGAGGTGGGAAATGGGGGAGAGGGAGGTGGGCCTTACCTGAGTTCTGTTCCTGGGCCGGATGGCTGTCTCCTTTACCTCACCAGCTTACTCTATGGGTGGCCAGCATGTTTCAATATGGCGCCTGTGCTGTGGAGAGGGGAATGGCAGGGGGAAGGGGCTGTAGGGTTATCGTCAGATAGAGCCTTACCTGGGCCTGATCTTCCTTCCCTTGCCTTCTCAGAACCTGCTGCCAGCTCCAGTCGTCCTCACTAGTGTCCATGAACTGGATCTGTTTAGGTGAGCCCTGTAGGGTACCACAGCATACACAGGCACAACTTGCCTAGAGAGTCTGCCTGTCTGAGTGACCCTTGAGACACTTGCACACGAGAAGAAACCTGTGCACGAGTGTCTGACTTAGGGGAAATGGGGGAAGGAAGGTTCTATGCCTAGAGAGGTTGCCAGGGAGAAAATGCTCTCTGGAACTGCAAGGAGCCTGGACTTTGAGATTATCTTGTTCCATTTTGGGCCTAACAGGAGCTAGGACTTTAGTCTGGATGCATAAGAGGCATCCAGACTAAAGTAGTAGCAGGGCCCTGGACTGGCAGGCCCCTCCTGGGGCTTTGGATCTGCAACAGGATTTCCAGGCCCTCACAAGCAGGGTCCAGGTCACCTCCCGTAGGCCAGGAGTTGTTCAGATGTTCTGTCAGAACAGAGGTGGTGATGCTGTGACCATCCTTAATACTGTCTTTGGGAGGGGTAGTTTGTCCTATGCTCACAACAGCACCTTTGTAACAAAGCTGCCTGACTGTGCTAGGTGCTTCCGGCCAGTGCTAACCCATGTGCAGACCCTGTGGGAGCTCATGCTTCTTGGGGAGCCCCTAGTGGTCCTGGCACCCTCACCTGATGTGTCTTCAGAGCTGGTACTGGCCCTAACCAGGTACAAACTTTACTCACTAGACTGTCATGGCTGTGCCTGGTTACCCTAGCCTTACACAGTCCTCGCTGCCTTCCCCCGCAGCTGCCTACAGCCCCTGAAGTTCTGCTGTGACTTCCGCCCCTACTTTACCATTCACGACAGTGAGTTCAAGGAGCTCACGACTCGAACCCAGGCTCCGTAAGTACAAGTCCTTGAACCTTGCTCACACACTGCCTGCCCTAGGCCTGTCTCTGCCTCTTCTCTTTCTCTCTCTCTAGACCAAACGTGGTCCTGGGAGTCACAAACCCTTTCTTTGTCAAAACACTCCAGCACTGGCCTCATGTCCTCCGAATTGGGGAGCCCAAGATGTCAGGTGAGAAGTCCAGGGACAATCAGCCTCACCAGCTTGGGACCTAAGGTGGGGTTCTGTTCCCAACACCTCTGAGCCCATCTTAGGCAGAGCTGTGGGTACTGAGCCTTGGCTACTGGGTGTATTTCACAGGGGATCTACCAAAACAGGTCAAGCTTAAAAAACCCTCACGGCTAAAGACCCTCGACACCAAGCCAGGTCTGTGCCTCCCCCTTGGGCTACAGCCCCATCTACTCTGGTAAGGCCTGTCCAGCACTTGGTAGATTCCTCCAGTGGGGATGGTCAGGCCTTCTGACTCTTTCTCTTTCTATTCAGGCCCCATGATGGCAGGTGGGGGGACATACATTGTCTTCTTTAGCAGGTCCCATGAGTCTCTGGACAGATGGGGTGAGAGATGTGCAGGTTCTGTCAAGGGAATAGGGCTCTAGGCAAATCAGACAACCATCTTCATCCTCAGTAGAGCTGTGGGGGTGTGGAAGGGAGGCTGAATGGACAGCCACAGCTCTGACCTCCTGTCAGGCCTCTACACCTCATACACTGCCCACCTCCACCGGGACAAAGCACTTCTGAAACGACTGCTCAAGGTACAGACTACTGGGTAGGGGCCTGGATGTGGGGACTTGGTGGTGTGTGAAGGATGCAGGGTACCAGTCCATGCTGATACTCAACCTCCTGCTTCCTCTTGCAGGGAGTACAGAAGAAGCGGCCATGGGATGTGCAAAGTGCCCTGTTGAGACGACACCTTCTTGAGCTCACACAGAGTTTCATCATCCCTCTGGTGAGACAGGCAGGAGCGTGCCAGCAATGGCCATGAGGGAAACACTAGGGGTTATTGATTGTAGAGCCTGGGACAGGGTTTATGGCTCATGTTCATTGCCTGTCTCTTAACCCTTCAGGAGCACTACATGGCCAGCCTCATGCCACTACAGAAGAACATCACACCCTGGAAGGTGGAGTCCAGGGACTTCTGGGGAGGGTCAATTTAGTTATCAAGAAGGGAAGGCCTGAGGCAGGCGTCAGGCATCCCCACAGGGAGAGAAATTAGGGTTGCAAGGAGGGGCACAGACAGAACTCCTGAATGGTTGTCCAGGGATCTGTCCCAAGCAGGGTGGAGTGAAGATCTTTTTTTTTTTTTCTTCAATTTTTCGAGACAGGGTTTCTCTGTGTAGCCTTGGCTGTCCTGGAACTCACTCTGTAGACCAGGCTGGCCTCGAACTCAGAAATCCGCCTGCCTCTGCCTCCCAAGTGCTGGGATTAAAGGCATGTGCCACCACTGCCCAGCAAAGATCTTTAGATATGTTCTCGATGGAGGGTCCCATCCTGATGAAAGGTGAACCTGTGTGCATGGCTCAGTAGCACCCAGCTCATGTGAACTTTGTCTCAGAGCCCCCCCCAGATCTGCCCCTTCCGCCAGGATGATTTCCTGCGAAGCCTGGAGCATGCAGGACCCCAGCTCACCTGTATCCTCAAGGGCGACTGGCTGGGTCTCTACAGGTGGGAAAACATAGGGCACAGGCTGCTGTGGGTGCCCCCAAGTTCGCTAGGTCAGCTCCTCAGCTGCCTCTCACCATCACAGGCGTTTTTTCAAGTCCCCCCATTTTGATGGCTGGTATCGGCAACGACACAAAGAGATGGCCCAGAAGCTGGAGGCTTTGCACCTGGAAGCTATCTGTGAGGCGGTGAGGGACGGCAGAGGGAGGGGGCAGGTACAGACCCAGAGTAGGTGGGAGGCTTGGTGAGAAGAACAGACTGAAATGTTCCCAACAGAACATCGAGGCTTGGATGAAGGACAAGTCAGAGGTGGAAGTGGTCGACCTGGTCCTGAAACTTCGGGAGAAGCTGGTGAGAAGCCTCCTTGTATTGCCCCGCCCCCACTTGCCAGGCCAGAAGTATGTCTACCCCTTACTACCATTGTCTCTCCAGGTACAGGCACAGGGCCACCAGCTCCCTGTGAAGGAGGTGACACTGCAGCGGGCTCAGCTGTACATCGATACAGTTATTGGCTCCCTGCCCAAGGACCTGCAAGCAGTCCTGTGCCCTCCCTAGGACAGGGGCAACTTGTGTGGTCCTGGGGGCCTAAGTCTGCCAAGTTCCCTCTCCATTGAAAGACAGGCCTCCACCAAGCTGGGTCTCCCAGCCTTGGGCTCCTACCTCGGCTTCAGCCCCCTCCCAGAACCACTCTTGTCCCAGCAGTAAAATGACATTTGGAATGACAGTCTGGTCCCTGACTATTGGGGGATTCTGTGCTGGCACTGCCTCACTTCTTCCTGGGCCCCACCTGTCCTCCACAGCTGGAGGTGGGAATGGCCTAGTAGCCTTCACTGATGTAGGTGCCTTCACCACCTCCCCCCTCCTGGCTCCATCTGCCCACACTCCAGGATGCCTTGTGTTGGGGGTCCTTTAGCCCAGCAGGCTTCCCAGCTCAGAGAAGAGGGAGGCAGCTGCAGGGCCAGCCCCTTTCCTTTACACCCCACTTGTTCCACTCTTACTTTGCCTAGGCAGCTACTTGAGAGGGCAGAAGCTCTTTGTCCTGTGAGGACCTAAATCTCCTTCCTGCTGTGATTGGTCAGGATGAGAGAGTGAGGGATGGTGTGGGGCCTGGCACCCCACTTGCAAAAGCAAGCTTAGGCTGTTCTTTGAGGTCCTCCCCACAGTCCTTGTTCCCTTTCTTGGAACACCCCCTGAACACCTGCTCCATGCATTTCACCCAGGCTGCCAAGGGCTACTCCAGCTTTTCCCCCTGTGTCTGCACCCCCCACTCCACCCCCAAGCTTCAGAGGCTTTGGGCTATAGCCTGATGCTCTGGCCTCTGCTGTCTTGGTCTTAGGGTACAGTTGAGCCCTTAGGCAGAAGTATCTCTTGGAGGTGCTGTTCTGTGCTCTTCCTAAAGGGCTAAAATGGTCCCAGGGGCCTAAGTCTTCCAAGCTTCTCTCTCCCTTCAAGGCTCTAGCTTGGCTTCAGACCTCCCTCCCCTCAAGAACCACCTTTGTCTTAGCAGTAAAAATGACATTTGGAACACAGACTGGTCCCTGAATGCTGGGGAATTCTGTGCTGAGCCTGTCTCACCCGTTCCTGGATTGACGTTGTGCAGTACGGCTACAGTGTGTTACAATGTTCCAACCTAGCACCCCAACTGGCCCTTGGGGTGGTCCAGACTGAAGTGAGAACCCAGAGCTGCCACCAAACCCCAGCTGAGTATCAGAAACCTGTAGGTGGGTTTCCTGACCACTTAGACTCCTCCTCTGAGGGACTGGGCCATGTGGGTTCACTGGGCAGTGTCAGGCAGTAACAGGGAAAGGGGGCACTGAGAGAGTGGGCTGCACCCCCTGTGATGCTTTAAAGGGGTTTAGAGCTGCATGATGACTTTTGATTTCTTGTAGAGCTCCCGCATAGCATGACTATTACCTATTCTGGGTTCTTTAGACTCCTTAATCAAACCTCAAGTATGTGTTGCTTTGCCCTTCCCCACGGATCCTGGCTAAGTCCAGACACAGTAAAGGTATTCCAGTGTTGACAGTTGTCAGCATTGTGCCTAGATCTTTATATGAGCTCAGTTGTTTACCCCTGACCTTAGCCTATGACAACTTGTCACACTATCCACTCTACAGGTCAGCAAACAGACAAGATAGATGTGTGAAGGTACATAGTGATCTAGGTCAGTCTAATATAGTATCCAAGGATGTGACCTGTTAGAAAATTGAGCAAAGGCAGGTTGAGGTGGAGACCTTGTCATTAGGAAGAATGGTGTTGGCACCCCCTGGAACAGAGGTGCCAGCCTCTCCACCAAGAGCCTGGTCTCTAAGGAATCTTTAGAAACATAGCACCATCCACTGTGGCAGCTGGAGCTCCCAGGCTGTGGGGACAAGCCATTTGAAGTCTGCAGGACTGTGCCTTTGGTGTGCCTAGCCTCCTATCCAAGTATACAGTGGCCAGGTCTAAGCCTCCTCGGTTTTAGTGGCTCCACCCTAAAACGCACATCTCAAATACCACTGCAATATGTTTCTCACTTGACTTTCTGAAGGCGGTCACACAATAGGCTTCAGGGTGTCCTCCCCTCCAATGGACCTCAGCCACCATCAGCCTAGGACTATTACCAGCTTCTGCCCTGGCAGTTGGTCATCCTCAGAACACTGGACATGGGAATCAGCAGACAGATTTGGGGTGGGGGGAGGCTATGGACTTAACAGTGCTGCCTAGGGTGACACATAGGAATGAGGAAAGTTCCAGTCTCTCTGAGGGGCTTGTTCTGGTTACTCTGTAGAGTATACAGCCTGGGGCCTCCTACCAGCCACATCCTCTTCCACTCTCGCTCTCCCAGGATGGGATCAGCTGAGTTAGTGGAGCTTCTGTCCAAAGTAGGCTCAAGCCCATCTCTTCCCATCCATGCCAAGGGCAGAGCCTGGAGGGAAGAAAAGACAGATGGCTGCAAAGAGGTGCACCCCTCCCCCCAACCCAAAGGGGCCTTACAGTTTAGATGCCTGGATAGTGAAAAACTAATCCCCAGAGCTCACTTGTGTGGCAAGTTGGAGAGAGCTGTGAGCCAGCATTCAGGGGATCTAGGAGGGTTGGGTGGAGGTCATGAGGCAGCCAGCCCCAGGGACTGACTGGAAGGACAGGAGGACTCTTTTACCCTCCAGCTTCCTGCCTTCTATTTTGAGCTCTACTCAGTTCAGAATACTGGCCTTCCCACAACTTTGTTATTAAAATATCTTTTTGTTATACAATACTTGTCTTTTAATATTTTTGATACAAAGTTTGCAGCCCTGTTTCTCACTGGATATTTTGGAGTGTGTATGTGTGTGTGTGTGTGTAGGGAGGACTGTTGAAATCACTGGATATTTTGGAGTCCCTTGTATGTGTGTGTGGGGGGGTTTGCTGGTGGAGGGGGAAGGTGATTCAACCAAGCCTGGCTGCTTCCAGATGGGGCAAGTTCAACTTCCTTAAAGAAACAGTGAAGTTCTCAGATTTGTGAAGTTTACAGGTTGGGGAAGGCATAAGAATTGGGGCAGATCTCCAAAGCTGGGGCAGGGGTGCCTGAGGAAATAGGAAGTAGGCAGTATTCAAGGAGGGCAAATCTGGGTGGAAGTTATAGACATGAGCTGGGGTATGGGGACTAGTCCCAAACCTTGTCCAGAGACAGATCATCACCATGTTACAGATGCAAGGGACCACAGTATGGACAACTTGGAGGCCAGAAGTAGGAACCCTAGGCTACTGTCCTACCCCTATAGACATTGAGGACTTGGGGGTCGGTCAGGCCTAGATATGTTGGGCCAGGGGACCGGGAAGGAGGGCAGTGAGGCAGAGTTCCAGCTATGAGGACATTCCATAAGGAAACAGCGGCTAGGATTCGGAAGAAAGAATCAAGGTTCAGCAACCCTCACCCTCGGGAACGGGATGAGTGCGTGGTGGTCCGCCTGTTGCCAATCTAGTGGTGCGGTTCCTTGCGCCCCGCCCATCTCAAAGAGGACACTTGAGGCCTGGGTCTGGCCCAGGCGAAGCCACCCACTGGTGCCGGGCCGCGTGCGCCATTCAGTTCGGCCTGGGGCACTCCCGGGGTGGTGTCCAGCCTGAGCGAACTCCACTGATGACGGGGCAGTGGGAGGTGCAGGGGGGGTCGGGAGACGGGACTGCAGGGAGCGCGGATTGCTACAGGGGGCAAACCTCCAAGCAAAGCGGTGTGCTTAAGTGGCTCTGAGCCGAAGGAAACGCGGGGTACGCTAGGGACGCCAGCCACCCCTCCTTCCCACCCTCTACCCCTTAGTCTCGTCCCTCCCTCTCGCCCGCCCCTCTCCTCCCCGCCCTCCTTCTCCCCTGGCGGGGGCGGGGCCGGCGGCTCCCGCGCGCTCCGGCCCCTCCTCGGCCACACAAAGGCCCGTCTCCATGGCAGCCGCGCGGGCTGGAGCGCAACTCAGAGCGCGGCCCCGGCGCCATCGAGCGACGGCTGCGGAGGAGCAGGTACGGCACTCGGGGACGGGAACTGTGGGGGCGTCGCGCAGGCCCAGGCTTCGCCGTCCAAGCCACTCGGCCTCGGCTTGCGGCCCCGGACGCTGGGGTTTTAGGGCAGTGCCGCTGCGCGGAGGGCGACGCGGGCCTGCGTCTTTGCCCCGTGTCTGTCTGTCTTTCCAATCGGCTTGGGCCTGGCTGCTCCTGACTCACCGGTTGGCGACGAGGCCCTCAGCGCCGGGATGTTGGGAGACTGGCCTGGTAGGCAGGGTTCCCGCGACCCAATGGAGCTGCACCCGACCCGGTGTAGTTTCAAACCCTCCCTCACGGCCGGCGTCCCTACCTCTTCACCGCTGAATCGATGGACCAGAGCGAGTCATCTCTGTAGTGCGGGACCTCCAGGCCCCAGTTCTCAAGCTAAGCTTGCTCAGACACCCGGCTCTGCTGGGGCTTTTTTACAGGGGTGCTCAACCAAAGCAGCCCCACACCTTCTGGGACAGGGAACAAGAGAGAGAGAGAACCAACACCCAGTAGTACCTGGTGAGGCCCCACGCCTCCCAGCAAGGTCTCCTCCGCAAGTTTCTAGAGTAGTTCGTTGTTGTTGTGTTTGGAGAGACACTTAGGATTCAGAGGGCTTAGAACTTATGGGTGCTTTTTCACAGTCTAGCCCCTCACTTCCATATACCTTTTTCAGGGAGATCTCACTGCTTCTCTGGTCTGGCTGTGTGTCAGGTTTGTGTGTGTGTAGGTCCTTTCTCCCTATCTGGGGGCTTCTGAGCCTAAGAATCCTACAGTTTCTGGCCACGTCACTTAATTCCTTTTTCTAGTTCCTTGGAGAAGGCAGGAAGGGAGGTCGGATTGTGGCCACCATGGTGGTGGTGGTCAGAACTGTAGCTGAAGCCAGGTCCCAAAGCCAGTGTCGTGTTTTGAGGAAGGGAGGCCCTCAGGGCCCTCATTTGCCTTGGGGAGTGCCCCCTTTAACGTCTCTCTTCCATCTGTATTGAGGTTTTAAAGCTGAAAACACTCAGACTGCTCACAAACACCTTGAGGGTGGGAGCTGTCAGCGTGATCCCACACCCGGATGCTATCTTGGTACACAGGGAATGTCATCAGAAAGTTGGACTGTCAGTAGCGCGAGTCCTTGCTCTTTGGCCAGGCAGTGAAGTTCCTAGGAAGGTAGGTCCAATGCGTGAGGTGTTTTGTGGAATATGCCAAACCTTATTGTGTTGTATAGAAATTGTTTGAGAGTAACCAGGTAGACTACAGAGCCTCGGCCACCTAGTCTCTCCCACCCTCCCAGGGAAGTGGGGAAACCTGAGGACTGGCCAGAGGTTTTTAGCCCCAGGAACGGAGGGAAGTTACTTAGAAAAACAAGAGTTTGGAATGTGAGTTCCCCCCTCCCCCACGGGCTGCCTGCCAAGGAGGAATTATTTTGGATTATCCAGCCGAGTCCAGCGAGTCCAGCTACCCAAAGAGGAGGCTGAAGCAGAAGGGGAGGCTGAAGCAGCCATGGGAGAGGGACCCATTTCCGGGCTGTGAGTTGAGAACCCCAGGAGGGCGGGGTTGAGAACGCCAGGAGGGCGGGGCTGGCAAGTCTAGGCAGCTCCACCACCTCCCCCCCCCTTGGCTGCTCAGACCAGTCAGGGGCGGTGTAGGAGGGCATGTGTCACCTTGGGTTGGAGAAAGTACTCAAGGTCGGCTTCTTTATAGGCCCTACCCAACCTGGAATATGCCCAGGCTCCTCTGAGAAAGCTCATAGGGGAGGAAGTACTTTAGACCTATCTGGAAGACTCGGTTCACTTCCCATAGCCATTCATACTATGTTTAAGGATATCTTGGATGGGTCACATTCCTGGCAGAGACTCATAAGGAAGCACATCCCTGGGGTCTTACTGGAGCTGAACCGCAGGCTACCTTCTTGCCTTCTCACTGACCAGAGGCTCACTGAGGGGCTACCTCCTCCTCCTCCTCCTCAGGATGTGATACTGGGCAGGACATCCCACAGGTGGACAGATATGGGACCCTACAAGAAGCCACTGGGATGTTCCTGGTTGGTTCCTGAGGCTTATGGCTATCCAGGAGCCTGCATGGAGACCACACTGGGAGGGAGAGCCAGCAGCTGATGCCCAAGAGCAGGAAGCCTAGGGACTTGGCCCTGGCCCCTGCTAGTGGAGCAGAAGAGATTGGATTGGAAGGGATTGGGCTGGGCTGGGCTGGCAGCCTACAGTGGTGTCCATATGGCACATGTCCTCCCCCCCACTCCCTGATCTGTAGCTATTCTAGAACATCCCCATATCATGTCTTCTGCCTCCTGATGGTTAGTGCTAATGGTTCCTCATGGATGTTAAGCCCTAGCCTAAGTAAGGGTCACTGGTGGAAGGATCTTCTAGCACTATCCCTTGCTTGTCTGCTAGGCAAGACTATGTGCTTATCTGTCTGTCACTGAGGACTGTCACACTGCAATCAGACACTCCTTACATCCCCTCCTAGCCCTCTTGTTGCTTCCTGTGTCCGGCTTTGCTCTTGATATTCAGGGAGTAAGCTTTTTGTGCCCATTGAGGGCCTCTTGTAAAAAGATTGGCTTGGTGAGGACTAGCAGGTAAGTGGATTGGAACTCCGACCAAAGCTTGGTGGTCCGGGTTCTGGTTAGCTTGTGGATAGGACTGAGGCTGCCCCTACTAGCCTTATCACCCTTCTGTGCCAAGCCATTGGGCGATTAGATAGGGGGTAGGAGTTGGGTAAACCCCCCCATTACTAATAGCTGTTTGTGTTTAGGGTGGGGTTGTGGGTGGGGCGGGGCTGGGTTCTGACTAATTATAGACTGGGAAGAGCTGAAGTGTGTGTGTGTGTGTGTGTGTGTGTGTGTGTGTTGGGGGGGGGTCGGAATAGGGTAGTAAGAGCTATTTCCACAGCTCTTCTTTCCAGACCTCATGTGATTCCTCCTTCTTCCTCTCCATGATTTCACATCCCCTGACTCAAGCTTCTGACCCCCAGCTGAGTGAGGCTAATGCTCCCCTCTGTTGACACAGCGAGGACTCTGCCCTGTTCTGAGCTCTCTGACTACTATAGGTGCTGCCTCTGGAACACTCCACTGACCCTTCTACCCTATTAGAGCATCTAAAAGGATAGGAGGGGCCCCTGCTATCCTGCACCCCAACCCAGAGGGGTCTTCCTTACTCTGAATTTCATGGACAGTCATCGTCCAGGTGGTCTAGGATGGTGAACTTCCCCTTGGAACAGGTCTGAACCAACCTCACAGTGACAGTCTTGTCTTAGGGAAGAGCCCAAGCTGGTCCAGACTTGGAGCTGGTAGCACTATTTCCTGTCTTTTGTCATTCTCTGGTCCCGCCTCTGCAGCCCAGTGTCCCATCCCCCAACCTGGCTTGTTGCCTTCCTCGTGGCTGGCAGCCTTCCCTGGGGCATCCCCAAGGACTGGCTGAGTTCACACCTGAGCTGCCTGGGTCCCAGTGGACTGCACACAGAAGGGGCTCAACCTGGATTGGGACACTGTGCCTGGGGGCAGGGCTGGGCTTGGTGCCCATACCCTTTTTCTTCCTCTTCCTCAGGTCCCTGGTCTTGAGAAACCCAGCAGATCCCCATTCTGGTGCCAGCTGGGTTCTGACTCCAGGACTTAAGGGCAGGAAAGGGGAAAGGGGCAGGCCCCAGGGGCATAGCTGTAGTTCTAACTCCAGCTTTGCTTGCAGACCAGCAGCCTGATCTGGGGTATGTCCTGTCTGGACACAGGGCTCAGGCAATTGGAGGTGTGTGTGTGTGTGTGTGTGTTTCTGGCACAGCTGGTCAGTAGTTCCCCTGAGGGGAAGTCCTAGGTGAAAAAGAAAGAGCTTTCATGTTGGTCTTTCAGGTGGTTACCTGTATCAAAAGACAGCTCTTGGGAGCTCATCAGAGACAGTGTAAGAGGGTCTGCTTGTGCCCACGGCTAGAGCTCTCTTTCCACAGGGCTGCTCTTATCTGTGGCCTCTGAACCAGCATACTGTGTGGTACTGCATCCGTCCACCTGTAGAATTGATGGGTTCATGCCAAAGGTCTAGGGGATGCATTAGAAACCTATTAAGTCTTTTTTGTTGTTATTTTTGAGACAGGATTTCTCTGTGTAGTCCAGGCTGGCCTTAAACTCACAGAGATGTGCACCATGGCCTGCTAGGAACCTATTTATTCAGTCTTTTCATAGGAAGACTGCCTCTGTTCCCTTCGGAGCCACATCATGTGTGGAAGTTTTGGGGCCATTTCCGAGTTCCTTGGACAGTGGTAGAAGGTGCTGTAGGCAGCATGGGTGGCTGTGGTTAAGTGGGTGTTCTGGGATTGACACATGGTCCAGTGAGACTGTCACTCCAACCTCAAGGTCTCTAACCTTTAATCTGGGTAAGCTCTTAGGACAGCTCCGGCACAGGATGTGTTGGGAGGAACTAGGTGGCATTTGTGCAGTGCAGAAGCTGAGGGCCCTCATCCTCTTCGTGGAAGAAGATAGCAGCTATCTTGGGACACAGAGGGTAGAACTGGCACTCAGCCATACCCTGCTCCATCATCACACACTTGATACCGGGCACCTCTTCCCTGCCCAGCGAGTAGAAGCTATTTCAAATTGAGCTGGGTAATCTGCCAGGGGTGAGGGGTGGGTGGCAGAAGGGAAAGGACTCGAGAATGACCTCTTCCAGCCTCAGAAATAGTTCCCCGATAGTGACCTCAGGAGTGGAAGCTTCAGCCTTCCTGCCTCCACCTAACATCAGGTCTGATTTGGAATATCACCCTGGGAAGCCTCAGGGCCACAGACCTATGTCAGGATTGGGGAGGGATCAAGGCAGCACCTCCCTTGTCCAGGAGTGCTCCTGGGAACACACCTCTTCCCTTCTTCCGGGTGTACCGTATAGACATATTGAGACTGCAGGGGGAGTCTAGTGTGTCATTCTTCTCACCAAACAGGAAAGAACTGGGTCTAGGGGCTCCAAATTCCCAATCCCATGTGCATACCTTCCACTCTGAGCTGGGCATTTCCTCAGTGGAAAACCCCAGGCTATCTTCCTTCCTAAGCCCTGAGTGTTTGCTTCATTGTGTCACTTGGACATGGGGCGCTGTTCACCATTTTGCCCTCAGACTCTTCCCAGCACTCCATAAAGTACCATGTGCCTGCCAGGCCCCTGGCTCAGTGTGGAGGGAGACTCACCAATGAACAACAGCTCCATCCCTCAAGGCCAGCCCCTGCTCTCCTAGCTCCAACAAATCTCTCTGGGCATCCTGGGATGACCCAATATTGGGACCTATGTGTATCCCACCTTCTCAAAGCCCCTTAGTTCATGCTTGGGAATTAACTCTAGGTGTTGGGGCAAGACCTTTCTGCTGGCAAGAATCTGGTAGCGTCATGGACATGTGTGTGCCTGTACATGTGTGGTCATGTGTGAGTGGTGGCTGGCACCCAGGCTTGGCAAGGTGCCCTAAGCTAATTGTAGGGTTCAACTGTGATGGGGGAGGAGGGGCTGGGGTGACCGATGAGACACTGACAAGCTGACAGGGAGATTACAGGCCTTGACGGGCTCCTCGGCTCACTCAGGCCCTCACCCATCCGCCCCCATGGCACTGAATCGCACCCCCAACCCCCACCGCTGCTGATTCCTGGTAAGGACTCTGTGGAACTGGTTCTGAGCAATCTGCTGCCTCCATGGACAGCATCTAGCCGGTTCTTGGTGAGCTGAAAGGAAAGAAGAGGTGTAGGTGGGGCAGGAGTGGAGGAAGGTGGGATAGGAAGGTAAACATTGTAACCATGGCTGGCATCTGAACATTCCCCATCCCAATGAGCTGATTGTGATGATGGTAACAGGACCCATTTGTACCCTCCCTTAGTGTGCTGAGTTTGAGGGGGGGGGTGTCTTCCAGGAGCACAGTAGGTCGACAGAGGGTGACCTGCTGCAAAATGACGAATCTGGAGGCTGGCAGTGTAGACAATGTAAAGACGGGAGGAGATCCTAGAGTGGATGGGATACAGCCATCTCCAGGCTGTTTCTTTACATAGAGGGAAGGGGAAAACATTGGTGATAGGGAGGCCAGCCAGCTCAAAGATTGACAGTGTAGGGCACTCACCCTGTGTTCCCTACAATATACATAGGCTGCTGCTGGTTCTGAGAGAAGAGGGGGCTTGGGAAAGCCCTTTGGCTTTGACAGGTTAGCTCTTGAGGCACCTGAGAGCCAGAGCCAGAGTGATCAAGCCTCTGAAGGAGAGGTGGTTTGGATGCACCCAGAGAGAGAGAGGGGGAGGGAAAGGGAGCGGACAATCTGGGCTGGGCTGACCCAGAACCTGGAATGGGGCCTAGGGTAGGTAGGGTAATGTAGGGGCTTGGACTGGTGAGGAAAGGCGGCAGCCACCCTCTGCCTGGGAGGCGTCCTTGTTCGGTGCCTTGACTCAGGTTAGCACATCAGCCTTTCTCTAGAGCCCCACCCCTGCTCCAGGTCAGGTGGCGCAGTTTCCTTAGGGCTGGGTCTTCCCTCGAGGAGTCTGGGCGGATATCCCCGTGGTCTGGCCTAAGGCTGCTCGAAGGAAAGGTCAGTGCCTGGTTTTTGGACCAAGGGGGGCGGAGGCCTGGGACTGACCCTGGGCAGGGGCGGAGCTCTACACAGTGGGGCGGAGCCGCGCATTGCTTTCCTTCCCCGGCTGGAAGGACTTAGGTAGGTAATGGCCGGTCCTGCTTTCGGTTGTTTCTGATACCAGATTATTAGCACCACAAGGAAACGGCTCTCGACTCTTGACAGTTGCCTCTGCTGTCATTGTCACCCGAGGTTGGGCTCCCACCTGCCCATCGCCTTGTGAGTTTCCCAGACCTGGTGAGGCTCGCGCCAAAAGCTCAGTCCACGTGTTCCCTCTAGGTGTGCGCTGGGGTGCAGGGCCAAAATGTGGAAACAGACCTGAATAGAGTGCGCGGGGGTAAGGGGATTCCTTGGTTCCAGGACCGTGGGCGTGGTCAGGTCCCTGGGGGAGCTTGGGCCGTGCGTCCTCACTCAGGTCTGGAGTCTGCCTCCAGTGCGGTTCCCAGGTAACCGTCTTGCGATCCCGGAGGAGTCTGGAGGAAACGGCGCTGGGGGGTGGGGGGAAGGGGGTGGCGGACTGACACCTGGGCCTGTCTGAGGAATGAGACCAGGGCTGGCTCCGGGACTGACCCAGCCTCCTGGGCTGTACTCTGACCAGGTTGCCAGGTGGGTGGAGCTGGGTCCTCGGGCACAGTCTGCGTCCCTCTCGGGGTCTTCTATGCGATCACCGTGTCGGTTCCGTGGACGATACCGTCTCTGTGGCTGCGGTGCTCCGAGAGACATCGAGCTCCGCACAGATCCTTGCCGCAGCCCCTCCCTCAGGCTTGTTTTGAAAACAGCGGAGGCTTGGATTTGCGGGCGCCGCGGCCTGTTTTGTCTCTTCTGATTTGTTTAACGCTCGCAGCTAATTGCAGATTTTCGTAGCCTTCGGAGAGAGGACGCCCCGCCTCATGGCTGCCAGCTGCGGCGGGGGAGGGGCAGCTTCGCTTTCTCTGAGGCCCAGGGCCCCGAGTGTGGTCTGCTGTTCAGGCGCCTCTGTCCTGTCCTGAGGGCGATGCAGTTCCCACCGTACTTGTTAGAATCCCGGCTTTGATGGAAATCGTTTCTTTCTCTCTGCCAATCCCTGGTCTCTCTCTGGTTTGCTGTCTTGGTCCCTGGAGGGACCGAAGCTCTGCTCTCCTGTTGGACCTGCCTCAACGTTGATTTGACCTGAGACTTAAAAAACCTTTCATATTAAGATATTAAGAGGAAAGGGAACCCCAGCTCTATCTGACCCTGCCCTGTGAGGCTGTTTTAGAGTTAGGGAACTTAACTGGCTGCCTGCGATCTCCGTGTCATCTGTACCCCTCTACCCCCCATACAACCCCCCTGGAATTGGCTTCATGAGAGCCTAGGGTGAGAAGAGGAACCTAAAGAAGAAAGTCTCAGGGCATCCTGCTGACCAAGGGCTTTTGTTGCTTCCCAAACAGTCCAGGATGTTCAAGAAACCCAGACCCTTGTTGACCCTCAGAATTCTGGCTGAGGCTAGGCTGTTAAGATTCAGACCTGGGAGCTGGCACAGACAATTTCAATCCTCACACTGCATTCCCATTGGTCGTCCCCAACCTCATCCCTGGGTTACACTTGGTCCATGGAGGGAATCCCCTGGTGAAGATCCTAGAGGGTGGGTTACTGTGGTCAGGATGCTCAGGATGCCCAGCTCTTCGAAATGGGTATTGTTGCTGTACCCAACATACGTATGGATAAACTGCACAGAACAGCTTTGTAAATGGCCCGTGGTAATGCCAGAAAGAGACAGCACTGGATTTGAACCATTGTAGTGTGCTCTTGAAGTAAATTTACTAGTAGGGAGGTTTGTTTGTTTGTTTCGAGACAGGGTTTCTCTGTGTAGCCCTGGCTGTCCTGGAACTCACTCTGTAGACCACGCTGGCCTCGAACTCAGAAATCCACCTGCCTCTGCCTCCTAAGTGCTGGGATTAAAGGCATGCACCACCACTGCCCAGCTTAGTAGGGAGTTTTTGAAGACAACTCGACAGAATTCTTTGTCTGGGCTAGTGGGTTGGCACTCCTAGGAGCTGGAGTTGGCTGGTTGGGAACACCAGGACACAGTGGTGACTTAAAGGGTAGTAGTGATGTTAGTTTCCTATCTAAGAAGTGTTAGCCAAGAGGATTCTGATAGAGGAGACAACAGCTGGCTAGTGGACCCTGCTTGGTCAGTGGAAGGTTCATCAGTCCCTTCTGAGGTATGTGTGGCAAGTTGCTTAGAAGAGGCCAGCCCTCTTTGGCTTTGCCTTCAGGAGACTCCCAATAGAGAACTGGGACCTAGATGGTCTGCTGTGAGAAGTCTTAAAGCTAGAAGAGAGACAGGGCCCAGAGGAACTAGAGTAGCCCCCAGGCACAGAGAGGTTGCAAGTGAATTCTCAGGGGGCTGACACTGTCCTGTGGTTTGCCTGCTGTGTCTGAAGAACAGTCTGTGGTTGGTTCATGAAACAAAGCCTGTGTTTAGTCCTGGGGACAAAAAAGATGCCCTCTGCTCCATGCAGCCTCTTGTAGGGGCTGGAGATGCTGCTGTGTGGGGCCTGATAGTCTACTTGGACTCACCATAGGTTCAGGTGTGTGTCAGCTATCTGAGGAAATGGGCTAGCGGAAGCATAGAAAACTGCTACACAGGACAAGCAGAGAGTCTTGGTAGAGTTAGAGGTGGACAGCGCCTGGAAGAAGTGGTGTCTGACCTACGGCTTTGTGTGCCTTTCTCCTTGCCCCCAAAGTTCCAGGAGTTTTCAGGTTGGGTTGTGGGCTTTGAGAACTCAGGAGCTAGCACACTGGTAGAATTGGGAGAGTGGAATTCTTAGTAGGTAGGTTGGCACAGACCCTTTGCAGTCCCCCCACACCACCCCCTATATCCTCTGGCGGGCAGCTGGGTAAGTTGCCGAATTGTTGCCTCCAACAAACCTGCTAAAATGTTCCCCCGTCTGTGCTTACCCTTGGGTCTACCAAGGACCACTTCTAGGAGAAGGACTATTATAGGAAGATCTGCCAGGTGTTACAGTGTAACACTCAGGCTTTTCATGAATGAACCCATTTAATCCTTAGAGACCCTAGTGTTTATTTACTATTACTGTGTCCATTTTGCAGATGGGGAAATGAGGGACAGAGACGTTAACTTGCCCAAGGTCACCCAGCTAGTAAGTAGAGTTGCCTGTTGTGGATATGCATGTTTTTCAGAAAGCAGTTATGCATATAGTGGAGGGTTTTTTGGTTTGTTTGTTTGTTTGTGTGTGTGTGTGTGTATATTTTGTTTTGTTTTTCCAGAAAGGGTTTCTCTGTGACTGTCCTGGAACTCAATCTGTAGACCAGGTTGGCCTTGAACTAAGATTCACTTGACTCTTCCTCCTGAGTGCTATGATTAAAGTCGTGCACCACACCACTTAGCTACACATCTAGTTTTAAAGAGCAGATAGTACCTTAGACTTTTTTTTGTTTTTGTTTTTTCAAGACAGGGTTTCTCTGTGTAGCCCTGGCTGTCCTGGAACTCACTCTGTAGACCAGGCTGGCCTCGAAGAATTTCCTTTTCGATATCAAGCACTATTCCACCGTTTGTTTATGTGTGTGTTCTTTGATGTTAGGGTTGTATGTATGCTGTATACATGCTAAGCATACTGTACCACTGAACTACACCCCTCAGCGCCTGTGTCTTATTGTGTTTATTCATTCATCTGTTGATGCACACAGCAGTTGTTTCTTCTTTTTGTCTTTTGTCTTCCAGTTTCTTTTCTTCTTCTTCTTCTTCTTCTTTTTTTTTTTTTTTGTGGTTTTATTCTGAGACAGGGTTTCTCTGTATAGCCCTGACTGTCCTGGAACTCACTCTGTAGACCAGGCTGGCCTCGAACTCAGAAATCTGCCTGCCTCTGCCTCCCGAGTGCTGGGATTAAAGGCATGTGCCACCACTGCCTGGCTTTAGACTTTCAATGAAAAGAGCTGCCTACTTCTGAGCAGAAGATAAAGTAGCATGGCTTGCTTATGTTTTTCAAAGACCAGGAGGATGTGCTTGCTTTAGAAGCTGGGCTAGATTTCCTGGGAGTATCCAAAGGAGGTCCTTACCAGGGTCGAGAGGGTAGAGATAGGTGGTACCAGGACAGCCACCCAGAGTGACTGTTTTCTATCTCCCTTTTGTCTCCTAGAGAGTCCTGATGCCAGCCTAAAACAGAGACGGAAACCACTGGAGCCTTGGTGAGTCCATGGAATAAGCCAGAGAAAGTGCTGAAAATCATTGTGGGACCCTGAGGCTGTTACCTCTGTTTATGTGGCTTCTTAGAAGTCTACCTCCAAACTTCAGCGGGCGTAAGTCTGACTGGTACCCCTGAGGAAATCCCCACCAGCCAGGCAGACAGGGGTCCTGGACCTAGTCCCACACAGGAAGTTCCTCCACTAGCCCTCCCATTCCAGGAACATCAGCGGCAGGAAGCTTTAGCTGGCTGTGCCTGCTGCCTCCCGCTTGCATTGCCAGAGCACCATAGAGGTCAGGTGCTCTTTGCTCCTGGGCCTGGCCAAGCAGGTCACTCAAGGCCTTGTTTGTTCAGGAAGTAGAAAGGAGCTGCCACCTATAGAGCACAACCCAGGTCCCTACACTGGGACTGGAGCGTCTTTATCCCACTACTTTGGTATCTGGGTGTGTGGGAGTGTGGTTGAAGACGGAAGGGGGAAGTCACCCACCACTTCACATACACTGGGCAAGTGTTAGGCCACTGAGCTACACCCCAGGCTTCTGGCCCAGTTTTATCATCGGTTTTTCCTCAGGTGTGTGGGCTTGGAGTTCAATCAAGTTACTGGTGACCAGATGTCTGGAAAGTTCCTTCTAGAGCCTTACACCCCTGTGTGAGCTCCAAGCATAGGGAGGAGGGAGCCAGTCTCCTGCCAGAAATGAAACGGAGAGAATCCCACCTGGCAGATTTTCTAGGAAGGCCCCTGGAGGGCAGTTGGAGAAGGTGCCACTATGGGTCCAATGTAAGAGTAGAGGGGTTCTCCTAGCCGGTTAGCTCCAGGTTCAAGCCTTGGATACTAGTGGAAGTGAGGGGCGGAGGCTGGCACAGCCACACGTAAGAGGGTGACTGGTTAGGTTTCAGCTGTGCTGAGACTGTAGCTCCGCCCACGCCCACGCCTCACCCCCTTCTACCCCCTCCTGGCTGGGAACATTCCATTCATTCTCTGCTCCTGGGAGCTGACAAGCTGCAGCGATTTGGTGAGTTAGAGCGAGAGAAAGAGAGAGAGAGAGAGAGTGAGAGAGAGAGCGAGTGCGAGCGGTGAGCTACATCCATAAGCCCCGGAAAAAGGTGGCCTAGCGATCGGGCCTTAGTGTGGTGGCCAGTGGGGAGAGGATTTGCATGGAGAGGCTGGGATAGAAATTGGTTAGTGGACCACAGGACTGTCCCCATGGAGGTGGAGTTTGGCTGCTTCTCCAGGCTCTGAGCAGAGCCTTGGAATCTTAGACTGGGCTGAGCACAATCTAAGTTGGGATCTTAAAGGACTCATGAAGTCTTCCTGTCTCTGACTAAAGCCACTGTCTTCTCCCTGACCTCTCCTAACGAGGTCCTTGCACTTTGCTCCTTGCACCGCACTTTGTATTGGAAATGTGCCTTTTCCTCCGTTGGTTCTACCTCCGAGGTCTGAGAGGCTCATGAAGGGTACAGTATAGATATGGAAGGCAACTGGAGAGCTAGCTTCAGGGCTCGTGAGAGAAAGCCACGACCTCGGTCCAGCTTACTCGCCTTTACCCACAGTTCAGCTCTGTCTTCTTTGGCAACAGGCAGAGCAGGGTCCTTTTGTAGGAGAAGGGATACCAGCTAGGGATTCTCAGAGAGTAAATGTTGTAGTGGGAAGTAGGACAGCACCCCAGCCCCACCCATCCCGGCTTCCTTTAGTCAGGTTACTTCCTCTCTGTAACTTCTCCTTCGTCTTTAATTGGAAAGTTCCAGAGCCTGGGGAGTGTGAACCTAGAATTGTTTTATGTTTAAATTGTAATCGTGTATGGCGAATAAGACATGTATGAGGTGATGTTTAAGGTAGTCTTTTTATATTTAAATTTATTTTATGCCATGTTTTGTTGGCATGAAGTATCCATGTACCACCTGTGTGCCTGCTCCCTGTGGAGGCTAAAAAAAGGTGTTAGATTCACTGGGGCTAGAGTTACAGAGTTATGAGATGCTATATAGGTGCGGGAATTGAACCCAGGTCCTCCAATTGGACTCCTGACCCAGGTTCCTAGACAGAATATACACCCACATGTCACACACACACACAGGCTCTTAGACAGTGTCTCTCTCTCTCTCTCTCTCTCTCTCTCTCTCTCTTCTTTCTCTCTCTCTCTCATACACACACACAGACTTAGAACTGCTTACCCCTCCCCAGCAGGCAGCAAATAGAGAGGGCTATGAATGGAGGTGGGGCCATCTTGGACCAAGGAGCTCTGGAGGTGGACATAGACTGTGCTTACCTGGGTCATGTGCGTGGGCCTACATTTGCATCTCTGGCTTCAAGCAGTATGAAACTGCATGTCCACAAGTCTGTGGTTTGCACCCCGAGACCACCTGTAGCTTCTAGAGAGAACTATGTATGAATAACTGGGGTCTTCCTAGAGCTGGATACCTTGGGTTTTCCCTGAGGGAATGATGTCCCTCTCTGCCCTGTATTCTGGGCATTCAGGGCAGGGCCTGAATGAAGAGAAGCCTCGACTTATCTGACCCTTATTGTCTCTCCCCACAGAGTTCTGGGGGCGATGGCTCTACCACTCTGGGCCCTGACCTTTCTAGGTCTCATGGGCCTAGGGTTGAGCCTTAGGTCACGAAAGCCGGAGAGTTTCCGCAGTGAGACAGAGCTGAACCACCTGGTTGTGGATGAGGCCTCAGGTGTGGTGTACGTTGGGGCAGTGAACGCACTCTACCAACTGAGCGCCGACCTGCAAGTCCAGCAGCATGTGGTCACAGGCCCCGCCATGGATAACAAGAAGTGCACACCACCCATTGAGGCTAGCCAGTGCCATGAAGCAGTACTCACTGACAATGTCAACCAGCTGCTGCTGCTCGACCCACCTGGGAAACGCCTGGTGGAGTGCGGCAGCCTCTTCAAGGGCATCTGCGCTCTGCGAGCCATGAGCAACATCTCAGTACGCCTCTTCTATGAAGACGGCAGCGGCGAGAAGTCCTTTGTGGCCAGCAATGATGAGAGAGTGGCCACTGTGGGGCTGGTGAGCTCCACGCGCCCTGACGGTGAGCGTGTGCTGTTTGTGGGCAAAGGCAACGGGCCGCACGACAACGGCATCATCGTGAGCACCCGCCTGCTGGACAGGGCTGAAGGCCGGGAGGCCTTTGAGGCCTACTCAGACCACACCACCTTCAAGGCTGGCTACCTATCCACGAATACTCAGCAGTTTGTCGCAGCCTTTGAAGATGACCTCTATGTCTTCTTCATCTTTAACCAGCAAGACAAGCATCCTGCTAGGAACCGTACTCTGCTGGCACGCATGTGCAAAGACGACCCCTCCTACTATTCCTATGTAGAAATGGACCTGCAGTGTCAGGATCCCAGTGACCCCCAAGGCTCTGCTTTTGGCACCTGCCTAGCCGCTTCTGTAGCCACATCGGGTGCTGGCAGGGCACTCTATGCTGTCTTCAGCAGGGACGGCCGGAGCACTGGGGGACTTGGTGCAGGCCTCTGTGTGTTCCCACTAGATAAAGTCCGTGACAAGATGGAAGCCAGTCGTAATGCCTGCTACACAGGTACCCGAGAGGCAGGCCGTGATATCTTCTACAAGCCCTTCCACGGAGACATCCAGTGTGGTGGCCATGTGATAGTACGTATCTTGCCTGTTCATAGGTGTATGTTTCTCCCTTGGGTGTCAGTGTATTTGTGTTGTGGGGGATAGGGTCTGACTCCTATAGCTTGGAACCCTAGTAGGGAAAAAACCTAGGAGACAGGGACCCATCCTGATGCTGTGATCCACAGGGTGCCAGTGAGAACTTCCGATGTGGCTCGGAGCATCTGCCTTATCCACTGGGCAGTCGTGATGGACTCGTCACCACAGCCCTGCTGCACCGTGGGGGCCTGAATTTGACGGCAGTGACAGTAACTGCCGAGAATGACCATACTGTCGCCTTCCTGGGCACCTCAGATGGCCGGATCCTTAAGGTACTGGCCTAGGCAGAGAGGCTCCAGGAGGGGCCAATGAACTATGATGGCCCATTCTCATGGACCATCTTGGTGTTCGCAGGTATACCTTGCTCCAGATGGCACTTCTGCAGAGTACGGCTCTATCCCGGTAGACATCAATAAGAAAATCAAGCAGGACCTGGCACTTTCTGGAAACCTGTCCCATCTGTATGCTATGACCCAGGACAAGGTCAGCCTAAAGATGGCCCCAGAAGGACATTGTGAAACAGGCCTAGAGGATGTGCTGGGCCGTGGCTTGGATGGTTGGACAGAGACTGGGCTCCTGTTTCTGAGTCTTCATAGCACCATTGCTATCTTTCTAAGAGTTTGATTTTGGGCACTAGGAATTAAAACTAGGATCTTATGCCTGCCAGGCAAGCATCTTATCACAGAGCTACAACCCTAATCTTCCTACCCTTAGCTTGTAGGTGGTTAAGAATCCCCACCACCAAGCTGGCCCAGGAGATTTTCTGCTACTTGTCCCTGAGGAGTCTAGCATGTAAGGTGGGGGCCTGTGTCTGTAAGTCCTGTTCCCCCACGGCCCTGCTATCTTACCTCTAGGTGTTCCGGCTCCCAGTGCAAGAATGTCTGAGCTATGTAACCTGTGCTCAGTGTCGTGACTCCCAAGATCCCTACTGCGGCTGGTGTGTCATCGAGGGACGGTGAGCAGTTTGTCCTCGCCCCAGTGGCCTGGAGTCCAAGGACTACCAGAGCTGAGACTACTCTCTATCCTTGCAGATGCACCAGGATGTCCGAGTGCTCCCGGGCCGAGGAAACTGGACACTGGCTGTGGAGCCGGGAGAAGTCCTGCGTGGCCATCACTGATGCTTTTCCACAGAACATGAGCCGGCGGGCCCAAGGAGAGGTGTGTGTGACAGGTGGCAGGCAGGTAGTGAGTGCTGTGCAGGGCCAGATGGAGCTCTGCTTACACAGCTGCTGGCTGGGAGCTTAGACAAGTAAGGAAACCACGGGTTGCCCGGTACCCAGGCCCACACGAATGTCCTAGATGAAGCAGAGTCAGGTTCTAGGGATGCAGGGCCTTGCCCTCCTTCCCCCACCAAGACTGAGCAGTGGGGTACTGGGATCAGGGATCATACTTTGAGCTGTTCTCCTGCAGGTCCGCCTGTCTGTCAGCCCCCTACCCACCCTGACTGAGGAGGATGAGTTACTGTGCCTCTTTGGTGACTCGCCACCCCACCCTGCCCGGGTAGAGGACGATGACGTCATCTGTAACTCACCAAGCAGCATCCCTAGCACACCACCAGGCCAAGGTGAGACCCTCATCCTTCAGCCCCCAGACCTACATACCTTCCTTTTTCCTGCACACAGCTTTTGCTATGCCCTATCAATTCTCCCATGTTTGGATCATTGAGCACCATATGTGAGCCAATCCTGGGTGCAGGCCACTATTGTAGGGGAAGAAAAAGAACCCCAAATCCCAACTTTGAGAGTACCCCAGTCTTAGACCGAGTCTGAAGACTGAGTGGTCTGTTGTGGGGAGACCAAGATCCAGATTCCCCTGCCAAGTTATCTGCACAGACATCCCTCCTCACTGCTGTGTCCAGCCTGAGGCAGTTGGCGCTGTCTCCTGAGGCTGAAGGCCTCAATCTGGGCTAAGACAAGTGCTGTGTCTGTCTGTCCCTTGAGTGTTGGGGGGTAACAAGGCCATGAGGCCATGGAGTGATGTGAGCAGGGACCTGGGAGGCCTTCCGACTCAGACCTGGAGGAGCCACTGCCCTCCGTACTTGCAGGAACAGAGGGAGGGTGGGAAAGTAGCTAAGCCCAGGGGAGAAAGATGAGCCCAGCCCTGGGAGCTGACACCAAAGCCCAGATTTGACAAGCAGCAGCAGGCCAGCTGAGCATGCAGCAGACCAGCTGAGCCTAACTAAGGCTGGAGTATCCATATTGTATCCCATGGCCCCAGAACAGACCATATCTCGCCCTGGCACTGGGCAAAGCCCAGTTCCAGCCTTCTGCTCTAGCTGCCCCTGACCCAGTTCCCACCTGTATTCTGCAGACCATGTCGATGTGAGCATCCAGCTCCTCTTCAAACAAGGCAATGTCTTCCTCACCTCCCACCAGTATCCTTTCTATGACTGCCGAGAGGCTATGAGCCTGGTGGAGAACCTGCCGTGAGTCCTGGCTACTTTTTGAGGTCCCCACCTGACCCCACCCCTAGGTTCCTCTCATCCCTCCAGGTCCCTCACACCCCGATTGGCCCTCCTACTAGGTGCATCTCTTGTGCTAGCAACCGCTGGACTTGCCAATGGGACCTGCAGTACTACGAGTGTCGGGAAGCTTCACCCAACCCAGAGGAGGGAATCATACGTGCCCATATGGTGAGCCAGCCACTCAGAACTGTGGTTAGGACCACGGGTGATGGGAAATACTTCACCTCACCAGCTTGGTTCTCTCCCAGGAGGACAACTGCCCCCAGTTCCTGGCCCCTAACCCTTTGGTCATCCCCATGAACCATGAGACAGAAGTGACCTTCCAGGGCAAGAACTTGGATACTATGAAGGTAGAGAAGGCCTGGGGTGAAGTCTAGCTGGTAGGTGGGTTGGGGCTTGCTTGAGGCTGCTTTTTGGGTTCTTTTGTCCCACCCTTTATCCCCTCATTATTAATACATAGGAGAGAAAGAAGCACAGAGGAGAGAGACAGAAAAATAGATCCCTGAATCTAATTTCTTCCCGTTTGTTCCTTCTTTGAGCAAGCATGACTACTATCAAACCACATGCGCCCACCCCCAAATGACCGACAACCACCAGCCCCCACCTCTCAGAGCTCTAGCATTTATATACTCTCTGGAAAGGTCCCAGAATGCCAACCACTACACAATCACAGAAATACTCTGCAGCTGGCCAACTGCGCCTCTGCGGGAGCACAGGGCAAATCATAGTCAGCTGCGGTGGACAGTCCAAAGCAGCCCCACACCTGGGGTTAAAATGAAAGCACATTCTTATAATATTTCTGCATGGTTTAAAGAAACCAAAATGCAGGAATTGTTGCTACAGAGGGAGGTAAAGGGTCTTCAGAGGCATCTGAGCATAGGGCAGACTAGGTGGTGGGGTATTTTGGGAGCTTCTGGAGACACAGATTATATGCCCCCAGAGGGCAGAACAGTTAGCCAGCTTGTGTAGAGGATGCTGACTGGACTCTCTATAGGTCTCTTCCCTGTATGTGGGCAGTGACCTGCTGAAGTTTGAGGAGACTGTGACGATGCGTGCGTCAGACACCTTCTTTTTTAGGACCCCAAAGGTACCACTGCTTGTCTCAAGGGCTGGAGGGTGGGTATTACCCCTAGAACTGGAGCCTAGCCAGGGTCTTCTCCCTTCTACCCTGTGCCTTGTTGTCTTTAAGCATCTCTGCCTATGTCCCTGAACGTACATACTCATGGCCCCATGGTGTGTCTGATGCTCCCCTGTTCCTGTCTACCTGGCAGCCTTCACTGACTTTGGGCAATAGAGAAATTCCCATGGCTTTTGGTATCAGAGAGAAAGGAAGTACAGTTTGTCCTTGTGTGTCCCATGCAGCTATCCCATGATGCTAATGAGACTCTGCCTCTTCACCTGTATGTTAAGTCCTTTGGCAAGAACATTGACAGCAAGCTACAAGGTAGGTGGGGTTTGGGGAAGGCAGGGGAGGGAACAGAGCAGCCGCTAACTATACATCCTCCTCCACAGTGACTCTCTACAACTGCTCCTTTGGCCGCAGTGACTGTAGCCTGTGTCTGGCTGCTGATCCTGCCTACAGGTGTGTGTGGTGCCGTGGGCAGAACAGGTGCGTGTATGAAGCTCTGTGCAGCAACGTCACTTCCGAATGTCCACCACCAGTCATTACCAGGGTGAGTTTAGTCACCGTTTGACCTGTACCTACATCCCCTACATGTTCTTCCTCCCAAGTCATTCACAAACTGGGCTTTGCCGATTTCAGATCCAGCCTGAGACGGGCCCGCTGGGTGGGGGCATCCTCGTCACTATCCATGGGTCCAATTTGGGTGTCAAAGCAGATGATGTCAAGAAGATCACTGTGGCTGGCCAGAACTGTGCCTTTCAATCAAAAGGGTACTCTGTATCTACCCGGTGAGTGAACTTCCATCAGCCTGGGCTCCCAGCAGCTGGGCAGATGCAACAGTGGTAAATAGCTGAAGCGTTCTGTGTGTCTATCGCCAGGATTGTGTGTGCAATTGAGGCTGCGGAGATGCCCTTCACAGGAGGTATTGAAGTGGATGTTAATGGGAAACTCGGCCATTCACCAGCACATGTCCAGTTCACTTATCAAGTAAGTGTCTGACCGAGATGTGAGTCCAGCTTTTGCTACTGACCCCAGCAAGTTGGCTTCTAACAGTAATCACTCTCCGGTGACCCGAGTCCTTGGCCCTAACTGTGTGTGTTGCTCTCAGCAACCTCAGCCTCTCAGTGTGGAGCCACGACAAGGGCCACAGGCAGGTGGTACCACATTGACCATCAATGGCACTCACCTGGACACAGGCTCCAAGGAGGATGTGCGGGTGACACTCAATGACGTCCCTTGTGAAGTGTATGTGTTGCCTGTGGCTGCTGAGCCTGCTTGGCTCTGGGGAGAGGGTGGGAAGGCCTGAGTCTGCCTTGGCCTGATTTACTGACAGGCACCTCCCACCCTAGGACGAAGTTTGGAGCACAGCTACAATGTGTCACAGGTCCACAGTCAGCTCCAGGCCAAGTGACACTAGAAGTCTCCTATGGGGGCTCCCGAGTGCCCAGCCCTGGCATCTCCTTCACCTACTGCGAGAACCCAGTGTTACGATCCTTTGAGCCACTGAGAAGCTTTGTCAGGTGTGCCTTCCCCACCCCCCGAGCCCGCTGACCTGAGGAATGTGGCAGAACTGGGCTGGGCAGGGCAGGAGAAGAATCTTCTGGAAAACCCCACTGCACCCTGACGGGCTTCCTCCTCAGAACCGAGATGTCAGGGTCAGAGCAGAGCCACTTCCCCCACTTGCTTCTCCTTCTGATGCACATTGCCACCCTGCCACTTCCTGTCTGGGGTATAACTGGTAGAGTGTGGAAGCTAGAAGCTGGCTGAGCTGAACTCACTGAAGCATGTTCCTCCTCAACCCCCAGTGGTGGCCGGAGCATCAACGTTACTGGCCAGGGCTTCAGCCTCATCCAGAAGTTTGCCATGGTTGTCATTGCTGAGCCCTTGCGGTCCTGGCGGCGGCGGCGGGAGGCTGAATCCCTGGAGCCTGTGACGGTCAGTCCTGCCTGGGGCTGAGGGCTCAGTTCTAATGGGAACAAGAGCAGCTAGGGAGCAGGGGGGAGGAGCAAGCTCTTCATCAAATGGCCTGAAGTTTTTGGACCCATTCCACAGGTCATGGGCACTGAGTACTTGTTCTACAATGACACCAAAGTCGTCTTCTTGTCCCCTGCTGTCCCCGAAGAACCTGAGGCTTACAACCTCACTGCACTCATACAAATGGATGGTCATCGTGCTCTGCTCAGAACTGAGGCTGGTGCCTTCGAGTATGTGGCAGACCCCACCTTTGAAAACTTCACAGGTGGTGTCAAAAAGCAAGTCAACAAGCTCATCCATGCCCGGGTAAGAAGACCTACAGCATGGGACCGGGTACGGGGCAGGGGCTCATGCCTATCATTCTGACCTCTGCCACCTGTCCCCCTCCAGGGAACCAATCTGAACAAGGCCATGACGCTGGAGGAGGCTGAGGCATTTGTGGGTGCTGAACGTTGCATTATGAAGACGCTGACGGAGACGGACCTATACTGCGAACCCCCAGAGGTGCAGCCTCCACCCAAGCGGAGGCAGAAGCGAGACACAGCACACAACCTACCCGAGTTCATTGTGCGTGAGAGCGGGAGGGCTGAGGAGGGCCTGGGGAGCCTCTCAGGAGAAGCCACCGCTGCCTACACCTGCCTGCGCTGAGCCCTAGCTTCCACACAGGTGAAGTTTGGCTCTCGAGAGTGGGTGCTAGGCCGGGTGGAGTACGACACACGTGCGACTGACGTGCCGCTCAGTCTCATCCTGCCTCTGGTCATGGTACCCATGGTGTTTATCATCGTGGTATCCATCTACTGCTACTGGTGAGTCCTGCCTCAGGTAACGCTCCCCTCATCCCTCCTCCGTCAGCACTTCCCACCCTGGCAGCTGCCTGATAGATACCAGAGAGCTGTTATATACCCGACAGGAGGAAGAGCCAGCAGGCTGAGCGAGAGTATGAGAAGATCAAATCCCAGCTCGAGGGCTTGGAAGAGAGTGTGCGTGACCGCTGTAAGAAGGAGTTCACAGGTAGGGGCTGCCCCTGGCAGGTGGATCCACGGGCTTCCCTTATGAGCATCCCTGGATCTTCTAGGCCACCCATTAGGGCCAGAAGCTGCAGGGCACCTGTAAGCGTAGTAGGAGTTGGTGGCCAGGGGACCCCTCACCCTGGCTTGCATCCCCTTCTCAGACCTGATGATCGAGATGGAGGACCAGACGAATGATGTGCACGAGGCAGGCATCCCAACGCTGGACTATAAGACCTACACTGACCGAGTCTTCTTCCTGCCATCCAAGGATGGTGACAAGGATGTCATGATCACCGGCAAGCTAGACATCCCCGAGTCACGGAGGCCCGTCGTGGAGCAGGCCCTCTACCAGTTCTCCAACCTACTTAACAGCAAGTCCTTCCTCATCAATGTGAGCAGAGGTGGGGCTGAGGTGGAGGTTGGGGGTGTGTGGGGGTGGTGGTAAGGTCAGGGTGGGGCAAGGCTGCAGCCCAGGTGCTCAAGTGCGCCCTCCCCGGCCGCCCTGCAGTTCATCCACACCCTGGAGAATCAGCGTGAGTTCTCAGCCAGGGCCAAGGTCTACTTTGCATCACTGCTGACTGTGGCCCTGCATGGGAAGCTGGAGTACTACACGGACATCATGCGTACCCTCTTCCTGGAGCTCATGGAGCAGTATGTGGTGGCCAAGAACCCCAAGCTAATGCTGCGCAGGTCAGTGGGAGTGACAGGTGGGGGTGGGGGAGACTTACTTTGGACAGACACGAAGTCAGATGTAAGCGGCTACCTAACCATTCTGGATGGTACACCCACCCACAGGGGCCATAACACCCTCTGCTCACATGTGCATTGTGGTGGGCTCCTGGAGCCAGCCTGGCCTTGGAATATGAGGCATCTGTTTACCTTCAGGTCTGAGACAGTGGTGGAGAGGATGCTGTCCAACTGGATGTCCATCTGTCTGTACCAGTACCTCAAGGTGAGCTCTGACCTAGAGCCAGGGGTGGGTGAATCGGTGCCATCCCTCCTGAAACTTGCCTTGGAGGAGGTCCAGCACCGCTGTGCTCCCGTGCCTCCCACTTACGCAGCCCCCTTGCTGCAGGATAGTGCAGGTGAGCCTCTCTACAAGCTCTTCAAAGCCATCAAACACCAGGTAGAAAAGGGGCCCGTGGATGCTGTGCAGAAGAAGGCCAAGTACACCCTCAATGACACAGGACTGCTTGGGGATGATGTTGAATATGCGCCTCTGGTAAGTCCCCCCCCACCCCTACCCCTCCCGGAGCCGGAAGCTGCGGAGGGGAAGGCCGAGCCAGGAACCTGTACTCCACATCTGAACTCCCGCAGAGTGAAGCCAAATAGTCCTGGGTAGGGTTTCTGTGATGCAGAGGTATGGTCACGAGGGTCCGCCCTCAGCTGGTCCTTCCCATCCTGTGTTCCCTGGCAGACGGTGAACGTGATTGTTCAAGATGAAGGGATCGATGCCATCCCAGTTAAGGTCCTCAACTGTGACACCATATCTCAGGTCAAAGAGAAGATCATTGACCAGGTGTACCGTACTCAGCCCTGCTCCTGCTGGCCCAAGCCGGACAGTGTGGTGCTTGGTGAGTTACCCTTGTTTGTAAGGCCTGTATGCCCAGCTCTGCCTGGGAATGGACAGAGTGTGGCCCTGGGTTCCAGAAACTGAGCTATGCCTTTCTGCAGAATGGCGTCCTGGGTCCACAGCCCAGATTCTGTCTGACTTGGACCTTACCTCCCAGCGGGAAGGCAGGTGGAAACGGATCAACACCTTGATGCACTACAATGTAAGTATAGAGGTCCCCTAGGCGGGGGTAGGGGGGGGTGGGGGGTGGGAGGTGGGGGGTGCCCTAAGCTAGATCCCACAGTAGGAACATGACCCTCCCTCATGACTCTGTCCTCAGGTCCGGGATGGAGCCACCCTCATCCTGTCTAAGGTGGGAGTCTCCCAGCAGCCAGAAGACAGCCAACAGGATCTGCCTGGGGAGCGTGAGTCTATGCCCTCTTGTTCTTCTAGTCCCTAAAGGTCTGTGAAGACCTTACCCCCTTCTCCCTCTGCTGCCACCTAGTGGACCCCAGGGCCCTACATATCAAACTTCAGGCCACACCTACTTTGAACTGGGACTGGGTCCCTCAGCTGCCTGCTCCCCACAGGCCATGCCCTTCTGGAAGAGGAGAACCGAGTGTGGCACTTGGTGCGGCCGACAGATGAGGTAGATGAAGGCAAGTCCAAGCGTGGCAGCATGAAGGAGAAAGAGCGGACCAAGGCCATCACAGAGATCTACCTGACTAGGCTACTCTCTGTCAAGGTAATAGATAACACTCATGGGAACACATCTACACACCAGTGCCCTGGCTGTGCCCCAGGGGTCACAGCGAACGGCTGTCCTCCACAGGGCACACTGCAGCAGTTTGTGGACAACTTCTTCCAAAGCGTGCTGGCACCCGGGCACGCAGTGCCACCCGCAGTCAAGTACTTCTTCGATTTCTTGGACGAGCAGGCAGAGAAGCATGACATCCGAGATGAGGATACCATCCATATCTGGAAAACCAATAGGTGAGGTCCCGCCTGCTCCGCCTGCCCTGCTGCCATAGCCTGGCACAGCCTCTCAACTCCCTTGCCCACCCGTCTGCTACAGCTTACCACTTCGCTTCTGGGTGAACATCCTGAAGAACCCTCATTTCATCTTCGATGTCCACGTCCACGAAGTGGTGGATGCCTCCCTGTCAGTTATTGCACAGACCTTCATGGACGCCTGTACTCGCACAGAGCACAAGCTGAGCCGAGTGAGTTAGCTTGTGTGCTCACAGGGGACGGTGGCCCACGGACAGGGCCATTCGTCCATGAGGGGGGGTTGCAGGGTCTAGACTGGACAGTGTCGGTAGGGATGGCCTGGAGAAGCTATGACTGAGGTGGGGTGAGTGGGGATTATACCAGAAGCTTATCTCATGTGGGTTTGTATGTTTTGGGCTAAAGTTTGGGGCAGAAACAGGTGGAAGGTAACCAAGGCTTCAGGGCTGCTGTGAAGATGATCTATCTCCTTTACCTCCCATGGGACTTCTGTCCCTTCTCACTCCCCATCCCCAGCCTCCAGTGCCTTCTTAAAGAGTCTAGACAGCAGCCTCACTACTGCTTGTGAGGACCGAGTAGCCTCGGCTAGCCCAGTGTCAAAGCTTTTGTCTTCCACAGGACTCTCCCAGCAACAAGCTGTTGTACGCTAAGGAGATCTCTACCTACAAGAAGATGGTGGAAGAGTGAGTGATGTGAAGAAGGGCTGGGAACAACGGGGAATCCCTAAGAGACCCCAGGGTCCAGCACCCCCCTTTCCTCTACCCTCACCTCCTGTCTCTGCCTACAACCTCCTTCCTCTGCAGCTACTACAAGGGCATCCGACAGATGGTGCAGGTCAGCGACCAAGACATGAATACGCACTTGGCAGAGATTTCCCGGGTAAGGGCTACAGAGCTCCACAAGAGCAAGGCACTATTGCCCACTGCTGAACCAGGTGTGGAAGTGCAGGTGCTGTGGTGAGAGGGGCAGAGGGTAGCTGAATGGGTGTGGCGTGGTGGTCAGGCAAGCTGCCTTGACCATAACTGAGTCTGGAGGAGATGGAGAACACATGTGTTTGTAGAGGCTGGTGTGTAGATAGTGAGTAGCTTAGAACCCTGATGTGCCCACTACACTGGTTGTTGTTGAGCAGATGCTGCTACATGCGCAGGCTTTGCACGCGGCCTTACTAGAATGTGATCCATTCACTGGGGTATCTGCATCTTGCGGTTCTGTGGGGCTGGCCCTGGGGCTCCTATACCCTCCTCACGCTGGGTAATGTCATCCCTAGGCTCACACAGACTCCTTGAACACACTTGTGGCACTACATCAGCTCTACCAATACACACAAAAGTACTATGACGAGGTATGTCCTGGGTCCCCGTGGTGAAATGCAGGACAGCGCGCCCCCACATACCCCCAAGCCTGTGATCTGACAGGTTTCCTCTGTGTCCATCTCTACCCCACCCCCACCAGATCATCAATGCTTTGGAGGAGGACCCTGCAGCCCAAAAGATGCAACTGGCCTTCCGCCTGCAACAGATTGCTGCCGCACTTGAGAATAAGGTTACAGACCTCTGACCGTCAACGCTGCCTCAGGATGCAGGTGTGTGGGATCATGGCATTGGGCAGCCTATTGGTGTGAGATTGCACTGGCTGTAGCTGAGCTTCTCTCTCCCCCTCTCTCTCTCTCTCTCTCTCTCTCTCTCTCTCTCTCTCTCTCTCCAGTAGAGGATGCACCCAAGGCATCTGGAGTGGGTGTGGTGAACCCACCTCTTGTAGACTGTAGCGTCTTTCTCCTGAGCAATACTGCCCAGGCGCCCGAGTCAGCACCAGCTCCTTCCAATGGCACCAGCATCGGGTGTTCTCTGTGTTGTCTCCTGAGCAATTCGCAAATGTGCCTTACAAAGCCACACTGGGCCACTGGGGGCAGTGGAGGCGTGGCCTCCCCTTCCCGTGCACCAGCAGCCTAGCCTCCTCAGATGCCCTGGGTTTGGCCTGTAGCTCCCACAGCCGGTTCCTGGACTGTATCTGTCTGCCAGATGGAAGGAGAAGAAAAAGCGGTACGATACCTTCCCGACCTCACCTGGCCCTCCTCATGGGGCACAGGCACTCCAGGTGGACTTGAGGGCCATCACTGGCTCCACCTCTAAGGTCAAGCTGGACGTCAGACGTCGGGGCCCAGGTGGCCAGAGGGACCCAGAAAACTGAGGTCCTTGTCTCAGCTGTTAAACAGGCTGGAGGCCCTGCCTGGATCTGGGGGTGCTGGAGCAGCATCTTCCCCCAGGACCACCCACCCTTTTTGTAAATCTTGATTGTAAATCCAATACAGTTGTCTTTTTCACTCTCTGGTTGACTGGGTTTCTCTTTGGGCTGCCTGTCCGTCTCTACTCACCTTTCCCCATCCCTTGGGCCTGAGCTGATCACAGTCTTTTTCTGAATACCAAAATAGGCCCCTGTGTGGGCCAATCAGGGGTCTCACTAGACATGGAGACTAGGCTAGGTCTAGCATCTTTGTCATCACCAGCCTGTGCGCATGCACACACACTCGACTTCCCCTCAGTGTTTTCACTGGGCTTTATAGGAGTCACATGGCAAGAGTAAGAGATGTGTGACTCTTGCGCTGACATTGCACACTTGTTTCTGCAGGAGTTGCTCTTTTCTACCTTGTGGGACCTGGGGATCATAGGTCATCAGGCTTGGTGGCAAGTTCCCTTAACCTCTGAGCTATCTGGCTGGTCCTTGGCACCTGTTTCTAAGGTGTAGTGACAACTTTCCAGCACATTTTCTAGGTACTTAGGTATAAAGGTCTTGTATGTGCTGAGTTTCAAGGGGCCTTGAGCTCAGCTTCCACTCAGTGCCACAAGATACTCCAAGATGTTGCAGGATCAAAAGTTGATGGACAGAGAGACAGCGGTGTCATGAGTTCCAAGAATCTGTTAGTGTGTGTCTTTTTTTTTTTTTTTTTCCTGTTTTTTTTTGAGACAGGGTTTCTCTGTGTAGCCCTGGCTGTCCCGGAACTCACTCTGTAGACCAGGCTGGCCTCGAACTCAGAAATCCACCTGCCTCTGCCTCCCGAGTGCTGGGATTAAAGGTGTGCGCCACCACTGCCCGCTAGTGTGTATCTTAAAGCAACTTCCAACAGAAAGCATTTGAGACTTGCTTTCAGGTTTAGAGGGTTAGTCCATGACCATCGTGGTGGGGAGTGTGGCGGCAGGCAGGCATGATGCTGGAGCAGTAGCTGAGAGCTCACATCTGGTCTGAAAGTTGCAGGCACAGACAGATAGACAGACTGAAACTGACATGGGCTTTTCTAAGCTCACCCCCAGTGACAAGCCTCCTTCTACAAGGCCACACCTCCTAATCCTTAACAGACCACTAACTGGGGACCAAGCATTCTACCATGAGTCTATGGGACTGTTCTCATTCAAACACCACAGTAAGAAAGAAGATTGCTCCTAATCCCCAGGCACAGAACAGAGCCCTACCTAGAAAGTACTCTTGTGCTAGTGTGGGTTAAGATAAGATAGGCACACACAATGAGAGAGCCTTGTACATGCCACAAGGATTTTGTTGTTCGGCTGGCCTGCAACTTGTTTGTATATCAGCTCTGCCTGCCTCTGTCTCTGGGAATTAAAGGTGTGTGCCACCACACCCAGCTCTGCAAGCACTTCTGCTCTGGGCATTGTACTAGGCAGAGTATCCGGCGTGGAGCTGGACAAATGGCTCTATACTTGCTGAGCCTCCCCTGTTCTCCAGATACCTACTCAAAGCAGTCTTCCACAACAGGAAGTGAAGTGATTCAGTTTGACTGGATCCTGTCCTTTTAAACTATTCCCAGAATGCATTGGTACATCCTATGTTTGGGGAATCCTGTTTTGGGGGGTGGGGTGGGGTAGAGTCATGATTTATTATGAGCTCCCCCCACTGCTGGCTTTCCCAAGTTGGGATGCAAGGCCAACAGCTAACATCCCCCAACTCGGGCTCCTGAAGCTATGGCTGCTCTCATGATCCAACACAAGGCTCTGTCCTAGAGATCTGCCTGGCCAGAAATCTGAACAAAGTGCCACTAAGTCTGCAACAGAGCTAGCATAAAAAAACTGGGAACCTTGAGGGCTGGTTTCCAGAATGGACCACTAAAGACCATCTTCTCACTGGACAAAAGCATACTGCTAAGCTTGGGGGGTCCCAACAGGTTCCAGACAGGGTATCCATACTCCTCATGTTCCTTCAAGGGTAAACAAGTGTGTGCAGATATTCAGGGCTTGTCTACACTGGGAACCATCAAGGGATAAAAATTAGATCTTAAAACAAAACAAAAAACCAAGAACAAAAAAACCCCTCGATCTTTTTAGTCAGTGCTTAGAGACAGGGTAGACCAGCCTTGAGTTGAATCAGGATCACAAATAAACCCAGGGATTGACCTGCTATTTTCTGTATGTCATTTTCCTTCCACTGTACCAGAGACAAGAGGAAGATGGAAAGAGGCTGTGGTACCCTTTACCACCTGTCCCTAAATCAGTTCTTTCTAGATTTATCTTTTCCAAAGTGCATTCTGGCTACTGGCAGAATCTGGGATCTGGGTGAGCAAGCTAACCACGGGGGAACTGTCACAGCATGAAAAGGGAGCTTGAGCGTAGGAGGTAATAAAAGTTAGGGTTGATAATTAGGGCAGCACAGGTAGTGGTGGTGCATGCCTTTAATCCCAGCACTCTGGAGGCAGAGGCAGGCAGATTTCTGAGTTCAAGGCCAGCCTGGTCTACAGAGTAAGTTCCAGGAGAGCCAGGGCTACACAGAAAAACCCTGTCTCAAAAAACCAAAAAAAAAAAAAAAAAAAAAAAAAAAAATTTAGGGCAGCAGAGGAAGGAGGCAGGGCCTTGAACAGGGGACTTTATGCAGCATGCGTTTTGTGTTTTGTGCTCTCTCTCTCTCTCTCTCTCTCTCTCTCTCTCTCTCTCTCACACACACACACACACACACACACACACACACACACCCCTGTCCTCTGTTACAACCTTCTAGTATCTGCTTCAGGGCTATCCTTTAAGGTGACCTCCAGCACTCACGAGCAGCTTAAGCTCAGGTGGCCACCCCTTGTACTGTTTGATACCACACAATCCTCAGAAGGCACCTGGTACCTGTGGGTGGGCTCACCAAGTGGAAGGGTTTGCTGAGGGTGAGAGCTAAACCTGGCTAGGCCTTGGCTAACAGCAGTCAGCTCTGAACACCTGGGTTTGGGGAGCAGCAGTCAGGGAAACTGATCTGAGGCTCTCCTGGGTAGGTGACTGTTTTCCTAAGGCTTTATCCAGCCCCCTTCCTCGATTTCCAGTTGAGCCAAACTGGGCATCCTTGGGAATGTGGAGGAGACTAGGCAGGTTGCCCTGGTAACTGCCTGGCCCTGCCCTGCTGCTGTTCAGACAAAGGCCACTACCCTCCCCTCTGGCCACTGTGCAGGCAAAGTTCCCAACCCCCCACCATCACCCAGGCTCATTTCCCCCCTCCTCCTCTGCCTTTAGCTGAAGCTCCATTAGCTTTGCACAAAACCTCAACCCACCCCTGGGAAAGGTGGCTTCTGAGTTTTATTGCCCTGAGCAATGGGGGCTGGGGCCACCCTCAGGTTCTCTTGCTAGGCTCCAGGATTGATAATGGTTTCCACAGGGGAAAAAGATGCCAAAGGATGGCCTGGGGCTTGGGAAAAGTCTTGTGAGAGAGGCTAGAGACTAAGGCTTAGACCTATTTCCTTGGCCACCTGTGTGTGCCCAGTTATATTTCAAGATTCCCGTAGATGCCTCTAGAAACCTGCTGCTTCACTGGTTTATTTTAATTTGGCTAACAATTTTTTTTTTTTCGTTTTGTGTTTGTTTCTTCAAGTCAGGGTTTCTCTGTAGCCCTGGCTGTCCTGAAACTCATTCTGTAGATCATACTGACCTTGAACTTAGAAATCGCCTGCCTCTGTTCCCCCAGTGCTGGGATTAAAGACTTTCACCACCACCACCCAGCTTGGTTGATGATTTTTTACATTTTATTTATTTTCTCTTTTTTTTTTTTCTTCTTTTCTTTGGTTGACGATTTTTAATTTATATTTTACATCATATTTCTATTATTATTAAGATTTTTCTGGGCTGATGGTTCTACCCAGAGCCTCAGTCTGTTAGGCAGTTAAATACTAGTGAACTACATCCCGGACCTAATTTTTATTTAAAACTCCGATTTGTCATTAAAGCTTTGCTTTTAAAAAGAGCTTCAAGATGGGGAGTGGAGAAATAGCTCAACAGCTAAGAGTACTGGCTGTTCTTCCCAAGGACTTGGGTTCAAGTCTCAGCACCCACATGGCAGCTCATAACTATCTGTAGCTCATCTCAGGGGACCAGATACCCTCATACAGACATACACACAGGCAAAACACCAGTGCACATGGAATATAAATAAATAATAAAGAGAACAATTTAGAAATTCAGGTTTGATTGTGTGTGTAATTGCCAAATAGTTAAGTATTTTGCTCAAAGTTATTAAAAAAAAAAAAAAGTTCATACAACTCCAGAGTTCTCAGCTTCCTGGGAGGTGGCCCTGCCAGGAACCCCTGGTGCTCTAATCCCCATGGTCAGGGTCAATGGATACAAAGCTCCTGGACCCATGATCACTCCCACCCCCGCCACCCCCAAAAAACAGGCTCTCACTTGTTAGCATATGCATAGAGATCCTCCTGCCTCTGCTTAAGCTAGGATTAAAGATGTGCGCCACTATATCTGAGACAGGGTCTCACTCTGTAGCTCAGGTGGCTTCAGATTTACTATATAGCCCAGGTAGGCTGTGAACATGCTGTGATCTTCCAGGCTTAGCTTCCTGAGCATCTGAGTTACAGGTAGAAGCCACGATACTCAGCCCATGTTCACTTTATTGGAATGGGGGAGAGAGATTGGTTTAGAGACAGGATCTCTCTATTTAGCTCTGGCTGTCTTGGAACTCAGGATGTAGACCAAGCTGGTCTGGTACTCAGATCTGCCAGTCTCTGCCTCTTCATGCTGGGATTAAAGGCATGTGCCACCATACTTGGTTCCATGTTTACTTTTAAATGTGAATAAAAATAGGACCTAGGACAGTGGTTCTCAACTCTCTAACGCCGCCACCCTTTAATACAGTTCCTTATGTTGTGGTGACCTCAACAACAACAATAATAATAAGATTATTATTATTATTATTATTATTATTACGATTATTATTATTTTGTTGTTTTTTCGAGACAGGGTTTCTCTGTGTAGCTCTGGCTGTCCTGGAACTCACTCTGTAGACCAGGCTGGCCTTGAACTCAGAAATCCGACTGCCTCTGCCTCCCGAGTGCTGGGATTAAAGGCGTGCGCCACCACTGCCAGGCTAACCATAACATTATTTTGTTGCTACCTTATAACTAATTTTGCTACTGTTATGAATTGTAAATATCAGTGTTTTCTGATGGTTTTAGGTGACATGACCCACAGGTTGAGAACTGCTGGCCTAAAGTGACATTGGTGAGGCCTTACTGGACATGAGAGCATCTTACCCCAGACACCGGGAAAAGGGAGCTTTTTAGGCTTGGTGACAAACTGAACCATGCGGGCCGGGGTGGAAGACCTCCTGGGCCACCTTGTGCTAGTGGCCGGAGAAAGTCAGGGCTGGGGGCGTTTCCCTAGTGTCAGTGAAGAGGGTACTTCATAAGGAGGAAAAATACCCAATACTAAAAAAGAATCCATGTGGGGACCATACCTTGTGGCCCCAACCATGGTGCTGCTGCTGTCCCTGGTCCTGACTGCCCGCCGGGAGCTTACCTCTTCCAGGAGCTTCTGGACAGAGGTTAGGGCAAGATGGGGGAATAGATGTCGTCTTGTCTCCTGAAGGCTCCGACACTTACTAGTAAGTCTACTAGGAAGCGAACCATTAATGCCAAACGGAGGCGTCCTCCTCGCCCAGGCCACAACGCGCCTCCCTCAGTGGGGCCCTGGGTTAGCGCCGTGGCGCTGGTTTTTAACCCAGAGCCTTTCATTTTTCTTGGCTAGTGTTTTTGTGTGTGTGTGTGTGTGTGTGTGATTCTGAAAGTATTATCACCACGTGCTCAAGCTCACTTTTGACAATTTCTCCTCATTTCCGAGGAAGGGGACTGGGCTGTGGCCCGGGGAAGGGCAGGGGGAGTGCGTGATATGCAAAAGGCGAAGGTGGGGGAGTACAAGCAAGCTAGGCACCCCCATGGAAGGGAAGACGGCTTTCTCCTTTGTCACGGTCTCCGAGGGGCAGGAAGCTGTGCGTCTGTCTCCGGGAACCCTCAACCCCCACCCTCCCCACCCCCGTTTCCCCGCCCCTGGTCTCCAGGCTGGGGAAATCCGCCGGGCCTCAGCCCCGCCCCGCCGCCCCGCCCTGCAGCGCCGCAGCCCCCCAGCCCCCACCCCGCTTTGCTCAGCGGTGCTGGGCGTGGGGCGCGGGCTGGGTGCTGCAGGGCGCGGGGATCCGGGGCGATCGCTCCAGCAGCTGCCTCTGCGGATATGTCGGGTCCGCGCGCGGGATTCTACCGGCAAGAGCTGAACAAAACAGTATGGGAGGTGCCGCAGCGGCTGCAGGGCCTCCGCCCGGTGGGCTCCGGCGCCTACGGCTCGGTCTGGTAGGGACCGGCAAGGACCTGGTGGGAGCTGGGCGGGAAAGTGTGCGCGACCCTCCAGCGCGACGTGGGGTTCCCGGCGTGGGGAGGGGCCTCGCCCTGCCTCCGCCCCCGGCCTGCACGCTTCTGATGAATGAATGGGGGGAGGGGACACGGAGGAAGCTTTCCTATTAGATTCCACTCGCTGGCAGGTAGGGGGTCCTCTAATGCCCCCCTATCTCCGATCCCTAGTTTCTCCCAGAAAGGCCGAATACTGCGGCGTCACAGCTGACGGGAGAGCAAGTCTCTGGGGTTGCCAAATGGAACAGCCAGCCATCCGGGTTATTTCGGGCAAGGTCTAAGTAGCTGCAGGGTCTAACGTGCTCCCAGACCTAAGTATTTGAAAAGGGGGCCCCCAGCCCGGCGAGGAGACTTTTTTTCTTCGGAAGACACCAAATTCTCCTGTGGATCATACCCGCTCCTCCAGATTCCTAGAAGCTCAGTGGCTTTAGCCTAAGCAGACACCTACCCTCTTGTTTACACCCTACCCTAGTTTACCCAACAAAAGATCTCAGAATATAGGTTGGGCTTGGAGATCAGAGGTTAGAGTCTTGATCGTGGGCAGCATCCAGGCATCTGGGATTGGAAAGCGGCGGTAGATCGTCCTTGTTGACAGGCTGATCGAGAGTGTGGACACTGATATGTGCCCCACACCGGGAATGGGGGCTGAGCCTCACATCTTGGATCTTGTGCTGTCATCAGAAGCCTCTGTACTGCCACTGAAATCCTATAGAGGAAAACAGTCCTGCTTTACAGGGCCCTTAGCAAGTCGGTCATGGATCTCGTCCCACATCTGTAGCCTGTAAACCCACCACTCTGAAATGGGGTCTGTTGATACTTGTTCCTTATCTCCTTCTTGCTTCTCTTTCTACCCGACCCTCCACAGTTAGTAGAGACAGGATACACCCCTCCACCACCCATACCCGGAGTAGGACAGAGGAAGAGATGACAGGACATGTTGTGTCTGGGATGCTCAGGGACTCAGCAAGTGGAGGAGGTTACACAAAATTCCGTTTAAAAAATAAAACAATAAATTAGAGGGAAGGAGAGAGAGGAAGGACTTGGAGGTGGGGCAGGGAGAAAGGTGGAGGAAACACCTTGCAGGGGACTTGGACATTGACTCAGATGGAGTTGTCTGGGGGCTGACCATCTAGGAGTTACTAGGAGAAAGCCAAATTTTCCACGTGAGACCTAGGTCTGTCTCCACTGATCTGAGACCCTGGGTTTTGTCAGTCGCTCTGCTGAGGCAGGCGATAGGATGCCACCTTCTTGTAACTTGATTGTACAGAGACAATCAAGTAAGAGAGGAGCATGCTGTTCTAGCGGCCACTCCCCCTTCACTCCTACTTTTTAGTCCCATGAGCATCCCAGAGCCACCATGTCCTTTCCTCGTCTTCCCTCACCTGGTGGGAATGGGTGGTATCCCGTCTCCATTCACTGCATGGGAAGGGTGCATCCTGAGAGGAAGAGAGCATGGGAAGGGTGCATCCTGAGAGGAAGAGAATCGAGGGAGAGGAGGAACAGGAATCACCAGGGTAACAGGCTGTGTAAAGGTACTGTAGCCAGCGGGGATCCTTCAGTGGGTTCATAGCTGCTCCAGTCTTGAGGTCAGTGGGACCAGAACCGGGTGAAAAGCCTTAGGACCACCGCTCAGTCCGCGAGGTCTAGGCCCCGCACATACAGAAGGCATGTTCTTGTTTGCTCTTTGAGGCTCTCCAGTGAAGGATAGAACGGTATAGAGGTGCAGAGGTGGAGGGTCCAGTTTCTGGGGGAGTGGAAGTGTGTCAGAGACACCTTCACACCGGTGTTAAGCATTAACTACTATCCACTTGCTCAGTTATAAATTGTTTGTGTGGATTTTTTGTTTGTTTTGTTTTGTTGTGAGACAGCGTCTCACAAGGTTTTCCGGCTGGTTTTGAATTCTATCTCGATTCTCTTGCCTCAAGTCTCCCCAAGAGCTGGGATCACAGGCACGAACCACCAAGCTCAGCTTCAATTACAAATTAGGATGCAGTCAACCCCTCTGGATAATCTTGCTTCCGCAATCTGATGCGCCCGGGGGGGGGGGGGGGGGGAGGTTGGCTCCAGGGCTTTGTAGGTAAGTCTCCACGCATCCGTGAGGAAGGAGGAGCCCTGCTTGCTGTGGGAGCATCTGTGGGTACAGTCGTGGTGTGTTTTCCATGCTGTGGCCTCGTTGTGAGTGGGGGCTTAGGTTTGGACTAGAATCACCGGTGAAGAAAAGAGACAAGCTCTGCCAGAGAACGCTGAGTCGACTCAAAGGGGTCTCCTAAGGGAGGTTCAGGAGGGTCGGCGTGGAGGCAGCGCGGGGCGAGCCGGTGGGGACAGGCCTCCTAGGTCTTAGAGCCAGCAGCAGAGGCTCGCTCCCGCACCCCGGCGTTGGGTGGACTCAGGCCAGGCACTGGCTCGCCTCATTCGCCCACCTTGCAGCTCGGCCTACGACGCGCGGCTGCGCCAGAAGGTGGCTGTGAAGAAGCTGTCACGCCCTTTCCAATCGCTGATCCACGCGAGGAGGACATACCGTGAGCTACGCCTACTCAAACACCTGAAGCACGAGAACGTGAGAGGGCGAGCCGGTGGTGTTGGGACTGAACCACCGACACCTCCTGGTGGGGGCGGGAGCTATGATATAGGGGCGGGGCTTTGGGGGGTACGGCCCCATATGGGTGGGGTCCAGGCCAGCGGGGCGTTGCCTACCGCTGAGCTGTGGTCCTGCCTCGGTTCCCTGACCAGGTCATAGGACTTTTGGATGTCTTCACTCCGGCCACATCCATCGAGGATTTCAGCGAAGTGTGAGCGTCCTGGGCAGACGTGGTGGTGGCCTTGGGAGCTTAGTCGGGGAGGGGTTGGCGAGACCCTGTCCTAACTCCTGACCCTGCAGGTACCTCGTGACGACCCTGATGGGTGCGGACCTGAATAACATCGTCAAGTGTCAGGCACTGAGCGATGAGCATGTTCAGTTCCTTGTCTACCAGCTGCTGCGTGGGCTGAAGGTGGGGCACGTGGGCTCTGGGGTTCTCTCCGACCGCTCTGGGTTGGGGCAGAGCGAGGTGGAGCCTGGGCTCACCCGGTCTGCCCTCCTCTGCAGTATATCCACTCGGCAGGCATCATCCATCGGGTAGGTGCAGCTGTGGGCGAGGTTGAGGGTCATCCACTCTGCCTAGGCTCATGGCTGCACCACACTCATGTCCTGTGCATCCTTCAGGACCTGAAGCCCAGCAATGTAGCGGTGAACGAGGACTGCGAGCTGAGGGTAAGGGTGTTGAGGGGTGCACGGGCAGTGGGGATGCACAGACAGGTAGGTGTCTTATACGGTACCCGTGGTCCTCCAGATCCTGGACTTTGGGCTGGCACGCCAGGCTGATGAGGAGATGACTGGATATGTGGCCACACGGTGGTACCGGGCACCAGAGATCATGCTGAACTGGATGCACTACAACCAGACAGGTGTTGTCAACCCTCAAGCCTTGTCTTATAAGGATGGGCCGGTGGTGCTCACATCATGATTTAGGGAGGGTGACAAAGCCGTGGCTGAAGGGGAGGAGAACTTGCCTGGAGCTCTGAGAGAGGGGTAAGGGCTTGGTGGGACCAGCTTTTAGAAAGGCTTCTAACTTGGTGGGTGTTCTCATTCCTCTTCTCAAGACAGGATGTAGAGTAAGGGCTCTATCAGTCTCTTTGTCCTGGTTAGAACTGAGGGTCACTGGGCTGGCTCCTCCCCAGGTCCACAGGAAGGATTTGGGGTGACAGATTGATAGTCTTCTTACTCTCCCCCAACAGTGGACATCTGGTCTGTGGGCTGCATCATGGCTGAGCTGCTCCAAGGAAAGGCCCTCTTTCCTGGCAATGACTGTATCCTTAGGGAGCAGGGTCAAGCTGGGGTCCCCTTCTCCAGGGTGGGAGTGGACTCTGGCCCTTTTTGGAAATCTTACCTCCTGCCCTATGACATATCACATGGGGCTCCCTGTCCTGAGCCACAGCTCCACAGTGTACCAGGGGCTGGGGACTGGAAACGCTGGCCACCAGGTGTTTCCTGAGCTAGGTAGACATCGACCAGCTGAAGCGAATCATGGAGGTGGTGGGCACACCCAGCCCTGAGGTTCTGGCAAAGATATCCTCGGAGCATGTGAGTTAGTGGTCATCCATTTATCTATTCGCTCTCCTGACCAAGCAAGCACCAGTCATGTTGGGGAGGGAGTAAGCAGAATGTGGTATCACATGGGGAACGTGGACAGGGAGAGACAGAGCTTGTGCTAGGTACAGCCAACCCTTTCAGACAGAAGTAGGTGAACCAGGAGGCTATTCCAGGTAGCAGAGACAGTGAAGATAAAACCATCAATGCTGACAGACTCCCCTGGCTATAGACAGTGAGTCAGGGAAGAGTAGAGACCACTTGGAGCATTTGGCTTTTGTAGGCACCATCTGTAGGCACCAAGTGAAGGTCTGAAGCCCCCCAGACTTTTGTTTTGTTTTGTATTTTTGAGACATAATTTCTCTGTGTAGCCGTGGCTGTCCTGGAACTCGCTCTGTAGATCAGGCTGGTCTCGAACTCAGAGATCTGCCTGCCTTTACCTCCTGAGTGCTGGGATTAAAGGCGTGTGGCAACACTGCTCCGCTAGGGAGCCCCCAGACTGAGAGCAGGAGTCTGACTTGCTGGGGCATCTACCAGGCCTGTTGGAATGAATACATCAGAGCTGTCTTTCAAAAGGTCTTCTGCCCAGTTTGGGCCAGGAAAATAGAGATTCATTAGCCCTCCAAGCCCTTCTTATGTGTCTCCAGGCCCGGACATACATCCAGTCTCTGCCTCCCATGCCCCAGAAGGACCTCAGCATTGTCTTCCATGGAGCCAACCCTCTGGGTAAGGACTGGTACTGGGTCTAGGTTGGGCTTCAGATCCAGCACTGGATATGGTGTTAAGCCTCACTCACTCCTGCAGCTGTAGACCTCCTTGGAAGAATGCTGGTACTAGACAGTGACCAGAGGGTCAGTGCAGCTGAAGCCTTGGCCCATGCATACTTCAGCCAGTACCATGACCCTGATGATGAGCCAGAGGCAGAGCCCTATGATGAAAGTGTTGAGGCCAAGGAGCGCACGCTGGAAGAATGGAAGGGTAAGCACAGGATGGGGGGGGTGGGGAGGAGAAGCAATGTCCATGAACCTGAGGGCTGCCTTTCTCAGAGCAAGACTTTACCTGTTTCATGCAAGGAACTCCCCAGCACTTCCCCAGTGATCTGGGACAGGGGTGGTGGTGGTTGTGGGTGGAGACATGCTTGTGCTTCTGAGTGAGACATGTAAGTGTGTGTGTGTGTAGCAGAGGTTTGGAGGGCAGCGTGGAGCAGACTCTGGTTCTAAGCTTAGTGGTGGATGTGGGCTGGGAAACAGATGCCGCACATGCTGATGGGGAACGAGGCTGTGGGCAGACTGCAAAATCTCACCCCCTTTTTTTTCATTCCCCCAGAGCTTACTTACCAGGAAGTCCTTAGCTTCAAGCCCCTGGAACCATCACAGCTTCCTGGCAGCCATGAAATTGAGCAGTGAGGCATTGCCTGAGGGGGGAGACCTGAGCCTGTCCCCTTTCCTCAGCTTTCCAGCTTTCCCCAAGAGGTACCTCTCAGGCAGCCCTGACACTTAACCTGGGACCCCTTACCTTGAGAGACTCTTTACATATCACACACGAATGCACGGATGTGTACATATGCCTGCCATTATGTGTTGGAGTCTGGGCAGTAGTGTTTTTGGGCCTACCTTGGTCCACCCAGGTTCTCCTTGGGACCTCAGTGTGTGGGATCTCAGTGTGTCCCTGTCCCTATCCAGATCTCTTCTGTTCTTGAGGACTATCTGGATTGAGAGGAAGACAAAAAGGCCATGGTCCCTGGAGACTCTGAGGGAGGGAGAGTCACAGTGGTTAGAGATGCTCAACCAGGAAGTGAGTGGCTGAAAGCTGAGGCAGGCCCAGTGCCCCCCCCCCAACTGAGTGGAGTTTCCTCTGGGGATGGGAAAGCCGAGACCACCATCAGATTATCTATCTAATCAGAAAAGTCTGCTGATGTTTTGCGGTTGCCTGTGATATGTGGGCAAATGGGCGTGAGTGTGCACCCTGGTATACACATCAGAGTAAATGCAGGCATGTGCTGGTGTGTATGAATCTGTGAGCACCCAAAAGCCAGCAGCCACTTCTGGTATGGCACCTAAGTTGGAGATAACTCTTGCGTCCTCCCCCTCACCCTCCCAAGTTCCTGTTTCTAATGGGTCTTGAATCCCAGCTCTGAGAGGTGCCAAGATCCATTTGTTTAAGCAAATGTATGGTACAGGAGCTACAGCAGGATCCTGAGTCACAAGGGCACAATGCCAGCTGGGGAGCCAATGAAGTTGGCAGTCTAATCTCAAGGATGCTAGGTGGCCAGCACCCACCGATGTGAACTTGGACATTCTTACTCCGGGACCTTGATTCAAGGCTGACAAATGTCTGTCCACATTCTACCTCCACCTACCCTTGTAGCAGTGTTAGCTGGTCTGGGGTGTTGTGGTTTGTGGGTCACCCTTTGTCTCCCCATTCCCCAGAGAGGAGCTGACCAAGTAACTTTTGAGGTAGGGCCCTGTTTGAAGACATGTTGTAGGTGTGACTCCTCCCTGAAGAGATGATGATCTCTTGCTATCAGAGACCAGGGGCTCTGGATGTTAAGTGCCTGCACCAAAAGTGCACAATAAAGGGGTTTCCCTCTTGCTCTTGTTTGTGTGGAAGGCTCCAGATCCCATTTTTTCTACTGTCCCTGCTTCCTGGAGGGGTAGCCAGATCACTGTGCTTGGTACACTTCCTGCTAGCAACACAGACTTTGCATTTATTGTACCCCTTGATCATTCAGTGAGAGCAGTGACGGTCATTCCTAGAACTATCAAGGCTTTTTAGAGGGGTCAAAAACCCAGGAGACCAGTGCAGGACAAGATCCACTGGTTAGAAGGCAAAAGGTGGAATCATCACCACACTTTGGTCCCCTTTATTTTATGTACACTAGGAATAGTAGACAAACTTGGCTCCCTCTTACTGGTGAGACTGGGGATCGTCCCTGGAATAAAAGTCTGTTCTTCCTCAGGGATTGGACAGGATACGGGAAATAGTTTTCCTTTCCTTCCTGACTAAGGCAAAAAGGCGGCTTTAGCCCAGGATACAGCTCATGTATCATGCCCATGTCCTGAATCTTGGACTGCCAGAGGTCTTAGTCTGGCAGCTGGTCCAGGGGGGAACCTAGAAGGCAAGAGCCACATCCATTGTTGGGGGATTGGGAGTAGGAGCAGACTCAAAACATGACCCTAGTTCTAAAACCTGGTCTAGATCAGTCCCCTACAGACAAGGAGGGAAGCTGGGGAACTTTTGGGGTGATATGGGTGGGTGTCTAGAGGCTTCCCAGGGCACGGAGGGCACAGGATCCAGGCAGATGTGGCTTGAGTGGCCCAGGGTTTGCCCTGATCACTCTTGTCAGTTTGTGGATGTACCACATCACCAGTAGCAGCCCAGGTGTAAAGTTGCTCTGGCTAGCCTTGAGCTGCTGATTCATGGCAGCAGGCAAGCAGGCATGGAGGGAGGGGGAGAGGGTTCTGGGGATCTTGTTACTACTGGACAAGCCAGTGGGATCCTGGAACGGACTTTGGTTACCCGGCTGTGGGAGGGATGTTGGCCTGACCCTCCAGGAGCATCTGGTTCAGGGGTCTGCACGAGACCCCAGAGAGAAATAGCACATGGAGGTATGAAGCTGGAAGCCCACGTAGGATCCCTCTTTTCTGGAGGCAGGCATACCTTTAGCTCATTCTGGGCTTTGAAGGCCAATCTGGACAGCAGGTGGGATAGATAGAGGGACTAGCCCTGTCCGATGCTTGAAGCAGGCACTTCACATACCAGATTGGGGGTGTGTGTAGGGGGGGAACAGGGGTGTAAAGGAGTCCTAGAAGGGCCTATAGGACCCATCCCCCTGGTTCCTAGACTGGGAAGCTGAGAGTCATTGGCCGCAACAATGGGGCTGGGGATGCAACCTGAGACGACTGGGAGACAGAACTAAATCCCTCCTCCATAGAGATGCAAGTGAACCGATCAGCCCCAGGGGCGGGGCATTCTTGGGCAAGACAAGGAGTTGAGCCAGGAAAAGGAAACAATTGGGATGGGGTATGACTGGTGTACAGGCAGGTGGACCTGACCTGGAGCTGGAGTAGAACCTGGTGTTCTCAAGTTGCTTAGAAAGGGTCCAACTTTCTGGGAGGACAGAAAAAGCTGAAATCCAGAGAGGCACCTGCAAGGACACAAGGGCCAAGAAGTCTAGCGGCGGTATAGGCTGGCTAGGGTGTTTCAACGCCTCCTCTCAACTCAGGTCGAGACTGAGCTATGGGGCAGCTCTCCCCCACAACCCCCCCTTTCCAAGCCTTCCGCCCAACCCCGGAGGCCTCCTCGGGTTTCCGCAGGGGCTGGAGGGCAGGCGGGGGTGTCACGTGCTCAGGGCCCCGGGGCCGGTTGGTCAGTGGGCCGGGAGGGACCACTTAGCCAGCCAGAGACAAGGGTCGGGTGGGAGTTGGCGGTTATAGAGAGTTCAGGGTGACGACCCCGAGAGAAGAGCCGGCAAAGGAAAATCCCAGAGGCGGGCAGGCGGGTGGCCGGCGCGGAGCACGCCCTGCCACGCAGTGACCCGGGGCGCGCGGGCGGAGCCCCTGATCCCGGGTCGGGTCCTGGGGCACGGTGCTCCGGCTGGGGATGAGTTCCCCGCCACCCGCCCGCAAGGGCTTTTACCGCCAGGAGGTGACCAAAACGGCCTGGGAGGTGCGCGCCGTGTACCAGGATCTGCAGTCCGTTGGCTCTGGTGCCTATGGTGCAGTGTGGTGAGCGTTTGCCGGGCGGGGCGGCAGGCAGGGCAGGAGGCAGTTGGCGATTACCGGGCGGGTTCGCTAGCCAAGCCGTCCGCCCCGCAGCTCTGCAGTAGACAGCCGCACTGGCAACAAGGTGGCCATCAAGAAGTTGTACCGGCCCTTCCAGTCGGAGCTGTTTGCCAAGCGCGCCTACAGAGAGTTGCGCCTCCTCAAACACATGCGCCACGAGAACGTGAGTCCAAAGCCCGCCCCAGATGCGGATATTGTGCACTGGCCTCCTCTCATCCTGCCCTCCCCTGCAAATCCTGCCCACCGCCTCTGCTTCCAGGTGCCTGGTACCTCCTACCTAGTTAGCTCTCAGCTTAGGTAACTCAACTGAGGAAAGCGGAGGCAGAGCCCAGACCCCTGCCTGGGTGACACTACAAGTTCAGGCTCCTCTTCAGCTGCTTGGTTTCACCTTTGGTCCACCTCTACCTTTGCAGCCCAGGCAGCGGTCAGGGTATAGTCTAGGTCTAAGGTGTTCCTCAGGTCTCACTCCAAACTCTGCCTTTTTCCTGGAAGGGGCACTTCCTTACCCTGCCCTAGATTTCCCTTTGCCCATCTCCTGAGTCTTCTATTCCAGGCAGATAGGTTTCTGGACCATTCAGGTCAAGGCATAGTACCCAGTTGGGCAACCTTGGCTCTATCATCCTTGGGTCTCTGTATAAAGGGGTTTAAGAAGCAGAACATTACTGTCACCATTGTGGGTGTGTATTTCTTCACACCCATAGGGAAAGCATCTTGTTTTCAGTCCTACCTGCACATGGCTGCTCCTGAGCCAATCCCATCACCATTGCTGGCCATCAGAACATTCTTCCCAGCCAGGGGTATTTATTTATTTATTTATTTATTTATTTATTTATTTATTATTCCTGAGGCTGTGAGTTCTTTCTCTCTCACTTCTGTTCTGTACAGTTGCTCTAGTCCTGATGTTTTAACCCTTCTGGGTCATCAGAGTCAATAGCCCCAAGGAAAAATGAACTCCCCATGGCTAACAACAGACCGACCCCCACTGCTTCATTATCGTCACTCTTGTCTGATCTGGTGGATGGACACCAGCCCTGCTATGCCTGCTTCTTCACTTCTCAGTAAAACTGGAAACAGTAAGAAAACAAACCCAGTAAGCCTGGCAGTGGTGGCACATGCACAGTAGTGGCACATGCACTCGGGAGGCAGAGGCAGATGGGTCTCTGTGAATTCCAGTGCAGCCTGATCTACAGAGTTCATTCTAGGATAGCCAGGGCTACACAGAGAAACTCAAAACCAAAGCCAAACAAAACAAAACAAAACACAAAACAGTAAAAGGCTTTGTTTTCTTGGGTGAAACCACCCCATCCTCAGAGCCCCCAACTTCCACCTACCTACTTGACCTGTACCCTGTACCTGAACCAAGAACTGTGGGTCTCTTCATTCTCTCCCCACTTCTTTGCCAGTCTGTGGCTCACTCCTGTCTTGTCAAGAGCCTTTACATCAAGCTACTGACCTGCCCTCACCTGGCTGTGGTTGCTTTAAGGATGCCTCAACACTTTTTGGGAGGCTGCCAGTGTAGCCTACCTTCTCATGTAGACACTGAGGTTTGGATAGGCTATATGCCCCATTCACACCAGAGATAGGGTTGCCACAGGGCCAGCCCTAGTGTCCTCCTCTTGTTTGTTTGTTTGTTTTAAAGATTTATTTATTTCATGTATGAGAGTACACTGTACACTGTTGCTGTCCTCAGACACACCAGAAGAGGGCATCAGATCCTATTACAGATGGTTGTGAGCCACCATGTGGTTGCTGGGAATTGAACTCAGGACCTCTGCAAGAGCAGTCAGTGCTTTTAACCGCTGAGCCATCTCTTCTAGCCCCTCCTCCTCCTCTTACTCCTCTTCTTACTCCTTTTCTTCCTCCTCCTCAAGCTCTGGTCCTTGGTTCTGGGTCACTCTATACCACGAAAGTGCAGAAGTCATAATCCTTTGATAGACGTACCTTGACCTCGTGGACTCTATTCCTTATCTAATCTTCGGAGTGCACTCAGCTCACAGGTCCACCTTTGAGTTATCTGTCCCCAGGCCTTTCCTGTCCATGCCCTTCCCCCTGGCTTCCACCATGACTAAAGTGGCCATCCATCTGCCCTTTACCTCCTGTCTATTCTTGCCTCATTCTGTCATTGAAACTAGGAGGGCAAATTCAGCATCACATCTTTGTTTAAACCTTTTCCACAGCAGCTCTATGGATCAAAGCCAAACCTGTCCCTGGGATGTGAGTTTGAGGCCCTCATTGGGCTTGCTGTGTTCTCTCCTTGATTCCTCCTTGGCCTGGGTTTCAGCTGCTTGGATTCCCTCTCTGTTTCTTACTCTGCAGGGGTTTTCACTCCTGCTATGGCCATCAGGCACCTGATCGCTCTTTTCTCATTTACTCATCCCTCCTGGTATTTGGATATATGTGGCCCTTCTCAGGGAGGACTCCCTTGACCCCAGAGGTCCTGTCCCCTGACCAAGTACTGGGAAGCCAATGTCACATTGTCTATCTGTTGTCCAACTCCCTCAACCAAAACCTGTGCTTCAATTGGTGCTTCCCTTGGTCTAGACAGCCAGGGGATCGTCCCAGGAATGACCTACCACAGGGTATTCATTCCTCCCAGGGGACTGTCCCCACTTTGGTCTTGGGTCTGCTTCATTGGGTAGGAAAAAGGGGCGGGGGGAGAGACAGAAGACTAAGGGGGCTGGATTGCTCAGAGGCCTGCAGCCAACCCAGACCCGAGACTGCCCCTCCCCCCAGAGAATCCCCGGCTGTCAGCATCCAAAAATAGCCTGTGTCTGTGGGCAAATGTACCAGGATGGGGGCCGAGCTGACAGTGGGGACAGTGGAGGAGACAAGGATAGCTATGGGAGGGTTTTCTGCCTGGAGTACAGTGCCACCCTGGGGGTGCACTGAGGCCTTGCAGCTCCCATGTGCTCTCTATCCTGTCTGCCTGTTGTTCCTCAGGTCATTGGGCTACTGGATGTGTTCACTCCTGATGAGACTCTGGATGACTTCACAGACTTGTAAGTGCTGGTGGCTGAGTGGGTGGCAGGAACCTGGGTGGCTTCTAGGTGTCAGCTTAAGGTTCTGGGTCAGGTTGAAGGCCTTCTCCCCATAGCCCAGTGGTTCTCAACGTTTCTAATGCTGTGACCCTTTAATACAGTTCCTCATGTTGAGGTGACCCCAACCCTAAGATTGTGTTGTTGCTACTTAATAACTGTAATTTTGCTACTGATATGAATTGCAATGGAAATGATAGGTAGGATATCTGATATGGGCCCCCAAAGGGGGTCATAGTCCATGTGAGGGATAGGGTGCACACTGCCCACCACAGTCTACACCACACTCCTATATGCTCTTGGGAGCCATGAACTTGTGTGAGTGATAATACCATTCTCCCTTGTCTATCCTTCCACCCACCTAAACATCTGACCTAGATGCCTTGCGGCTCCAACCCTTGCCCCAGATTCCTGGTTACCCTGTGTGTGGCAGGAGGGGCCTAGGCAGCTTCTTGGTACTGGCTTCAGGTTCTAAGTTGGCTTGAGGTCTTTGTCCCATGGCCCAAGTGAGGGCTGCGATGAATACTGCTCATTCATGCCTCATGACATCCCCATGGACTATTGGTACCTGTGGATACTGGCATACCCTGGTAAAGCCAAACTGTCTCTTAAGTCTGACATTTGGACCCTCACAGTGCCTGAGGTATTGGTACAACTAAACAATCCGACTACCAGTGTCAGGTGCAGCCCTAGCTGCTCACCTGGCATTTGATGACTGTCAGTTGGGAATTTTAAAACCCTGAGGTGGAGTGTGGTGGCACACACACACTTGTAATCCCAGCATTTGGGAGCTAGAGGCAGGAGGGTCAGGATTCCAAGGAGACCCTGTCTCCAAAAACAAAAACAAGGGCTGGAGAGATGGCTCAGCAGTTGAGAGCACTGACTGCTCTTCCAGAGCACCTGGGTTTGATTCCCAGCTCCTATCTTGTAGCTCACAGATTCTGTAACTCTAGTCCCAGAAGAGAAGATACTCTCTTTTGGTCTCCATGAGCATTGTACATGTATGGTCCAAAGATACACATGGAGGCAAAGCATCCATACCTGTAAAAAATAAAATAAAAACAAGACAAGGTTGAGTGTAGTGGTGCAAGCCTTTAATTCCAGCATGTAGACGGCAGAGGTAGAGGCAGATAGCTCTCTGAGTTTGAGGTCATTCTGGTTTACATGGTGAGTTCCAGGCCAGACAGGAGTGAAAAGGGTAACCTCTCCTCAAAAAAACAAAGAGCCCCAAACCCAAACAAAACAACCCTGACATGCAGCCCACTCCCTGCTTGCCATTCTGGAAAGAGGGGATGTGGGCATGGGTTGAGAAGGTGTACTTGCCAAGGACAGGTATGGCCAGAGGGTGGGTTGGTGCCTAACATGGCGTGGTGGGGGTAGAGACATCATAGGATGGCATGGCCCCCAATGCTAGCACTGAATGGGTGCTACAGAGTAATGTGAGGGTGGGGTCTTGCAAGGTGTGAACTGGGCCCAGTGGGGCTAGCCCTAATCCCTTGGCTGCCTCCCTTGCTTCCACAGCTACCTGGTGATGCCATTCATGGGCACTGATCTGGGCAAACTCATGAAGCATGAGACTCTGAGTGAAGACAGAATCCAGTTTCTTGTGTATCAGATGCTGAAGGGGCTGAAGGTAGACTTTGTTGAGGTGGCCATAGGGAGGTGGGCAGAGCCTCCTGTTTGGGCAGGGTAAGGGCTCTGTGGCTTGGAGTACCTTGAGCTGATGGCTGCTGAACTCTCTCTTTCCCACAGTATATACATGCTGCTGGTGTCATCCACAGAGTGAGTCCTGGCGGGGCTGGGAGATTAACTCTGCGCCTCCCCAACTGTATAGACAGAAGTGTTCAATCCCAGTGCCCATTGCTTAACTGTGAAGGGCAAGATAGGACTGTGGTGAGGATGCATGTAGTCCCCAGCTTTCCCTGGGGACTCAGCCCCTCTGTCCTTCCCCAAAGGCCAGTTTTGGTGGCCCTAGTAAAGTGCTCCCTGGGTCCTGCTCTGGCAGGTGGGTCATAGTGGCCACTTTTCTTCTCTCAGGACTTGAAGCCTGGAAACCTGGCTGTGAATGAGGACTGTGAGCTGAAGGTATCACTGAAAGGGGTAGATGACCAAGGCAGGGGGTGGGGGATCCCTTCCACCCCCTACTGGCCTGGTTGACTTTTGGCCTAGACAAAGGGACAGACCTCAGACATTTGGGCAGAGGCTGAACAACTATTAGGCAAAGAGTGGGCGAATATCCCTAGTCACTCGGGGCTCGTGATTAGGGGATGGTGAAACAGGAAAACTCTTAGCTTTTGCTCCTGAGGTTGGTAGGGCCAGGTGCACTGACCACAGGGAGAATTGGGGGGGGGGGGGGGCCTCAAGACCAAAGAATGGCAAAAGGCTCCTGCATGGAAACCTCAAGCCCAGCTCTCTTAGGGTCTTCTGGACCACATTTGGTCTATCCTCAGTGTCTAAGTTCCACCTCCCTGGTACTTCTTTAGATCCTAGACTTTGGCCTTGCCAGGCAGGCAGACAGTGAGATGACGGGATATGTGGTAACCCGGTGGTATCGGGCACCAGAAGTCATCTTGAATTGGATGCGCTACACGCAGACAGGTAAGAGGCTACCCAGAGACTAGGGCACACCATCCACACTTACACATTCATTCTATTTTTAAATTATTTTAGTAATATTGGGGATGGAACCCAGAGTCTTACTCATGCTAGACAAGTGTCCTGTCATTGAGCTATATCTCAGCCTTTCTTTTTTCTTTCTTTCTTTTCCTTTCTCCATTTCTATTTTTTTTTGAGAAAGAATATATATATATATATTTGGTTTGGTTGTTTGGTTTTATTAAAGATTTATTTATTTATTATACTATAAGTACACTGTAGCTGTCTTCAAACACACCAGAAGAGGGCATCAGATCTCATTACAGATGGTGGTGAGCCACCATATGTGGTTGCTGGGATTTGAACTCATGACCTCTGGAAGAGCAGTCAATGCTCTTAATCACTGAGCCATCTCTCCAGCCCTAGTTTGGTTGTTTTGAAGACAGGGTCTTACTATGTAGCTCTGGCTATTTCCAGAACTCACTATTTAGACCAGGCTGGCCTCGAACTCACAGAGATCTACTTGCCTCTGCTTTATTTATTTATTTAGAGATCCTCTGTAGCCCTGGCTGGCCTGGAACTTACTGGGTAGATCAGACTGGCCTTGAATCCAGAGTGCTTGCTTCTGTTAAGAGCTGGGAATTAAAGGCTATATTACCATCTCCAGCCTCTTCTTGATTTTTATAAGAACTTATTTTATTATTTTATGTGTTTAAGTACTTATCTGTGTTTATCTATACATGCAGATACATGTATCTATATATCACTTGTGTACTTCGTGCCTGCAGAGGTCAGAAGGTGGCATTGGATTCTCTAGAACTGGAGTCACAGATAGCTGTGAACTGTTATTTAGGTGCTGGAAACCAAGCCAAGGTCTTCTGGAATGGCATCCCATGCTCTTAACTGATTAGCTACCTTTAGCTCCCGTCATTCCTTGATAGGGAGCCATTTGTAGGCACTACCTCTGGGAAGTTAGTGAGCTGGTGTGGGACTCTGTCACTCTTCTCAGTGCCAGCCTCTGTTCTGTGCCTATGTGCACATTTCCCTGTCATGTATACTAGTCTCCCATATGTGGTCTCTTGTGTGTCTCCTTCTCTTGGCCTTCATGAATATGAATGCTACCTTTGTGTGTGGGGCACTGATGGGACTTCTCAGTGGACATTTGGTCCGTTGGCTGCATCATGGCGGAGATGATTACTGGAAAGATCCTGTTCAAAGGCAATGACCGTATCCTTCTATGTAGAGCATCCTTTGACTTCGGCCAAGGTGTGGGTGCTGGGTGGGCCACCCTCTGCCCCTGCATTGTATTCCTCCTGACCTTGGTATAGACCTGGACCAGCTGAAGGAGATCATGAAGATCACAGGGACACCCCCTCCTGAGTTTGTACAGAAGCTGCAGAGTGCTGAGGTCAGTGGGGCAGTAGGTGGTAGGCTGGACTTAGGCTTGGGGGCTGGCCTATCACCTTTCTTCCCTCACAGGCCAAGAACTACATGGAAGGTCTACCTGAGTTGGAAAAGAAGGATTTTGCCTCTGTCCTGACCAACGCAAGCCCTCAGGGTAGGGCTGGATGGGGTGAAGGTTTCAGGCTACTGGATGAGTATGTCCTCTCCTGTGGCTTGGCCTGATTTGCTCTTCCCACAGCTGTGAATCTCCTGGAGAAGATGCTGGTACTAGATGCAGAACAGCGGGTGACAGCAGCCGAGGCATTAGCCCATCCATACTTTGAGTCCCTTCGGGACACTGAAGATGAGCCCAAGGCCCAGAAATACGATGACTCCTTTGATGATGTAGACCGCACCCTTGAGGAATGGAAGCGTGAGTTTCACACAGTGTCTGACTTTGGACCCTGGGCACTCGACCTGTGTGGATGAGCCTCTGCCCCTGGGTTGCAAGTCAGATAAGAGCTTGGGAGGTCAAAGGGCATTGTGGGGCAGTGCCACTCAACCAGGTTGACTTCTGGCTAGGGCGGAAGGCTGTGGTAAAGAGTGTCCTTTGCAGGAGCTCTGACAAAGGCTGGCATGTGATGGATCCCGAGAACTGTGGAGCGTCTGTGTGTGCTTTGTGCCCTTGGCTTACTAATTTCCTGGCCTTTCTTTCCCCAGTCCCTGTATTGCCCAGCATACTCGTGTCTAGCCCTCTCTATTTCCACCTGTCCATGTCCTTATGACTTTCTTCTCAGACTTTTAAAATTTATCCTTACCTCTCTTTACTCCTTTTCGGAACCTCCCCTGAAACAACTATATCTCCCCCCCCCCCCTTCAAACTGAGCCATCACTCCAGTCAGAGTTTGCCTCCTTTTTTTTTTAAAAAAAGAATTATTTATTTTATGAATATGAGTACACTGTAGCTGTCTTCAGACACACCAGAAGAGGGCATCTGATCCCATTACAGATGGTTGTGAGCCACCCTGTGGTTGCTGGGAATTGAACTCAGGACTTCTGGAAGAGCAGTCAGTGCAACCGCTGAGCCATCTCTATCTTATGTTCTGCCCATGGAAGACAGTTTATTCCCATGCAGGCCCAAAGGCCCAGCTTTTCACTCTCATCTCCAGTCCCAGATCCTTCCATAGCTTTGCACCGAACCTCCAGGTTCTGGGCAGAGTTTCCTCTCTTTGAGAACTGGCCTCAGAGGAGCCTTCTCAGTTTGCCTACTGTTCCCTGAACTGGAACTAGCCTTGGGTGTCTGCTCCAGACTGGCAGGTCCAACCTGGGGAGTATGGAGGTCTGAGGACATATCCACTGGGACATGCTATCTCTTGTTTTGTCCGACTCGGACCCCAGGCCCTGTTCTTGCACCCTAGTGTGGGAAAGACTGGGTGGGTTGAGGTTCTCAAATCATGTCCTGAAAGTCCTGACAGGTGTTCTTCCCTCCTGTGTTCTCCTGTGCTTATGAGTTTGGCTCTGTGTGATGAAACCATTCTGCTGCTAAGCAAAATAACTCCCTTAACCACGGGCCACAAGATCTGTTATGTGGTCTCAATCCACACGCTGTGGCCGAGTACTTTTGCTTTCACCATAGACCACAGGGGACACACAACTGAGCCCTTGAGTAGGCACACACACTTTCTTCTCCGCTTCCTCTTTTTTTTTTTTAATACAAACTTCTCTTTTTTTTTTTTTTTTTTCAAAAAACAAGCTTTCAACGTTTGTTTCCTGGGGGAGATCTAGCTTCACAGCAGTCTTCAGTTTTTAAGTGGATTGGCCCATTTAGGATTAGATTAAAGGCCCATGGGCCGCTGGCTTCTTCCCTTAGTTGAAAGCCTTCTAACTGTATCGTTTGCTTCTCTTCGATTCCTGCAGGTGTTACTTACAAGGAAGTGCTCAGCTTCAAGCCTCCCAGGCAGCTAGGAGCCAGAGTTCCAAAGGAGACGGCTCTGTGAAGACCTCTGGGTGGTCTGGGGGTATCCTAAGGAGGCTGGCTGGGAGCTTCACGGGCACCTTGGCTTCCCTTCCCTGGCAGAGGAATCCTGGTTAGCACCCTGACAGTGCCTGAAGCTTGTATCTAAGTCATCCGCCTGGAAAGGCTGTGTAGACCCTTGAATCGTGAACCCTCCATCTCCAAACCCGTTCTTCAGTTTTTGAGTGCCCCAGATGACCCTGGCACAACATCTAAGCTTTCTGTTCAAGACCCCTAACCAACATGGGACTAGCCTTTGAATTCTGGTGTTGTGCATGAAACCAGTGTTTGTGAAAAAACCTCAAAGTGGGCAGAGCTTAGGAGACAAGTGCTAGGCCCGAGCTCTGTTTGCTCTGGACAATGCCAAGGCCAACTCCTGAGACAGAAGGAGATAGAGGTTTTGGGGACACTGACTCAGGGACATCATCCCTTCTGGGAGCGGGTGGATTCTCTTACACCCTTAGCCTGGAATGTAAACCAGCCATTTGGTGTACCTAAGTGGCTGGGGGCAAATAAACCCTTTTGTAGATCTTCCATTCTGGTTGTGTGGCCCCATGCCTGAGCACCCATCAGTTCTCCAAGATGCTGCTTTATGTACAAAAAGGAGGTAACCTGAGCTCTCTGTCCTCCAGTTAATAGAGGTGCCAGTCCCTCACTCTTACCAGGCCAAAGTGCTGGTGCCACCCAGTCCTCGCCAGTGGTCTTCAAGCCACATTAGGGCTTGGCCCCCTCCCTTCTTGAATGACTATACTCTTAAGGTTTAGAGTCTGAGCAGGGAGTCTGGAGCCAGATGCAAGGGAGGATGATGGGGGAGATGATTCTAAGACTCAGAGAGAGGGATGCTCCTTTCTTTCTGAGTTTGCAACATTTGCCTTCCAGTGGTCCAAACTTCTAGTGAGGAAGGCTTAGAGGCTCTCTGAGACCCAGAGAGGTGGGTTCTACTCTCTGACCAGCAACTTAGCTCTCTACCGGCATTGCCCTGGCAGCCTCCCTGAACCCATACTGTCATCTGCAAGCCACTAGACACGGGCTGCCTAGACACAAGCCACACTTGGGCTGGTTAGATGGTTCATGTTCTTCCCCATGTCCCAAGGACAGGTGCAACAAGGCAGGACATAAGGATGAGGCCTTTCATTCCCGTCATTTGTCAAGTTCCAGGCAAATACACTTTGCCCTGTCTAATCTGGTCAGAGGAGATGCCCTGACCATGGCTCCTCTGCCTGAGCCCCCTTGTGATAACACCATGGTCCAAGAATTCAAATACTTCACTTGATTATGGACGTGTGGCTCACTGCATGCCCTACCCCACAATCCACACAATCCAGGGTGGCCAATCATGAGTGTCCTGAATTTCTCTGCTTGATGCCTTTGGCCTTTAGAAGATGGAGAAACCTGGCTTCCCCAGAACCTGGGCCTGAACTCCCAACTCCTGAGTGTGCAGTGGGCACCTACTCCTAACCACTCCAGGGCTCTTTGGTTTTCCCTGTACATGATAGTTGCGTGGGTTCCTATCGTAGATGTCAGTGGCAGCCTTGCCCCCTTCCCTCATCATCCAGGGCGTGTGTCTGGTCCCCAACCCACATCTTGGGGCATCTTGCTTTGGGCAGCATGATGGGACACACCTGTAATCCCAGCACTCACTTTGGAACTGGAGGCAAGCCTGGACTATGGAACAAAATACATATATACACAACCTTAGGTCATATTTGAGCTCATGTCTCCTTTGTTCCTCCTTCCCAAGGCCCCCCTCTTCCTCACCCTTCCTTGCTCAGAACCCTCTGCCCTTCCTAACCTCACACTGGGCTGCAGTTTTCCTGGCTGGCCTGGCGTCTTATATAACCCTTCCATTCCAGTGGTCTCTTTCTCACCTGTGGCCTTCCTGTCAGTCCCTTCTGGAAGTTCAGTGCCTTGATCTAGCCCAGGCTAGCCCCTGCATGCACTTACATACACACCCTGCTCTCTTCGCTCCTCTTCATCCTTCACCTGGAGAAACACACTGGTTGTGGTTGACAGTTGGCATTTCTCATTCTGTGGCCTAATCCATCAGGTTAGGCTGGGAGGACGCTGGGGGCAAGAACAGCGGCCTGAGGACAAGCAACTCTGTCTTCCCACCCATTTCAAGAGGGACACTGGAGCCGGTACTGGTCGCAGTCTCCGGGCCACACGTAGTTGGCTGTGGCACTACAGCTGAAGCCCGAGATAGAGAGGGAGGGAGGGAGGGAGGGAGGGAGGGAGGGAAGGAGGACCGCAGATCCAGAGAGGCCAGCGCGCATCCTAAGGGAACTCAGCCTTCTGGTCTACTCCACCCTAATCTCGCCTAGGGGCGGGCCGGAGTCTGTAAAAGAGGAAGCCGGAAGTTAGGCGTTTGACGCCACGCTTAGCTCAGTTACCAGCGGTCCGCTTCTGACTGTCTGGCGGGCTTGAGCCCGGACCTGGGCCTGGGGTGGTTCCCTCTTGCCCAGGTCCAGTGTCCACTACCCGGCTCTGTCCCAAGCGAGGGCTGTTTACGTGCATACTGTTAGACGAGGCTGGGCAGTGCAATCACCTGCCGGCAGAGGGCGTGTTGCATTAGAGCGGCTCAAAGTGACCACGGTGTAGCCATGGGCACAGCACTTGTGTACCACGAGGACATGACAGCCACCCGACTGCTCTGGGATGAGTAAGTGTGTCTTGACAGAAGTAGGGGGCCGGGAGGGAACCCTGAACACTGAGATCCTTGTCTGCTCCAGCCCCGAGTGCGAAATTGAGTGCCCAGAGCGCCTGACAGCTGCCCTGGATGGCCTGCGGCAGCGTGGCCTGGAAGAAAGGTGCCTGTGTTTGTCAGCTTGTGAGGCATCAGAGGAAGAGTTGGGCCTGGTACACAGGTCAGACTATGACAGGTCTGGCGACCTGAACCTGTTATAGCCCCGCTAGCATTCCCTTGGGTTCACCATGGTGTGGGCTAAAAGGGAGTACTGGGTGGGCACTCCCACCAGGAATCTCTACTCCTTTTCTTCCTGTACTGCTGGTGGCCTGCCTGCTGATCTGCAGCCCGGAATATATAGCCTTGGTGCAGATGACCCAGACCCTGGACAAAGAGGAGCTTCACGAACTGTCTAAGCAGTATGATGCTGTCTACTTCCACCCGGTGCGAGCCAGCACATACACCCATTCACTCAGATTTATGTCCATATGCCTGCCTAGGTGTATTTACATGCAAGTCTGCTCACCTGCCAGTGTCTTCTTGTTCATGCTTTATGACCATACCCTGCCATGTTTTGCTTGCTACACTGTCCCAGCCTTGTCTGCTCAGGGGTGGGAAACTTGCAACCTGGGACAAGCAGGTCATGCAGCAGGCTGAGTTGCACTCTGGCCCACAGGACACTTTTCACTGTGCCCGGCTGGCAGCGGGGGCTGCACTGCAGCTGGTGGATGCTGTGCTAACAGGAGCTGTGCACAATGGGCTTGCCCTGGTGAGGTGAGAACCACCCTCCTCCCCTGGCTGTCTGTGTGTGACCCTGTGAGGGGACAGAATGACTCTGACTTGTCCCATGTCTCCTTTTTACACCCCAGGCCTCCAGGGCACCATAGTCAGAGGGCAGCTGCCAATGGATTCTGTGTGTTCAACAATGTGGCTATAGCAGCCAAACATGCCAAGCAGAAATACGGGCTGCAGAGGTGCGTCCAAGCTTGAGCTGCAAGTGTGGGGGACCCAAACTAACAGGCAGAGGTGGAGCTGCTGGTCAAGAGATCCCACCTAGCTCCCTCCACTCCTGGCTGGGCTCTTAGCCTAAAGGTGGAAAGGCAGCTACTTTCAGTAATCTCCAGCATTGTCTGAATTTAGGATTCTCATTGTCGATTGGGATGTCCACCATGGCCAGGGCATTCAATATATCTTCAACGATGACCCCAGGTGAGCTGGGGTGTGGACACAGCCCTTCTCAGCAATGTGCCACTTTGGGGATAAAATTCAAGTGGTGAGACTAGGGGCGCTAGGAGTCAGGGTTCTTTGAGAAAGCTGTGGAGTTGCTAAGGGACCTCACTTCTGACCTGGCCAATTGTCTACAGTGTCCTTTATTTCTCCTGGCATCGCTATGAGCATGGAAGCTTCTGGCCATTCCTCCCAGAGTCTGATGCAGATGCAGTTGGCCAAGGGCGGGGCCGAGGTTTCACTGTCAATTTGCCCTGGAACCAGGTACCAAGTCCCCCCTCCTCCGTACAGCTTACCTCTCTGGCTCCCTAGCTTGGTATGTGTGTGTGTGTGTGTGTGTGTGAATGTCACCTGGGGAATTCTGCCAGAGTCTCCCTGGAGTTTGGATCCCAGGGGTGAAGACCCTGAAGTCCTCATTTGTAGGGCTGGCCCTCTGATGCCTGCTTTGCTTTTGTTGCAGGTTGGGATGGGGAATGCTGACTATTTGGCTGCCTTCCTGCATGTGCTGCTCCCGTTGGCCTTTGAGGTGACTGTGTGGTGGGTGTTCCTCAGGGTGGGAGACCCTAGGCTTACCCAGAGTCCCACTGTGAAGGCAGGAGAGTTGAAAGCCATTCCATCAGTGTATGAATGGACTCTTGGGAGCAGGGAAGGTGCCTCAGAAAGTCTGATATTATGTGAGTGGGTAGCACTGGGACCTCCCTGTCACCTGGGCTATTGTTATTTTTGGCACCTTTCCACTGGATTCTGCCTACAGTTTGATCCTGAGCTGGTGCTGGTGTCAGCAGGATTTGACTCTGCTATCGGTGACCCTGAGGTGAGAACATGGCCTGGCTGGGGAGTAATCTAAGGTCCTGGGCCTAGGTCCTTATCATACTTACTGTGTTTCAGGGGCAGATGCAGGCCACACCTGAGTGCTTTGCCCATCTCACACAGCTGCTGCAGGTGCTGGCTGGTGGCCGGATTTGTGCTGTGTTAGAGGTAACTGCTCAAGGGCCAGGGGAGGTCACCAGATGTAAGCGTCAGTCAAAGTTAGGTGTTCTGCCTGGTACAGCCACTCACACTAGTGACATCCTTCCTCTGTCCCATCTTAACACTCTTCCTAGGGTGGATACCACTTGGAGTCCCTAGCACAGTCAGTGTGCATGATGGTGCAGTCACTGCTTGGAGACCCCACACCTCCCCTTCTGGGGCTCATGGTGCCATGTCAGAGGTTTGAAGACTGGAGAGCCGGAGGGGGGCTGAGAGGGGAGTCAGGCTTACAACTCTTCTTCTTCCCATAGTGCCCTGGAGTCCATCCAGAGTGTCCGGACAGCCCAGACCCCTCACTGGACAAGCCTCCAGCAAAGTCAGTATGGCCTGGACCTGGGTTGGTGGCTCTACCCTGGGCTTCTTTGCAGTGACTGTGACTCTGAACTGTTTAGATGTGGCCCCAGTTCTGAGTTCCAGCACCCACTCTCCTGAAGGGAGGTCTCTGCCTGTGCTTGGTGAGAGTCTCACATGTATAGTAGCAGAGGATTCACTGAGCCCCCTCCTGGACGAACCGTGCCTCCGCCCTACACCCCCAATCTGTACAGCAGTTGCCTTGACTGTGCCGGGTGCTGCTTTGGCCTTACCACCTGGAGTGCTCCATCAAGAAGGGTCAGTCTCGAGGGAGGAGACCGAAGCCTGGGCCAGGTGAGGAGAGAGGATCTGGGGATTCGGCTGTCCATGCCTTGCAGCTGTGTCACTGACACAATGATACTTGATTTCCATGTCCCTCTGGCCTGCTCCTCATAGGCTGCACAAGTTTCAGGATGAGGGTCTTGCTGCACTGGGGAAGATTCTGTATCTCTTAGATGGAATCCTGGATGGGCAGGTAGGGTTGCCAGGGGTGCTGCTGAAGATAGTGGCGGTGGTATGTACAGGGGACTGATATGTTACCTTGGGCAGGGTTCAGGAAACACTCTTTGGCAAAGAGAAAGTAGACACTTTAAAGTGTAGTTTTAAGCAGCTTGCTTTTAGAGCCGGGGTGATTTGACCTTGTAGTGTAGGGAAAGCAGCCATTTGGAAAAGACCACAACAAAGCATAAATGGGTTTAACCTAAGGTCTGGGAGTTGGCATTGACTCCTCAGAGTGCTCCCAAGAGGGTGTGTGTGCTAGTCTCTAACTCCTCTGCCTGTTATTCATTCTACAGATAAGCAGTGCCATAGCAACCACAGCTGCCCTTGCCACAGCAGCAACTGTGGATGTGCTCATTCAGAGATGCCTAGCCCACAGAGCTCAGAGGTAAACTCTGCTTGGTTGACTTGAGTCCCCAAGGACCTGGGAGTACCCACTAATGGCATAGGGTGGGCTCTTGAATGGATTCTGGACAAAGTGAGCCCAGCCTATCCTGGGTCAACTTCTTAGGCTGTTCTGTGTGGCCCTGGGACAACTGGATCGACCCCTGGACCTTGCAGATGATGGGTACGATTCTTTAGCTTATCCATTTCAGTTGTGCATGAACAGGTAGCGGGCATGTGATTGGGAATCCAGGGTTAGTGTGGGGTGAGGACACTGTAGTGTATGTGTGTGTGTGTGTGTGTGTGTGTGTGTGTGTGTGGCTTTCCATAAGTGCAGTTTGAGAGTAGGTGCCCCAGAAAGCAGTGCCATACCAAGCTGACAGTCACTTACGCCTCCCCAACCCCAGCTGGGCCCCAAGCTCTCCTCTATCCTTTGTTGTTAAGCTCTGGGAAGGGTGAGCAGGGTCTCATGTATGTGTGTACATGTCCATGGTGCTTTCTCCTGGGAAGGAGAATTCTGTGGCTCAACATCCGGGGCAAGGAGGCAGCCATCTGGTCCATGTTCCACTTCTCCACTCCGCTGCCACAGGTGAGTGGCTGTGTTGTGGTTGGACAGGTTCTCACTGCGCCCTTTTGCCCCCATTATTCTAGGGGGTTCCTGTTTGCAACCCAGGGTCCCTGAGATTGGGGGTGGGTGGGTGACAGGAACCAGTAGCAGTGTCATCTATATGAGAGTCTGAGGCTCTGCTGTTGTCCCTACAGACAACTGGGGGATTTCTGAGCTTCATCTTGGGTCTGGTACTGCCCTTGGCCTATGGGTTCCAGCCTGACGTGGTGTTAATGGCACTGGGGCCTGAACATGGCCTGCAGAATGCCCAAGCTGCTCTCTTGGCTGCAATGCTTCGGAGCCCAGTAGGGGGCCGAATTCTAGCTGTAGTGGAAGAGGTAAACTGGGCAGGGTGGATACGTTGTATGGGTGGAAGGTGGACAGAAACAATTGTCTCATTGTCCCCCAATCCCCACTATCTCTGAGTCAGGAATCCATAATCCACCTTGCAAGGACCCTGGCGCAGGTATTGCATGGAGAAACACCCCCTAGTCTGGGCCCTTTCTCGATGGCCTCTCCAGACGAGATCCAGGCCCTTATGTTTCTAAGAGCTCAGCTGGAGCCTCGGTGGAAGTTGCTGCAGGTGGCTGGTGAGGCACATAGGGGCGAGGGCGAGGCCCTACTTTAGAACTACGTGGAGCCAGCTTCACCGACGGGCCAATTGTGCTTTTCCAGCTCCTCCACCGTAACCGTGATCGCCAGTCGTTTGAAATCGGTCAAGGTGGGCAATTCCTACTTGAAGAGCACGCTCGGGCCCCAGCGAACCATGGCCCGAGACCTACGTCCCACCTGCGGCCCAGGCTTCCTACCTCCAGAGCAATAAACATAGGCTAAACAGAACACACCTCTGCCTCCCTTACTGAGTGCACGTTCAGCAAATTATCTGAGAGGCTAGGCTCTGGTTATCTGAGGCTGCGGCCCCGCCCCACCTACGGCCACATCCGTTGACGTAATTCCGGTGCGTCTCTTGCCGCTGTCTGCGGTCGCGTGGGTGTGACGCCAGAGCGGCGGGATTCCCATTTCTGGCGTCCTGGACTTGCAGGCTGGTTATGGGACGCATGCATTCGGTCGGTAAGCTTGTCACGGTTCGAAAGACCTCGGGACGAGCGCCGGGTGGCGGCTGAGGGCTGCGAGGACGCCGGGTGTGGCCTCTTGCACCGCGAAACCTGAGACGCAGACGCTTAGTTCCCGGGTGTGAAGCGACGAGTTGTTGGCTTTTTTGCCCTGGCCCACCTGCGGTCGCTCTGGCCTTTGAGAGCGTGAAGTGACTCCTAGGTGCAAAGTTTACCAGTCGGGGGTCCAGGGCTGAAAAGAGAGTGAATATGGCCAGCATCACCCAGCTGTTCGATGACCTCTGCGAGGCTCTCTTACCTGCTGCCCAGGTTCGCCCCGGCCAGCGCAGCGTGAACAGGAAGAGGGCAAAGCTGAGCCTTAAGAGGGTAGCCTACAATGCTCTTTTCGCAAATCTTTTTCAAGAGGACACCCATCAGCGGCAGCCTGACTCGTCGAAGCTCCCTGTGAAAAACAAGGTCCTCATGCTGTCCTTCGATTTGAGGGTGGGGGGCTTGGGGCCAGAGGCTGACCGTTTGGAGGAGCTTGTGGAGAAACTTGAAGCAGCCCCTGACTGTCCTTTTGTGGAGGTGGGATCAGTGTTGGACCTCTTAGTTCAGCTGGCAGGAAGTGGCCCCCCTCAAGTGCTGCGCAGAAAACGGGATTACTTCTTTAACAACAAGCACGCAGGCCGAAACGTACCCTACAGCGGCTACGATTGCTATGACTTGAGTGTGTTTGAAATGGACGTTCGGTCACTTATCTCTGGGGAGGAGAATTTGTGTCATAACACGGTCCAGGAAGCGCTTCAGGTGATGGAGGCTGCCCCAGGCACTGGCCTGCCCACCGTTGGGCTCTTCTCAATTGGTGACTCTTGTAGTGACAGGTTTGAGAGAGACACCAGGGTCTCACTCTTTGGTGCACTTGTGCATAGCCGCACATATGACATGGACGTGCGACTGGACCTGCCCCCTGTGCCAGACAGCGCCGACTTCTCTGGATTGGCCATCAAGGTAGTATTTCTTTCCCCTTCAGTATCCTAGAGGTTTGGGAAATACTTTTATTTGGTAGTGCTGGCAAGCTCCTGTCCAAGCATCAGGTAATCAAACAGTCATGAAGTAGAGGTGTTGGGGAGGGCATGATGGCATCCTCTTGCACAGGTATGTGCTAGCTGCTCACCTGCAGGCAAAAACAACACACAACTTTTCCATCTTTTTCCTCAAGAGCTTGTTAAATCACTTCTCTAGTGCTGTTAGTTAAAAAATCAGATTACTTAAAATAAAGTGAAGTCTATTCTTCAGTTGTAGAAGCCACATTTCAAATATGCCTGCTATGCATGCTTTGTGGTGTACTTCCTCACTTGTAACATGGGTTTCTCCATTCCACCACCAAGTCACTGAGTAAATTGTCATAGTCTCTTGTATTTTATTACTTTGCAAATTTTGTTACGAGGACAAACTATTACTACTCAGTTTTGTTTTTAGTTTTTCTCGAGACAGGGTTTCTCTGTGTAACAGCCCTGGCTGTCCTGGACTAGCTTTGGAGATCAGGCTGGCCTCGAACTCACAGAGCTCTTCTGGCCTCTGCTTCCTGAGTGCTGGGATTACAGTACCATGTCTGGCCCTCAGTTATTATTACTTTTTTTTTAATGAAGTGTTTATTTCTGAGTTTAAAGGATGGTACAGCAAAATCTTGGTATGCATAAATTTCTCTAGGTTTAGTATAATTTTTTTTTTTTTTTTGGTTTTTCGAGACAGGGTTTTTCTGTGTAGCCCTGGCTGTCCTGGAACTCCCTCTGTAGACCAGGCTGGCCTCGAACTCAGAAATCCACCTGCCTCTGCCTCCCGAGTGCTGTGATTAAAGGCGTGTGCCACCACTGCCCGGCTTATAATATTCTTTTTCTTCTGAGTGCTGAGGGATTGGGGTGGGTAGGGACAGGGTTTCAGTGTAGTTCATGCTAGCCTCAAACACATGGAGATCTTCCTGCCTCAGCTCCAGGGTGCTGGGTTTTCCATAAGACTTTTTATGTTGTTTTCCCTAAATTGAGGCCATGCTGTATGTGAAATAAAAAAGTAATACCTTGTGTTTTGTGGTAGGTCACTCTGTGCAGCCCAATCTGGTTCCAGACTCAATTCTACCTCAACCTCAGTGCCGGGATAACAGGCACGCACCTCCATACCTGCCTAGAATTTGATAGTGGATTATTTTAATTCTTTATGTGAGGTATTGTGGAGGGGTACATTGTAGAATACATGGAAATTTGAGGAAAAATAGACTACTTTGCTAGGCCTGTCCCTCTAGGGAATAAATGGATGTTGATAAAGATCTAGAATCTTCTATCACACTTAATAAATGCATACAGAAAGAGGTGGATAGTGAATCACTTCTCTCTGTGGTCTCCAGGTCCCACAGATTGTGGATCAGTGGGAAGATGAAGGTTTCCAATCAGCTTCCAATTTAACTCCCGACTCCCAGTCTGAACCAAGCATGACCCCGGATTTGGACCTGTGGGAAGCTGTGCTCACATATGAAGCCAGCAAGCGGAGGTGCTGGGAGCGTATTGGATGGTATGTGACCTTTTGCTTTTTTAAGTGCACTGTGCCTGTGCCCTATATCAACAGCTCACTTAGAAACCTGAGGCAGTTATTTGTAGAAATATCAGTGTTGAGATTAAGAGGCTGACATTTCAGGTAAGCTAGTGTACAATCTTGTCTGACACCTGTGTGGCACACTTCACCTCAGTGGAGTTACCTCTGCAGTTCATACTTATTCAGTCTTTCTTTCCACCAGTACTGTTAGACAGGTGTCCTAGAGCAGCTAGTAGGCTGTGTGGTCAATGCCTGGGAAATGCTCCCAAGAAACCTATTCATGAGTGGAAGTGATGGGTGTGGTGCCTTCTGCAGGTAGAAGCATCAGCCATAACAGCCTTTCCCTTAGTGGCTGACGTTGGCTGAGCCTGGAGCCACATACACTGTGATATCTGGGTTTGGGGGTGGGGTCTCTGTCTCACTTCCTCTCATGGTCTGCGTTGGTACCCTTTGGAGACACTGAGGATGTGTATTTCACAGATGTTTGTTCACATCTTTTACTACTCAGTCTGGGAAAACAGGTGAGAAGCACTGAAGTAAAAATAAAAAGTCAGAGCTAGGAGTCATGTGCCATCTGATGCAGCCTCTGGTGCCCTACAGGGTCTCTGAGAGGAGCACATGGTCAGGGGGAATGATAAAGCCTTTTTGCGTGTAGGGCACTGCCTCTATATGAGGGACTTTCCTAGGTGTGGTCATAAGTGCCATTTTGTTCCCTCATGGGATGGCCAGCTCCTTGCTTTGTAGCTTAAATGGTGTTGATAGTTGTCTTGTCTTTCAGAGCCCTCTCTGTCCTGTAGCTTCACAGTAGGGTTTTGGTTCTGCCTTGTTTATATAAAGCAAATGTTCCTCTTAACTACCAATCCCTTAAATGGTGAGAAACTGACCTTACAGTCTACTGCTTTAATTTATAAATATTTATAGTCTTATTCATCTGTAACTTTTATGGGTCGTTGTTTGGGAGGCATGGTCACTTAGCAGCTCATTTGTTTTCCACTGTGAACACACTTCATCCTTTGGTGTTTTCCAAAGCACTCCAGCAGTGTTTCCTGCAAGGAGGACTGTATTCCCAAGTGTAGTTTGAGACAGGGTCTTGTTGTGTTGCTCAGGCTAGTCTCAAAATCCTTACTCAAGGATTCTTCCTACATCAGCTCCTCAAGTAGCTGGTACCATACATACGCATCACTGTCCCTGGTGTCTGAGGGATTCTAATGGAGGGTCTTAAGAGGAAGAGCACTACCAGTAACTAGGAGAAAGAATGGGAATAAGATTTGGTCATTCAGTCTCTAGGGTTACATGGCAGACCGAGAGATTAGTTATAGAAATCAAGAAATGGGGCTGAAGAGATAGATGTCTCTGGCTAGGAGAACTGAATGCTCTTCCAGAGGACCCAGTTCCCAGCACTTCACAGTGATGCACACCTTTAATTCCAGGAAGCAGGAGGCAGAGGCAGGCAAATCTCTGAGTTTGAAACCAGCCTGGTCTCTATAGAGTGAGCTCTAGGATAGCCAGGGCTACACAGAGAAATCTTGTCTTCCAACAAACAAACAAACTTAACAACAACAACAAAACAAAATATGACAGCTAACTATAACAAATGTCAGAAGGGGATCTGATGCCCTCTTCTGGCCTCTGAGGGTATGAGGCATACATGTGGTACACAGACATACATGTAAGCAAAACAATCAGTCAAGCATCCATGTATATAAAGTGAAAAGAAATTTTAAAAAAAAATCAAGAAGCTCGTTGTGGTAGGAAATAATGCCTTTGTTGGGTCCAAAACATTGTTTTGTTTTTAAAGATTTATCTATTGATTTCATGTATGTGAGTGCACTGTTGCTGTCTTCAGACATACCAGAAGAAGGTATTAGATGCCCATTACAGATGGTTATGAGCCACCATGTGGTTGCTGGGAATTGAACTCAGGACCTCTGGAAGAACAGTCAATGTTCTTAACTGCTGAGCCATCTCTCCAGCCCCCAAAACATTGTTTAAACAGGTTTTCCATGGGCAGTTTGTTGTGTAGGACAAAGTCTCACTGTGTAGCCCAGGGTGGTCTTGAACTCACTCTAGCTAGCCCAGGCTTCATGATGGCTAATGGTTGGCTTATTCCTTGATGAAACAGTTCCACCATAGCAAGGGAGTGTAGTATGCCTGTGTGAGAGTGTTGGATCCCCTGGAATTGAAGTTATAGACAGATGTGATCTACCATATGGGTGCTGGGAATTGAACCCAGGTGTTCTGGAAAACCAACCAGTGCTCTTAGCTGCTGAGTCACCTCTCCAGCCCCCAATTTGTGTTTTTTTTTTTTTTTTTTAATTCTAAGTTAGCATGTCCATTTTTTGTTTTGTTTTGAGACAGGGCTTCTCAGTGTAGCTCTGGCTGTCCTGTAACTCACTCTTTAGATCAGGCTGGCCTTGCCCTGCTATCTGTAACTTTAATTCCAGGGGATCTATTGCCTTCTTCTGGCTTCTGTAGGCACTGCATTCATGTGGTAAACAGACATGCACATAGGCAAAACACTCATACACCTAAAATAAATAAAACAATGGGACTGGAGAGTTAGCAAGTAAGAGCACTTGTTCTTGCAGAGGACCTGGGTTCAATTCCTAGCACCCACATGGTGGTTCACAGCCATTTATAATTCCAGTTCCAGGGGATCTAACACCTTCCTCTGGCCGCAGCAGGTACCAGGCATGCATGTGGTACACACACATACATGCAAAGCAAAACGCACATACCCACACACACACAATGAAATAAAATACACATACAGCTCACATATACAAACAACACATAAGAATACACTCTGTGTGAACCTGTCCTTGTAGATCATGACTGGGTGCTGTTTTGGGGACCTCAGGGTATTTGCCTGAGAGACACACCTGGCATTAGGTACATGCTGTCCCATCTTTTCACCCCTCTCTCTTCTGTATTTCTCACAGGCCCCCAGGTCACCGAGAGGAGCCCTACCTCACCGAGGCAGGAAGGGATGCCTTTGACAGGTTCTGCAGGCTCCGTCATGGAGAACTACAGGCCCTCAGTGGGGGCCTTCTTCAGGCCCCAAAGCCTGTGCTGGTGGAAGAGAGCGAGCTGGTGAAAGATTCACTGAATGTTCTGCTGGGCGTTGTTTCTGCTACATTTTCCCTTTGTCAGGTGAGAAGGGCTCAGGGCTGTCATGAGATCAACCTTCTGCGGGAAAGCCTCCCCAGGCATGCTCAGCTTGAGATGCTGTGCCAGGAGTGGCAGGAAAGGCCGCTTTGGGGAGGGGCTGACTAAAGACAGCCACAGGTTAGACTGGGTAGGTAAATTGGTGTTAGGATTCTTGCTAAGAATGTGAGAGGCCCTGGGTTCAATCCCCAATATGATAAAACAAAACAGGAATTCTGTTTAGATGTTAAGAGTGTTGACTTAATAATGTCCTTTAAATTATTGAACAAAAGATGCTTATCACGATCAGTGAAATAACAGAAAGTATTCCACTTGCATCCTGGGACGAGAGAGTCCAAACTTGTTTTGTGCATCTGTCCAGTTGTACTACATACACCATTTATTGGAAAAGTCATCCTAGTTGAGGATGATGGCTCATGCCTGAAATCCCAGCATTTGGGAGGCAGAGGCAGGGGGATAGCAACTGTGAGGTCAGTCTAGGCTACATAGTGAGATCTTGTCTCAAGAAGAAAAAAAGAAAACTTTCTCAAACAAAAATAGGCCTGGGGAGATGGTATAGTTGGTAAAGTGATGAGAATCTGAGTTTTAATCCTCAGTCAATGAGAACCCATATAAAAATGCCTTGATTTCCATACTCGGGAGGCAGAGGCAGAGGCAGGCACATCTGCGAGAGTTCGAGGTCTGCCTGGTCTGCATAGTGAGTTCCAAGCCGTACAGAGTTACACAGGGACACTCTCAAACAAAACAAACAAACATACATGACAATAATGTGAAGGGGAGAGGCAAGATGGCTCAGCAGTTAAAGTCAGTTTACCTGCCTAGCATGTTGGTACATACCTTTTAATCCCAGCACTCAGGAGGCAGAGACAGATGTCTATGAGTTCACGGCCAGCCTGGTCTACAGAGAGAGTTCTAGGACAGCCAGAGCTACACATGCATATACACATAAGAAAGAAACAACTAAAGCTAAAAAATAATTTAGGAAAGAAAGAAAACCCATGTGAGTGTGTTTCCGTTCTGCTCCATTAAGCTGTACCAGAGGGTGGTTCTAATGGCCACCACTAGTCTCCCGCCCACACATGCTAGGCAAGCCATTGGGTCCAGGCTTTTTTTTGGGGGGGGGGGGGGGGTGGGGGGGGGTGGGTGTTCGAGACAGGGTAGCCCTGGTATCCTGGAACTCACTCTGCAGACCAGGCTGGCTGCATAGAACTCAGAGATCTGTCTGCCTTTGCTTGTTAAGTACTGGCTGAGTCCAGGATTTTTCAATGTTTCAAGTTTCTTTGATTTTTCCTTTTTAAAGATCTCTTTATTTTTGTGTGTGTTTGAGTTTTCTGTCTGCATGTATATATGTACATGAGTACCTGGTGCCTGTGGAACTCAGGAGAAGGGAATGTGTTCCCCTGGAACTGGAGTTACAGGTGGTTGTAAGCTGTCTTGTGGGTGCTGAGAACCTAACCCAGGTCTTCTGTAAGACTAATAAGTGCTTATAACTGCTGAGCCATCTTTCTAGCCCATACCCCTCCCCGCCATTATTTTTCTTAAACTGTCAAAACACATGTAACACAGAATTTACTAGTATATCCTATTACGAGGTTATGACCACAGACTCACTGTTCAACTTCCTATAGGTAGATTTATGTATTTTAGAGTCAGTTTTGTAGCTATATATGTGCCTGAGAAATTTTGCATTTGATCTGGACTGTCTAATTTGTTGACATACAATTATTTTTGTGTATTGTGTGTGTTATTGGGTTTGGAACCCAGGGCCTGGCATATCCTAGTCAGGTGCTCTGCCACTGAGATACATCCCAGCCCAGATTTTTTCTTTTCTAATTACATTTATTTACTTGGGAGGGGGACAGAGACATGTGTCACAGTGTGCATGTAGAGGCCAGAGGACAGCTTTTGGGAGTTCTACCACATGAGTCTTGGGATTATTCTCAAGTAGGTTATCAGGCTTGGCAAAGCACCTTAACTTGCGTCTTCGTTAGGTTTTCTGTTGCTGTGGTAAAAGACCAAGACCAAAACGTATCTTGGGAGGAAAGGGTTTATTTGGCTTCCACTTCTAGATAACACAGTCTATCACTGAGGGAAGTCAGGGAAGAGCTCAAGTATTGCAGGAATCTGGAGGCAGGGGCTGAAGCATAAGCCATGGAGGGGTGCTGCTTGCTAGTTTGCTGTCATGGCCTGCGCACCCTGCTTTCTTATGCCACCTAGGACTACCTGCCCAGGGGTGCTGCTGCCCACAGTGACCTGGGCCCTCCCACATCAATCAAGAAGATTCACTACAGGTTTGCCCACAGGACATTCTGATGAGAACATTTTCTCAGTTGAGGTTCCTTCTTCTGAAATGACTTTAGCCTGTGTCAAGTTGATATAAAAATTGGCCAGTACACCCCCTGAGCTATCTTTTTTTTTTTTGAGATAGGGTTTCTCTGTGTGACAGCCCTTGATGTCCTTGAACACTCTAGACCAGGCTGGCCTCGAACTCACTGAGAGATCTATGCACTTCTGCCTCCCAAGTGTTGAGATTAAAGGAGTGCACCATGCCCAGCAATAAGTGCTTTTTTTGAGATAAGTCTCTGTGTAGGACAGGTTCGACTCTGCTGGGATTACAGGGATGCGCATAATGCTCAACTTAATAATTGTTTTTTGTTTTGCTAGTTTGGGAAGTTTGTGAGCTGTTATGTGGGTGCTGGGAATTGAACTTGAGTCCTCTGGAAGAGCAGCCAATGCTTTTAACTGCTAGCCATCTCTCCAGCCTTCTTTTTGTAATTTTTTAAAGGTAGACAGTGTGGATGATGATGTTTCTTTTACAGTATAGCCATTTACTGTTAACACTTCTGTCTGAGTGCTGTTTTCATTGTACCTAGTCTGTTCTGGTTGTCGAGTCCTGTGAGGTTACTTCTATCCTCCACAGCCTTACCACAGTGTAGGGAGTTTGCCTGGCAAGACTGAGACCTTTTTTGGACACACTGTGTAGCCACTACCTCAGGTTTAGCAGGCACGTTCCAAGAAAGCTGTCCATGTGTTTTGCTTTGTTTTTTCTTTCTTTTTTTTTTGTTTTTTGTTTTTTTTCTTTATTTTAAAAATTATGTGTATATGTCTGTATTGGGGTGTAGGTTTGTGCACATGAACACAGTATCTGGAGACCAGACGAGGGTGTAGGGGCCTCTAGAACTAGAGTTTCGGGCAGTTGTCAGCCACATGATGTTGGTGCTTGGAATTGAACTCAGGTCTTTTGGAACAGTGCTCTGTCTGTCTGTCTGTCTCTCTCTTTTTCTTGATTTTTTTTTTTTTTTTTTTGAGACAAGTTTCTCTAGGATAGCATTGGCTGTCCTAGAACTTACTTTGTAGACCAGGCTGCTTCCATATGCCTTCCTCTGCCTCCCAAATGCTGGGATTAAAAGCATGTGCTTTAAACACACACCTAGGTTGTGGTTTCTGTGTCAGTATATGCACATGAGTACAGGTGCCTGTGGGCAGAAGAGGGTGTCAGAATCTCTGGAGCAGAGCTTAAAGGTGGTTATGAACTGCCCAACGTTAGTACTGGGAACCAAACTCAGGTCCTCTGCAGCGGTAATACATAGATGTTCTCTTACTGCTGAGCCATCTCTCCAGCCCCTTGGCTTAAGTTTTAGTTTCATAACTTTCTGTTTGTGTGTCTTGAACTTGGGGGAAATTTGGGAATTTTGTGTGTCAGGTGGGAACCCAGTGGAAAGAAATGGCACCACAGTAGGGTTTTGGTGTCTGGCCTCTAACCTCTTCCCTCTGCCTGTAGCCGACTCAAGCCTTTGTAGTGGAGCCGGGTGTGCACGTGTCAGGCGCATCTCCTGAAAGCATCAGCAGCATCCTTTCAGAGGTGGCGGAGTATGGAACTTGTTACACACGCCTGAGCCACTTCTCTTTGCAACCTGTTGTAGGCTCCTTGTGCAGCAGGGGCCTTGTCTTCCAGGTATGCCTTTGGAGGACCATGTACCTTCACAAAAGAATCAAGGGTTCAGAATTATGGGTTCAGAATCCCTGAGTCCAGACCTCTAAAGAAGCTGTGTGACTCGAGATTGTCTTACTTCATCTGTTAACCTTGTGTCAGTTGTGTTTGGGCAAAGGCATGGAGGGAGGCAGATGTGAACAGTTAGGGACTTTGAGGGCCAGGACTAATCGCTAGGAAGTGGGTACGCCAGATAACAAGCCACCTGCTCTGCATAAGCCCTAGTGTCTTGTATGTAGCAAGGTGAGTCTCCTGTTTTAATAAGTTGATTTTTGAGGTACCCATGGTTTTCTGTTTATTGAAAGGTTTGCAGCTGGCTTGTGTGCTGGTAGACTCTTACAGGACCTGGGCAGCCTGGGCAGGTGAGGACAAGTATGCAGATTAGCGGAGTGTTGTGCAGAAAACATGGGCAGGGATCAGGGAGGGGTGGGTGCAGGGTACAACTTAGGAGGAGCTGGCCCCTTCAAGTTCTGATGTGCAGTAAAGTCGGTAGCCAAAGGATGGAGGGACTACCCCACATCAGGTTTCAGGAACCTATTAGGAGCTGCGCGGGAAAACCTTCCAGGCAGAGGAACAGGAAGTGGAATCCCCAAGAGGATCAGAGGCTGCGGATGATACAGAATGGGTCTAGGGGCAGCCATGGGAGGTGAGCTGTGGCTCCCGGTTTCCTGGCATGTAAGCAAGACAGGCCAGGGTGGATGGACAGGATTTGTTCCGGGCTAACTCTGTCTCAGTGTGATGCAAGGAGGCAAAGTTGTATCTGTGGCAGACCCATAATCCTAATCTAGTCTTCCTTCCAGTAAAGCATCTTCCTCTCAGCCGGGCTTAAGCCATACATTCCCACTGCTTGGAAAATGGGGCTACCAGGCTATGGCGTGGAGGCACAGCTCTGTTTGCCAGCTTGGGTGTGTCCTTCCAAGCCCTGAGTACGTGACTGCCTCCATGTCCCAGCTGCCCTTCTACTCCTTTTCCACAGGCCTTCACCAGCGGCCTTAGGAGGTACTTGCAATATTACCGCGCCTGTGTTCTCTCCACTCCACCTACCCTGAGTCTCCTCACCATTGGCTTTCTCTTCAAGAAACTGGGCCGGCAGCTCAGGTGAATCTTAGCACAGTGGCCTTGCATGTGCCTCAGAAGCAGATATGGGGCTTTCAGGGCAGTGAAGAGCCAGCTCTGCTCCCTGTCAAGGAGGGCCCAGAAGAATAGTCCTTGGTTGTCTGAGCAGTCCATGCACAGCTGGTCACTATGTGCCATATAATGAATTTGTCTTCCGTCTGCTTGCAACAGTGGCCTTGCTGGGCCCAGGGCTTTCTGCCTAAATAGTGCTGCAGGGGAGGGAAGGCAGTGGACAGCCAGACACTTCTGAGCTCATTAGTAAAGCTCATTAGTAAATGGCCAGACATAGTAACTCTTAGCAGGTGCTATCCACTGAGAGAAGTTGGGGGGGGAAGGTAATATGGGAGGAGATGTACCAGGCAGCAAGGACTTGGGCGGTCATGTGGAGCACAGATGCAGCGGGTAGAGAGGGTGAGGGTTCATGAGGGGAACTGGTGCTCACTGTAGTCAGACAAGGTGGTAACAATGCAGAGGTTTCAGATGGTACCATAAATGTGGGGCTAAGGAGTCAAGTCAAGGATGAGGTGGGGAGGTGTGGAGGTGGGCCCACCCATTGAGTGTGGATGTGTCCGTGCCATCTGGGAGGACAGCACAGAAAACAGTGCTGGGCGGGGGTCCAGCAGGGTGCTAAGATCTGGTTTGTTGTGGGTACAAGTGGTTTTCAAAGACTGTGTAGACCAGTCTCGTAGGGGAAAATGAACATTTCGCTTACTCAGTCTGATCTGGTCCTTGGGACCCTGAGCTCCTGTCACTTGATCTGATCCAGTTTCTGTGTCCAGGTACTTGGCTGAGCTTTGTGGTGTTGGCACTGTATCCCTGGCGACCAGTGGAGAACCCAGGGCTGTGTTCCCCACTGTGAGTCCTCCCTCCTTTCCTCCAGTGTGAGCTTGCAGGCCTCTCTTGACTTGTGCATTCTTGTCAAGTGTGGTGGTGTGGTCTTGCTAGCCATATTGCCTAGACAGGCATGTGCCAAGTGTTACAGTGGCTGTGCACCCATCCTGCTTCTTCTTCTCACTGTCTGTAGGGAGTGAAGCTTCTGTCCTACCTCTACCAGGAAGCACTGGATAATTGCAGTAATGAGCACTATCCCGTGTTGCTGTCCCTACTGAAGACCAGCTGTGAGCCCTACACACGGTAGGTGGTGAGAGGTCTGCACTGGCCATACCTGCTCTCCCAATAGTGGAGGAAGGAAGGCTGCACTCAGACCAGATATGCATCTGAGTTTCCTGTTACCCAAGATGTACTCAGTGTGCTGGAGAAGCATGCTGGATAAAGGGACCTGCTAGGTAGGAGACCACACAACATACCCATAGCTGGCAGTGTCTCATTCTGCTCTGGGGACTGGCCACACTCCCCTTGCAGCACTCCACACCTGCCTAGCTCTCCTCTTTCCCCTATCCCCCCCTCCCCCCACCTCCACCCTCCCGTGTTCCATTACCCTGTAGGTTCATCCATGATTGGGTGTACAGTGGAGTCTTCAGAGATGTTTATGGGGAGTTCATGATCCAAGTTAACCATGAGTACCTCAGCTTCAGAGGTAAGTACCCACTAATTGCTAGGCTGTGCTTATCAGGTTTTAGACTCCAGGACAAGGGACTGAGGTGTATATTGTACATATCAAAGCAGACCTGGTCTTCAGGTTCTTCCAGCATCCCTCAGTCCCTACCTGGCATACCCTGAACTTTTCAGCTCAGGGCCTGGGCTGCCCTTCACCCAGAGGTTCTTCCTTATAAAATCCAGACATTTTGGTTTCCCCCAACCCCTTCTTTCTCTCTGCATGTGCGCTTTCTTTCTCTCTCTGTCCCCTGTCCCCTCCCCATGGTGACTTCTCTGGCTTTCTTCCTTGACTGAACTCACCTACCCGAGAGCAACTTCCCAATAAACCTGCATTTAATATAATCTAATCTGGCTTGAATTGGCTCGTTTCACTGGCAGAGAAATAACTTTCAGTGCCCTCTGCCTGGGGCCAAGGCCATTATAACTGCAGATCATCATTTTCTATTCATGTTCTGTCCAGACAAGTTTTACTGGACCCATGGCTACGTGCTCATTTCCAAAGAGGTAGAGGACTGTGTTCCTGTATTCTTGAAACACATTGCTCATGATGTGTATGTCTGTGGGAAGACCATCAACCTACTGAAGCTCTGCTGTCCCCGGGTGAGAGGGTCCTGCTGGCTGTGGGGGTGGGGGAGGGGCTTGTGTACGGTGGCAGGCTAGGTCTGTTCAGGGACTGGGTCTGAGTGGTAGGTGCTAGTGTGTTTGCTACCATACTCTTCTGCATGAGAGATGAGATCGATCGCATGATGCTCCTCAGTTTCTGATCCCACCTCTGCTATAGGTGGCCCCATACACAGTATCTCCATTGTTGGGGTACTTGCTCTGTGAAGCAATCAAGGGTTTCAGCTACCCCCATATTTAGGAATAAAATTTTCAAGGAAAAAAATGGCTGTCTGCATACATCACTGAAGACTCAGTAGCAAGGCAGTATGTGGTCCGTGTTTCTGGCCTTGGCCATGTACTCACTGAAGCCCTTCTTTTTTTGGCAGCATTACCTTTGTTGGTCTGATGTCCCTGTTCCTCGGATCTCAGTGATTTTCTCTCTTGAGGAGTTGAAGGAGATTGAGAAGGACTGTGCTGTCTATGTTGGGCGGATGGAGAGAGTTGCACGTCATAGCTCTATCAGCAAGGAGGAAAGGGTACATGGATGCAGGGCTTTGGGCTTTCTCTGTACTTCCCTTCCCTTCCCTTCCCAGGGTTCTGGGCTGATGGAGCTCCCTTACCCCAGGGGTGGGCCAGGGCCAATATGGACAACTTCTCCTGGCCTGGTGACTAGGAGGCAGTCAGGCAGACTGAGGATCTGGAAGTACTGGATGTGGCCATGTCAGGCAGAGCATTTTTTCTGGTGCTTCTGCCCTGGTAGTATGTCTAGGTTAGGACACCCAGCTGCTTGGCTGTATGTCAAGGAAATTGGAACAAATCTTATGACAGGTGTCCAGGGCAGAGGCTTTGTCTTTTTTTTTTAGGTGGGTAGCCTTGCCTGCACTCCAGATTTTACCAATGTGGGTGGTTCCATTTGGAAATTCTAGGCAGCAGGGCCTAAAATTCCTCCACTTGAGTAGCCTTACAAATATGGGGTGTGTGCCTAGAAGCAGCACCCTAATGCTCCAGTGTACCCAGGAAGAGAGATTAGTGACTGGCCAGGGCCAATCTCAAGAACTTTTTCTTGGTTTGGTGTCTAATGGTCAGCAGGAGAGACTCAGGCAAGGACAGATTCAGGAGCAGGAATGCTCCTTCATTTATCTGTGGGTACATAGTCACCTCCTGTCACTCCTCCCTGTTCTCTCATCCTATGGTGAAGCATCATCACCTGTGAACATTCTGTGGCGGTTGGGAAGTGTACCTGTTAACAGTGACCAGAAGCACGTTGTTTTGGATAGCCAGTTGTTGCCGCACTATCGGGGGAGGGACAGGTGTTAAGATGTCTTGCTTATTGTCTTTAGGAATTACGTATGGAAATTGCAAAGCAAGAACTAATTGTCCATGCCCGGGAAGCAGCATCCAGGGTCCTGAGTGAGCTAAGTGGTGAGTGCAGGTCCAAGTCTCTCCTCTTTGTGCTGGGGCCTCTGCTGGGTTCTTCACCACTGCATATGCCTCTCGCCTTCTCTTGAAGACCGGCAGAAGTCAGAACAGATTGCTCTGGACACCCGGAAGCGAGAACAGTTTCAGCGACTGAAGGAACAGTTTGTGAAGGATCAGGAGGTGGGTGGTCTGGGTTCTGGGTGTTTCTGGCTCCTGGTGTTCTTGATTTGGCAAATGAGACTGTGTGTGTTATGTAGCGACGCCTGGCAGCCAGACAAGAAGAGCTAGATGATGATTTCAGTTATGCCCGTGAACTCCGTGCCCGGGAGAAGAGGCTAAAGGCCCTGGAGGAAGAGCTGGAGAGGAAGGCCAGGTAGGGCTGTAGGGCTGCAGGTCCCATGGTGCTGTTTAAACCTGGTGATGGTTATTTTACTGTCTTTTTTTTTCCTCTGCTGCTAGAGATGAAGGCTCCAAGGTTGCTAGGCAAGTGCTCTACCAGTAAGCAACATCCCTAACTTGTTATTTTAGTTTTTAGTCTGAAAAAGCAGACCTATGTTGTCTTAGTCAGGGCTTCTATTCCTGCGCAAACATGACCAAGATGCAAGTTGGGGAGGAAAGGGTTTATTCAGCTTACACTTCCATGCTGCTGTTCATCACCAAAGGAAGTCAGGACTGGAACTCAAGCAGGTCAAGGAGCAGGAGCCGATGCAGAGCATGGAGGGATGTGACTTACTGGCTTGCTTGCTTCTCCTGGCTTGCTCAGCTGGCTTTCTTACAGATCCCAAGACTACCAGCCCAGGGATGGCACCACTCACAAGGGGCCCTCCCCCTTGATCACTAATTGAGAAAATGCCTTACTGCTGGATCTCATGGAGGCATTTTCTCAACTGAAACTCCTCTGTGATAACTTCAGCTTGTGTCAAGTGGACACACAAAACTAGCCAATACATATGTCAAGACAGAAAGACTAGTCTGCTAGACCAGGATGCTGTCCTGGGCTAAGGGGTTAGAGCTCTTAGGCTGTGCTCTGGAATCTAGTCCTAATACACAGTGTATTTGATGTCCTGACTATTAATGCTATTTATTATTAGTGCATAATAATATTACTGTTATGGTGCTATGGAGCCAACTTTAGATCTCGTACATGCAAGTAAGCATTCTACCAGTTGACCCACATCCCCAAGATCTTGCTGTGTGGCCAGCTGGATTTAAGTCTGTAGTCCTCCTGTCTCAGCCTTCCTAGTGCTGGGATTACAGGTGTATGTCACCACACCTGCTCTGCTTATCTTAAACACCTTCAGTTTCCTTTTTATTTCAAACCTGTTCTTGGCCCAGCAGAGCAATGGGTCATTGATCTAGCATGGCTCTTGAGTCTGTTTCCTCTTGGTTTCATTAGCTTGTCCTAGGAACAGGCTCATTGTTTCAGTGGAAGGTTTTTATAGAAGGGACTGGCTACATCTTTCATGGTGTCCTTGGAAATTGAGCTGTTCTAGCCTTAGATACTATTTACAGAGCAAATGGGGGGTTTGCCTCTTGCATGTGCTAGTTATGTCCATACACACATGTGAGTAGATGCTCTGTTCTCATCGGAGGAAAACCAGGCATAGAGGGCCATGTTTCCTATCTGTGGCCCACCAAATTGGAGATGGCTCATTGATTTTATTTTTTTTTAATTTTTTAAAAAAATTTTATTTTTATTTTATTTTTTTTTGTTTTGTTTTTTCGAGACAGGGTTTCTCTGTGTAGCCCTGGCTGTCCTGGAACTCACTCTGTAGACCAGGCTGGCCTCAAACTCAGAAATCTGCCTGCCTCTGCCTCCCGAGTGCTGGGATTAAAGGTGTGCTCCACCACTGCCCAGTGGCTCATTGGTTTTAGATGCCCAGTAGTTGGAGGCTCGGAATTCCTGGGTTTGCTTTGGTTTTGTTCTTTTTTTTGTCAGTCTACAGTTCTCTTGAGTTTGAACTTGCAGAATGGGGAGATGTCTACTTCCAGTAAAGAAAATGTGGCCTGGTTCCAGAGGGCTGGTCCTCAGCCACTGTTTATTCTTTTGTCCCTGGGCATAATGTACATTTTTCTTCTGACAGTTTGTCCAACAGACAGTTGCCAAGTCCCATGTGGGCATCTGTCCATTGGAGCCTTTCAGCCTCCTAGGCAGCAAGGCCCTCCCCTCCCTAGGAACCCAGTCTGTTGTGGGGAAGATGGAGGACCAGAGTCTGGGGAGGGGGTCTGCTTGGAGAACCATCCTAGCCTGAGTATATGCCCACGAGATATACAGAGTGTGATTGTAGTGACCCATGTCCTCTCTGCATGTGGCTTTAGGCAGGCACTGGTTGACCATTATAGCAAGTTGTCTGCAGAGGCAGCTCGTCGAGAGCAGAAGGCTCTGTGGAGAATCCAGAGGCATCGGCTGGAAAGTGCACGGCTTCGTTTTCTCCTAGAAGACCAGAAGTGCATTCAGGTATGGCAGTAGTGTTAGTTGTCAGCTTTTGCACCTAGTTATGTACTCTTGTCATCCTGTTGCATAAGGGGACAGATGGCACTTGCAGCTCAGGCTCCCAGCCAGACATGGACAGCGTGAGTGGGTAGCAGGACAATGGCATATGTGAGGGGTGTTGTGCTGTGTTCCAGCCCTGCTGCTCTCTCTACAGAGCTGCTCTCTTTTCCTGTTGGCTTGAATTTCAGGAGATGCTGAGAGACATGGAGGCTCACCAGCCCCAGGAGCCACTGAGTGTGTTCCCAACCATATGCTCTCAGGTAATAAGCTCTAGCAGGATCTTGGGATTCCTGCTGGGTCTCTGCTTTATATGTTTTCGCTTTGTTGTACTTAAGTCCCTCAGCACTTAGGTGTCGACTACTATTGCTTAGCTCATCTTGGGGAGTCAGGGTTAAATGACTGGAGGGATTCAGTATGTACTGTTTTAGGTCACATCTCCAGGTCCTGAGCATGAAGGTGAAGGCCATACCCGTGATCTGGGGTCCACAGAGCTGCATTGGGATTGTCTAAGCCTACCATGTGCATCAACACCATCAGTCCCCAAGTCTGCCGCAGAGGGAGCTGATAATGACTCTGGAGCTGGGCAGGCAGAGGGAGCTGGGCCTTTCTCCACTGGTGTCAGCATCACAGACTTTCTGCCCATGGGCTTTGGAGATGAACAGCCTATGGATGACATTAGAGCTCCCTTCTTAGAGGTGGCTCTGCAGACTATCTGCTCAGACCTATCCCCTATAACCCCTGGGCCGGCGCTCACAGCAGGTGGCCCCCAGCCTACCCAGTCAGAGTATGATTTCAATACCATCCTGAGGCCAGCTATATCTACCTCCCCTTCACCAGGACTCTTCCAGGATGTTCAGAATAGTGTGGACAGTGAAAAACAGCATCTATTGGGGGATATGCCTACAAAACTAGATTCATGTATCCATGACATGCAACAGACTTTGCCTTGCCTACATCCACTCAATCAAGCCACTCCTGCAGAGGGGAGCCTCCAGCCTGTGGGGCAGCTCCTTGAACACATGTCAGAGACTGCTGTCCCTACAGAGAGCCATGCTTCTGGAATGGCTCCTTGCCAGCAACTTAGCATTTCCAGACACGTGTCAGATGCCAACATCAAAGTGGGGGATTATATGTCAGATGTGGCTCTTCCTCGGCCACGGTGGAACATCCACGGTCACGTGTCAGATGCCAACATTGGAGTTGGGGAGAATATGTCCCAAGTGGCTCCATCTAGACCACGGTGGAATGTCCATGGACATGTGTCAGA
>JADRCH010000028.1:5845563-5922462 GCA_019843965.1 Rhynchomys soricoides | reverse complement strand
GGACATGTGTCAGATGCCAGCATCAAGGTAGGGGAGAATGTATCAGATGTGACTCCTTCTCGGCCACGGTGGAATGTCCACGGACATGTGTCAGAGGCCAGTATTAGGATTGGGGAAAATGTATCAGATAAGGATCTTCAGCCACATGGCTGTGCACAGCCTCCCTTGATTCTGGAGGAGCCCTTGCCAGAAGCTGAGCCTGACCTCAAGCCCCATCAGTGTCCCCCTGCTCCTGTGTCTCAGGCAGTGCTTTGTGTGGAAGCACAGAGCCCTGCTCTAGAATGTGGACCACAACTACCTGAAGAAATGAAGCCTACCACCTGTTCTAGCCTTGGCAGTACAGAGGAAGGTAGCCTACAGACCAAGACCCTTGTGGCTGAGCCTAGTGTGCTGGGAAATGTCACCGCTGAAGAGAAAGGTCAGAGTGGGCAGTGCTGGTCAGGGTGGGACCATGACATACTGGAAAGGCAGTGTCACGATGTCCTCTGTGATCCTTGTCTGTCAGCCTGGATCGAGTTGCTGATGGGGGTGGGGTTGGGGCCTGGAGGGGTTCTCTGGGCCAGTCTCCCTCAGTCTTCTCAAGCAGACACGGGCTATTAATGGCCCTGCTACCCATTTTCTGTTTATTTAGGCCCAGGGCGGAGTAGGGATGCTGAAGACCTTTCTCCATGTTTGCCTTCAAGTTCACAGGTCAGGGGAGTATGTATGGAACATCGCTACATGGGGTTTTCATACACCCATTTCCTTTTCAGCACAAGCAAAGTGGGGCGGGGGAGGGCACAGAGTAGTGTACTATGTAAGGATGCAGTTCTTTGAGGTTGGTTTCTTTTTAGGAAGACACAGCTGTCCCCAGCAGCCCAGGCCCTAGTGAGGAGGGATCAAACACAGAAGCTGAGGCCAGACGCTGGGGCAAGGAGCAAGCCTATTTGGCAGACCTTACAAAATTGTACCACCTGGAGCAGTACCCGGATAGCTATGAATCCATGTGTGAGTAGGCCATTCACAGTGGAGGTTGTGGGTGCTCTAGGGCAGTATCCCTAAGCTTCAGCAAGTTTGTTTTGTTTCCCACAGCAGAGCCTCCTGTTGCTCACCTGGTACACCACATGCTTCCCCGGGCCTTTGCTTTCCCTGTTGACCCCCAAGTTCAGTCAGCAGCAGATGAGACTGTGGTGCAACTAAGTGAGCTGCTGACATTGCCTGTGCTTATGAAGCGCTCCCTCATGGCACCTCTGGCTGCCCAGTGAGTGTCTCCACCTGCCCAACTGCAGCAACCTGCCCTCTCCTGCCTGCCACCCTAACTCCCAGCTTTCCCTCACCAGTGTCAGCCTGGTCAACAAAGCTGCAGTTGACTACTTCTTTGTGGAGCTGCACCTGGAGACACACTTTGAGGCACTGCGGCATTTCCTGCTGATGGAAGATGGAGAGTTTGCTCAGTCCCTTAGTGACCTGCTCTTCGAAAAGGTAGCTCTAAGACATGCAGTTGGGATCAGGCTGGCCAGTAGAGGTGTTGTGGGTGGCTGCTGGCCTCAGGCCCACCCAAACATGTCATAGTTCCTAGCAACATGGTGATTCAGTGCTGCTCGGGCAGAATTTGGGTGGCTGAGCAAGTAGGGAGGGGCAGGGCACAAACCTAGGACTCCTTGAAACATTTTCTTTTGACTTCCTTAGCTAGGGGCTGGGCAGACACCTGGAGAGCTGCTCAACCCATTGGTCCTGAACAGCATCCTGAGCAAGGCACTGCAGTATAGCCTCCACGGGGACACCCCGCACGCTACCAACCTGTCTTTTGCCCTCAAGTACCTGCCTGAGGTGTTTGCCCCAAATGCCCCAGATGTGTTGAGCTGCCTGGAGCTCAGGTACAAGGTCAGCAGTGTTCTGCCATGGGTGTATAGGGGAGGGGTATCCTAAAGCTATGTGTATTAAGTAGGGCTTCCTGAACAGGTTGACTGGCCCCTCAACATTGTTATCACCGAGAGCTGCCTGAACAAGTACAGTGGTATCTTCTCCTTCCTGTTGCAGTTGAAGCTCATGATGTGGACACTCAAAGACATCTGCTTCCATCTCAAGCGCACAGGTGAGGCCTGGCCTAAGTCCATCCTACCTATGTGTGGCTTCGGGCTGCTGCTTCAGCTCTTTGTTCTTCCCCAGCCCTAGTGAGCCACACAGCTGGCTCAGTGCAGTTCCGACAGCTGCAGCTGTTTAAGCATGAGATGCAGCATTTTGTGAAGGTCATCCAGGGCTACATTGCTAACCAGATCCTGCATGTCAGCTGGTGTGAGTTCAGAGCCCGGCTGGCTGTAGTGGGCGACCTGGAGGAGATTCAGCGGGCCCATGCCGAGTACCTGCACAGGGCTGTTTTCAGGTGAGGCAGGCAGGCACCTGGACTTGGGTGCGCCCTGGTCAGGCTGGGCAGACCACCAGTAGCTCTACCCTCCACTAGGGGCCTACTGACAGAGAAGGCAGCACCAGTCATGAACATCATCCATAGCATCTTCAGCCTGGTGCTCAAGTTCCGAAGCCAGCTCATCTCTCAGAACTGGGGCCCGGCCACTGGCCCCCGAGGTGCTGAGCACCCCAACTTCCCCCTCATGCAGCAGTCCTACAGCACCTTCAAGTACTACTCCCACTTCCTCTTCAAAGGTAAACCCTCCTTTTGGGCTGGGCTGCTGGGGTGGCCAGGCACAGGGCTGGCAAGAGCCTGAGAATTGGATGCCTCTCCAGTAGTGACCAAGCTGGTGAACCGAGGCTATCAGCCCCACCTGGAAGACTTTTTGCTTCGAATCAACTTCAACAACTACTACCAGGACTCCTGAGGAGAGACAGGATCGTGGCGCTGCATTCCCATTTTACCTGGATGGGGCTAGGGCCAAGGCAGTGACCAGAGATAGACCAGAAGAAGCTGCTTTATTTAGAGGCCTGGGAGATTCAATAGGTGTGAAGCCCAGCCCCTGCCCTTTGGGGCAAGATGCACAAACAGGTCAAAAGGCTTGGTTACTTAGGCCTGTTTGTATTACTTACAAACATGAGTCTGATATCTTAGCATGAAGCACTGTGTGCTGGGGGCACATTGAATGCTAAGCCAGGACAGTACTGCTAAGGTAGTATCAGACAGAGATGGGTCAGATTTTGACTGGAGACCTCTGCCGTCATGGTGAGACTGTGAGGACAGGCATCCCAGTGGTCTCAGCAACTCAGCAGCACTGGGGAGGCCTCGGGAGACTCCAGACATGTGGAGGACACCGAGGCCTTTATGAGGATCATGTTACGCAGAGTTCTGCTGCCCAGAGTGGTGGCCTGCTACTGTAGGAAGATTGCTCGTCAGTGGTCCTTGCCGCTGCTTCAGGGCCTGTGGCCTCTTCACTGTGGTAAGGAGACTCTAGCAGCTTCAGGACACGTCTCACCTAGAAACAGGTGAGAAGAACTCGGTGAGGAGCATATTTAATGACATGTCCATGAGGGGAAGGGATAACAGGTACAGGTGTGTGCTTGCCTCTGAAAAGTCTCCATTTTCAGCAGCTTCAATGGCATTCTGTGCAATATAGTTCCTTAGGACGTACTTAGGGTTGTTGGCGTGCATGATGCGTACACGTTCTGCCTGCCAGGCAGCAGTGTCTCCAACACCCTCCTTTTCTTTGTCCAGACGGTCTCTGAAATCAAATTCCTAGCTGTTTTTATCCATTAAAGAACAGCATGCTCCATGCCTCCAGTTCAGGGCCCTCTGCAGCCATCCTCTAAGGTGGAAATGCCTACCTGTATTCCTGTAGCCAGGTTTCCCAGAGGTCTCTGTTCTTGCTCTGTAGTTCAGAGGGGCTCAGCTGTTCTAGCCTTGACTGATGATCCACACGTTCTAGCTCCTTTGTGACATTTGCTTGTGTGCCAATGAGTGCAAAGAGCTGTGGGTTCGACTGTGCAAGCATGAGCATCATAGAGAGCTGCCTGCAGGGAGGGGTGGCATGGGAAGTACCTCAGCTAGGGGCAGCCCATGACTCAGGTGCTGAGGCACCAAATTGCCACTCCCCCACCCCAAAATTAACCCCAAGTTAGGTCAGGGGACCATCTGTTGAGGGTGTGTTTCTACAAATCTCAAGTGCCATTTCCTCTTGATGGTTACTGCTCCATTCCCCACTAAATTCCCTTTTTTCATAACCAGCCTCTGGGTTGTTATTTGAAAGCCTGTAAGCCACCATTTCCCAGATCTCTTCTTAGCTGAGTGTAGCATGTTGGGCATAGTGTGCACACCCTGTAGGAGATGGTGTGGGAAGGCACTATCTGCTTGGTATCTTCACTCCAGTTCACCTATGTCCTGCTTTCTTCTTGTTAGTGTCCTGGTCCTCAATGCTGCAGAAATGTGACCTTACTACATTTCATGCTCAGGAATGTGGCAGCTGCCAGGGCCCCCAGGTGTACTTGGGAAGCATTCTGACTGGCAGTCTCCAGGGCCCCCAGGTGCACTTGGGAAGTACTCTGACTGGCAGTCTCCAACCTCCCTGCTGTCCCCCTTCTGAAAACTAATTCTGAGGATATATTTTACCGGGGATCCATCTGGGGTCTGAAGGCAAGCCTTAGCTCTTCCAGAGAGGCACACTGGGAGGTCAGCCTGGTTAGGAACTCTTCTGAGTCTGATGGTTCAGCCGGGAAGGAGCTCAGAACACAGAAGGTGTTAGTGAAGTCAGCACCTAAAAAGTGAGCTGCTCAGGTGCCTGGGAAGGTACATGGTGGATCCTGTTACTCCCTCCCAGCCCATTTCATTAGATTCTATACATCTGTTACCAGTCCTTTGTAGGTCACCTGAAAAACAGATTGGATGCAAAACACAAGGCTAGCACTGGACCCTCAGTCACAGTGCCTGCCTAGGGCCTCTGGACACATCCATATAGATGTGCCTGATACACTGTAGCTATTAGCAACCATCTTCACTGCAACTCTTGAGCAATATATAAAAGTAAATGCAAAATGAGGGCTGGTGAGTTTGCTCAATGGATAGTGGTCCTTGCTGCCACGCATGCTGACCCACAGCATGGGAAGAGCTGAGCTTTTGCCCTACACCTCTACAATGTATACTGTAGTGTACACAGTAATTTTTTTCTTTTTTTTTTTTTTTTTTAAGACAGGGTTTCTTTGTGTAGACCAGGTTGTCCTGGAACTTGCTTTGTAGACCAGTATGGCCTCGAACTTACAAATATCTGCCTGCTCTTGCCTACCAAGAGCTGGGATTAAAGGCATGTGCCACCACAGCTCAGCCTCATTTTTAGCAGTGGTGGTACTCCCCTTTAATTCCAGTACTTGGGCAGCAGAGGCAGGTGGATCTTTTGAGTTTCAAGGCCAGCCTGGTCTTGAAAAATCAAAATAAATAAATAAATAAACAAACAGGGGGGAAAAAAAGGAGGGGTCTTACAGAAAACAAACTTGTCAGCAATTAACTGTAAATGGATTTTGTATTCCTGTAATGGAGAGGTGGGTTGACAGATGGGGAAAAAAATATGTGATCCAGCCTCACCTCACTGCTGTCTATAAAATGCCTGTTTTAGTTCTGAGTGTGGGAAATGAAAAGATAAAAACAATCTGTGCACATAGGATCTAAATAAAGAGGCTAAGCTAGTAGGGCACATGCCCTTTCTAGCAGCAATGGGCAGATCTCTGAGCTCAACGCCAGTCTGGTATCTGCTGAGTTCTAGTACAACCAGAGCCACCTAGAGATTATCAAAAAGCAGCAGGTGAGGTGGTCATGCTAACACAGGCAAAAATAAGCTGGGCATATAATCCCAGCCTTCAGGAGGCTGGTGTAGGAAGAGCACAAGTTCAAGGCCAGCCTGGGCTAGGCTGTCTTTAGACAAGTCTACAGTTCTAAGGCCAGGAACAAACCACAGATGCTCATTTTAGCTACTTCTACTCAATACAGTATTGAATCCAGAGCAGTCAGAGGTAAGCTAAATAATGTTCTAGTAATCCTGATAACTGTATGCTGTAAGAACTGAAAGCAGGGACTCAAACCAAACCAGTAACTGGACACATGTTCAAAGTAGCACTATATGTAACAGCTTAAAACCCCTGAGGGGATTATTACTATAGAACTAGATAGCATTAAAGGTAGATGGAGAGTATTTAAAGCAGGCAGAACCTCAGTCCCACTGAGTTCTCCACCTAGAAATGATAATGGGGGGCACTGAGTCCTTTCCCAGTGACAGGGCTCTGTGGCTCACCAGTCAGATGCATGGTCTCCAGAAGTTTGGCTACAAGGCCCCCATCTTCCTTCTCCACTCGAGTAAGGCCCAGCTTCTTACGCATCTTTTGGAGGTAGTGCCTTTGGAACTCCGAGTCAAACTCTTCTTCTAGGATGGCCTCAGCCAGCGCAAGTGGCAATTCAGGCTCCAGTGCTTCAGCTAGTTTCTGCAGATTCCACTTGCATACCTGGGGCTGCTTACTGTATGTGTAGCGCCCAGCATTGTCGGAGGCATTACATACATGGTCAGGGTCATACCTGCCACACAAAGAAGTGTAATCAGTAGAGAAGGCAGGCTACGGGTAAGACTGATGACCTTGCCTTTGGCAATACCATTCTTGCCCAGTGTGGCTCTTAGGCTCAAGCCTAGAAGATTTCGAGTGGCTTTCTTCTGCCTAGATACAATCAGTTCTGCCTCAAGGCCAAGAAGGAAACTGCTTGAGACCAGACTGCCTTAGGCCAGGTAGAGAGCCCTCTGTGCTCCACTCTATTCCCCCCCACTCCTTTTATCTGTTTAGATCCTGGCAGGGGAGGGACTTGTTCTAACATGCTAAAATGTCACTTTTTTGTTCAAAACACTCCAGGAAGGCTAAGTATGATGGCATGTTCCTATAAACCTATCAATTCCAGAGCCAGAGGTAAGAGGCTCACAAGTCCAAAGCTAGCTTGGAGTACACAATAAGTTCCAAAACAAACTTGATTTCTGCTTGTAGGATTGGCTGACCAGACACTGCTGGGAATGAAACATCAAAAAAGAGACACGAGCACCACATAGACCCCACTGTTCCCTGTTCTTCTCCCATATCCATGACCCCTGTGCTATTGGTATCTGTCCCTCACAGGAACCAATTCCTATGTGGCCAACAAGCAGAAGGTCCATCACTTACAACCCCAGGGGCATTACCTGTCCAGGAAGCCAAACGGTCCATAGTCAATAGTGAGTCCCACGATGCTCATGTTGTCAGTGTTGAGCACACCATGGCAAAAGCCAACACACTGCCATTCAGCCACCATCCGTGCTGTTCGCTGTGTCACCTAGAGCAGAGCAGACTCTGGTTGCTGCCCATCTGCCCTTACTCATGCCAGAACAGCCCAGTGCATCTCCTGATGCCAGTGGACTTTCTATAAGTGGTTCTCAGTACAGGGCTCTCTCTGTAATTCCTTTACCACTCAGTGTTTTGGAGTATGTTTTGGGTGAGTTGGTTTATATGGGCCCAAGTCCCATTTCCACCACTCATTCTTTTAATCACTACCAATTTTGGGTAAATCATAAAAATCAGCAACACAGACTGAGTCCCAGGAAGAAGACCTGATAACAATATTGGGGGAAGCGTCACACTGTTAGATAGACCAGTCCAGAACATTTCCTAAGACCTGCTATTCTATCTCCATTCTGGGAGCTATAGGGTAATGCTATCAACTGCTCACCCAGTGACCCAACCAGAGGCAGCTCCTGAACATAAGGTTCCACTGTAGCCTGGAGAACAGGAGCCCCAAGTGCAGGGCTGAATTGCAGCTCCCACTGCCCAAGCAAGTAGCCTTTTGTGCCTCACCTCATAAGGAGCATAGGAGATCCCAGGGACCAGATAGTATGGTCACAAACCAGAGGCTTAAAGGGGCAGTGTTGCTGACCAGATCACCCATCTGTGTGAGAGCATAAAGCTCAGCCTCATAGCTCCTCCTGCTCTGGCTATGTCACCACCTGTGCCAGAGGTGGGAAATAGTAATTTGGTGTGGACCCATGTGTGACACCATGGGCATGTGTTTGGAATATTCTGCGGACCAGCAGCAATGACGTGTCTTAGAATACAAGCCACACAGAAACAGGGCTACGGCCAGCCCTTGCTGGGGGACTCCACATTTCTTCCCCCAAGTTGAGATACCAGGTGAGTATGCTGGGTTGAGGTCACTGACCCATGCAGTAGGAATCCAGCATTCACCAGTTGCTTCTGTCCATGTGTCCTTCCTTGTGAGACTAGCTAGGTTTCCTGGTTCTCTGCGTACTCAGCACCAGGTGTCTTAATGTCATATTATCAAAATGACTTGGTATATGGGGTGTGGTGACACACCTTTAATCCCAACAATCAGGAGGCAGGCAAATCTTTGAGTCTGAAGCTAGTCTGGTCTACATATAGAAGTTCCAGGCTACCCAATCCTGCTAAGTAAAACTGTCTCAAAACAACAAAACTCCTAAGTACCTCCAGGCTGCCTAGTTCATGAGGCTGTGGGAGATGATGGGACCTGGATGTAGGAACAAAGAACAGAAAAGGACAGGGACATCAGATAAAGCCCTTTGTCCCTTGATCATATGACTATATTTGACAAGGAGAACTTAACCCATGGCCAGCGGGAAACCTCTGCCTACCTCTCTGAAAAAGGCAGCGTTCCTCTGTATGTTGTCAGTGTTGCAGGTATGAGCAGCCTGGATTTCAGGGTAGAAAGAGCTGATCACATAGTCAAGCATCTGGACTCGGATATCGTTTCGTCCCATGCTAGGGCCTGCACGCCCTGTGTGCTCATCAGGAGGCTTAAAAATTTCAAAGGATCCGAATCTGCAGCAAAGATCCCAGTGTTCAGTGGATCACACCTCGTGGAAAAAGAAAAACCACCATGGCTACAAGGGTGTATAGCCATACAATAGGAGAGCATGCTATGGAGACAAAGCAGCACGAAAACAGAGCATGGCTAGATATGGACTCAATCTGGCCAACTGTCAGCCAATAAGCCTCCAGTTCCTGGCTCCAGCCCCACACAGGATTGTTTGTACCCCACACATTGTGAGGACAACCAGGGTTGGCTCTACACAGAAAGTATGTACAAGGGTCTCAGCCAGTTGGCTGTCCCACAGGGACATCAGTCATGAATAGAACCTTTTTAAAATTTTTGAGGCAGGGTTTCTGTATAGCCCTGGCTATTCTTGAACTCAATCAGTAGGCCAGGCTGGCCTCAAATTCAGAGATCCACCTGCCTCTGCCTTCTGAGCACTGGGACTAAAGGTGTGCGCCACCACACCCAGCTGACATTTTTTAAAAATTGAAACTGGGTTGATGCTGGCAATTGGTATGTAGAGGGCAGTAGTGCTGTCAATGCTGTACAAGGCACAGGATGGCCTCTAAAGTCAGCTAAGTTAGGGAAACGGGCCTCTACAGTGCAGCAGTTACCATTTTTGGCCCCTTTTCATCCTAGCTAAGACCAGAAAAAGCCAGAGGCCAACAGAGGCTGTGTGGAGTGTGAGTGGTAAATGCTCTATGACTGACTAGCCTGGGCACAATAGGATGGAGATTCCTTAGATCACACTAGCCACCTCCTTGTTCACACAGCACCTGCAGGACTGGGCACCAAGCTAAGGTGAAGACAAGACAGGAGTCTGCAGAAAGGAGTAGGCTAATGAGTTAGTCACTGCATGATTAAGGAAAAAGCTTCAGGAGCCCACTTGTGGTGACACTAACGAAGCCATTTCCTTGTAGAAGTTCTAGGTAGTTCTTGGTCAAGGGGCATTAAAAGGCATCTGGGGCTAAATCCTGACCAGAGCTGGGTGCTGTTGCTCGTTAAGAAGCTGGCTCAACATTCTAGCTGCGCAAGCATGGATCTATGGATCTTGTATGATCTATGAGCAAGTGCATGTAGACAGGCCTGACGGACCCCAGCATGTGTGCAGCACAGCCGTGCAGACAGGCCTGACGGACCCCAGCATTACCTCATGAAGGTGGGGGCTGTGCACAGCACAGCTGTGCAGACAGGCCTGACGGACCCCAGCATTACCTCATGAAGGTGGGGGCTATGCGCAGCACAGCTGTGCAGACAGGCCTGACGGACCCCAGCATTACCTCATGAAGGTGGGGGCTATGCGCAGCACGACCGTGCACCTTTCATCCTTTGGATTACCGTCATAGAACACGTCTCGAGTCACTGTAGACTCAGACGTGATGCAGGCCCCGGCCCTCGTAGTGGGGATCCCCAGGTGAAACATGGCTTCGCTGCACAGGAACTCACGGATGCTTGACCGCAGGACTTTGCGACCATCAGCTTGTCTGAAATCAAACACAGGCCAAGAAGCTGGTCAGGCAGAGGTTATTCTGAACCAAGTTTCCCAAGAGCTTTGGTATAGCCATCATATGACTAAGGCCAGATGAAGAGACACCTCCCCTGTTCCCCTCAACCCCCCGCCACCTTCAAGGCTGCATTTTTGTTACAAAAAAATCCCTACAGCAATTAATGCAGACCTTCCCACCAGCACTACCTGCAGTAATGAGAAGCAGAAAACTCAGTGAGCAGCTCCAGAAGCACAAGCTCATGAGTAAGCTGTTAACCAGTTCTCAGAGGACACCGACTGTTGCAAACCCAAAGGGGAGCACAGTGGGTAGTGCTGTGACAAGCAGTTGCTGGACATGCTGCACGTTACACCCCTAAAGGAAACAAAACTACATGACCACATGCCTATGTCTGGCTGGCAGACTCAGTAGGTCTGAGCCACCAGTCACAGGGACCTGGAGAACTAGATCAAGAAAAGCTACATTTTATGGGTAGTTTTTGTACTTGAACTCTTTCTATACACTGGGCCTGTTTTGTTTTTAGCAGAATATAGTATAATACTGGGTGCCCAGCACAGTGGCTCTCTGGACAGGCTGCATCTATAGCCCCTCCTTGCAGGAGTAATGCCTTAGGTACCCGAACCAATAGAGGACCTTGCCTGGAACTGACCAAACTGATCAAACATGCTGTTTACATACGGCCCTATAATCTCAGTACACGGAAGACAGAAGGATCAAAAGTTTAAGACCAAGCTTGGTGTGGAGGCATGTGTGCTTATGGATCTCTGCAAGTTCAAGGCCTACCTGGTCTATGTGACAGGTTCCAGGACAGCCAGGGCTATGTAGTAAGACCCTGTCTCAAAAACAGCACAACACAGTCTATGCTAACCTGGCTGGAGTCTAGTTAAGAGCAGAAGCCACTCACCCATCTCACGGCTGTAGAAGCCTTGACCAGACAACCACCTCCAAATGAGAGACCCTGACACACACACAAGGATGAGAACTAAGCAAGGGTCAAAGGGATCCCTGACTTCAAGGAAACATTTTAGCCGACCTCAACACCAACTAAAAAATCAAGAATAAAAAGCACTGTTTGGGCTTGAGGCGATGGCTCAGCGGTTAAGAGCACTGGCTGTTCTTAACAGGACTCGGGTTCAATTCCCAGCTTCCACATGGTAGCTCACAACTGTAACTCCAGTTCCAGGGGATCTGACATCCTCAGACACATATGCAGGCAAATCACTGATGCATATGAATTTTTTTTTAAAATAGCACCTTTCATGGCTGGATATGTGGTTCAGTAATAGTCTATGATACATGAGACTCTGGATATGTGGTTCAGTAATAGCCTATGATACATGTGACTCTGGATTTGTGGTTCAGTAACAGCCTATGATACATGAGACTCTGGATATGTGGTTCAGTAATAGCCTATGATACATGAGACTCTGGACTTGAGTCTTAGCACCAAGATATTTAAATATAAGAAAGCCTTTCAATATCAAATTATCCTAACAAGGGTGTTTTTTTTCCCCCTTTGATAACTGGTGAACATAAATTATCAAAATGCAAAGTTTAAGGCTGCTCACAAAATTGAGTGAGCTCTGGAATATATGGCATCTGCTCCTTTTCAAGAGCCTCTGAGAAGGTTGGTCCAGGTGAGCAGCAGGGTGCCAGATGAGACCATAAATTTGGCTTCGGGGTGGGAAGATAAGGAAGAACCCACTCTCCTGAGAAATGGAGACAGCGTGGTGGGGGATGGTTGGCATGTTAGTGGCTGGCAGGAGAAAGGGTGAGAAGCAGATGTAGTGACAAACCATAAGAGCCCAATTTACTATTTCTTAGTCATCTAGCAAGCATCTAAACTATACAAATCATAGTGAATACAGGAACAGAGCCCCTAAGAGCTGTCTGTACCTAGGTGGCAGGACTTAGTTAAGAGTTCCTTGGGCTGGAGAGATGGCTCTGCACTGACTGCTCTTCCAGAGGTCCTGAGTTCAATTCCCAGCATCTACATGGTGGCTCACAACCATCTGTAATGGAATCCGATGCCCTCTTCTGGTGTGTCTGAAGACAGCCACAATGTACTCACATATAAAAAAATAATTATAAATAAATCTTTTTCAAAAAAAGAGTCTGCCGGGCAGTGGTGGTACACGCCTTTAATCCCAGAACTTGGGAGGCAGAGGCAGGTGGATTTCTGAGTTCAAGGCCAGCCTAGTCTACAGAGTGAGTTCCAGGACAGCCAGGGCTATACAGAGAAACCCTGTTTCGAAAAACCAAAAAAAAAAAAAAAGTCTCTTGGGGCTAAAGAGATGGCTCAGTGGTTAAAAACACTGGCTACTCTTCCATAGGACCCAGGTTCAATTCCCAGCACCCACATGGCAGCTCACAATTGTTAACTCCTGTTCTGGGGGATCCAACTCTCTCACACACGCAGGCAAAACACCAATATACAAAAAAAAAAAAAAAAAAAAAAAAAGAAGAAGAAGAGGAGGAAGAGAAGGAGTTGTTCCTTTGGGCCTTATGGTTTGGGATCCAGGACTGTCTTGGACAGTGTGGTACTCCCCACTAGAATCCAAGAACCACCCACTCTTGTGTGTGTGCACGCGATTAGAACTGACAGGCTTGGGAGAAGTTGGGTATGAGAACAGATTGTGCCCACAGTCCCTAGATGGTGCACAAAGGTCTGCTAGAGGCTTGGGCAAGTTGAGGAAGCATACTGCTTACATATAGTTCCAGATAATAGGTCTGGATACCAGTCCTATCCATGTATTGCTAGGCAATACATGGATATTGCCTAGAAGCAATACATCGCTTCTGAAAACTAGTCTCTGGGCAAGATGTTCAGCCAACAGTATCATTCGTGGAACTGGCTCCAAAGTCCGCGGTGTGTTTGGGAAAACACAACGGACAGCCATTAGAGGTGTGTTCTCTATGAGTGTCAGTCAGAAAGTAAGCAAGCCCGGTCCCTAATTTCGTGTTTTCTCCGTCTTGCCACCTGGCACTTCCCCGCCAGCTTCTTTGCCTTTCTCCACAAAACCCTTTGCAAAGACGCTCCATCTAGGTCCTAACCCCTTCATGGAGCTTTTCTGAGAGTACGGCTGCCCCTACCCGGGCAAAAGCGCCACTGAGCACCTTCCCTTTTCACCCACGCGCGCAGAAGGGTGTTGCCCGGGAACTCCGGGAGTTCCGCACCTGGAGAAGGGCGTGGGGCCGGCGCCTTTGAGCTGCAGCTCCCAGCGCTCGCCGGCCGCTGTGCACACCTCGCCCAGGTACATGGCGGCACCGTCGCCCAACTGCCCAGCGAACTGACCGAACTGGTGTCCACAGTAGCAGTGCGCGGCGGGCTCGGTGCCAGGCAGCAGCGCATTGCCGCTGAAGAAGAGCGCAGCTTCGGCCTCGACCTCGGCCTCCTCGCTGGCCTCGAGCCCCAGCAGCGCTAGTGCGGGCTCCGACAGCGCCACTAGGCGCGGCTGCCGCAGCGGGGCGGGCCGTGCACGGCTGAAGCAGGCTCCGGGCACCGGCCGCGGGGTGGACAGGGGGTCCTCCGGCCCGGGCGGCGGCGTCTCAACCGGCAGCGCACGCAGGGCACGGTTGTCGAAGCGCAGCCCCGCCAGCCAACGCGGCGTGGGCTCCATGGCTGCAGCCCAGGCGGACCAGGGCGCGGACGACGGAAGCGCGAGGCCGACGACACCCTGTGGCCGGGCTCGGGCAACTGCGAGCGAGGCCCCGAACGCGGCCCAGAAAGAGGCCATTCGCCGCGTCGCCGGAAGCCCGCTAGCTCCGACCGGAAGTTTATCCCCGCCCAATTAAGGGTTGGTGGGAGGCAGGCCCAGAAGCTTGGTTCTGATTGGTTGCCTCTCGTTCGTCCACTTCTGGGCTCTGAGCGCCGAAGCTCCCACGCAGGCGACACATGCCAGACTAGACTACTCCAAGTATGCCCCCAGGCTGAGTGATGTCCCTAAAAAACCACCAGGGCCCCTCCCAACTAGTGGTGAAGCCAAGATCATTCCAGGCTCCCCTGGGTGCTGTGGATTTGACTAGCTATGTTCATCACATGCATAAAAACAGAAATGGACTCTGACTATTTTATTCAGACAGCCAACAATCTAAGACAGTTTAGCATCCTCAAGATGTGTCTTTCATCTCGCCTTTATCCAGCCAATTATATAGGTAAGTAAACAAAGGCATGCAGTCATTTCAAAGTTTAGTCTTGCAATTCTGGTCAGTCTTGTCTCAGATTATGGTGTTGATACTTATCTCTCCATTATCTCTCTGTAGCCGGGTTTGTAAACACCAAGAACCTGAGACCTGCATTCTTCCGAGTCAGCTGTTTGGATTGCTTCTATGCTTAACTCAGAGTACACTATTAACGTGTGTATGTAGATTCCTTTTTACAATAAAGTACAAATATGTTCTTATAATGTGGAATATGCAATGCCCTGCCATTAGGACAATTTTTTCTCATTTGTTCTGCCCAGAGAAGGACCAGAAATTCTGGCAATGTTCCTGAGATCTGTGAGCCAGGTGGAATTGGCCACCTAAGACTTAATACTGGAATAATTTGGATCAGCAATAGTACCAAAGCAAGGGCAAAGCAGAGATTGGACAATGGTTCCAGCTGGGGTTCTGAGACTACCTGAAACCTGGTCCTGCATGTATGCTGGGTCTTCCGCCCCCAAGTGCTTCCCTATTGGTGCCTAAAGTCATTTTTCCCTTGCACACAGCACCTTTCTCTGAAATGGTAGTATTTCCTTATCTCTCTATTCTGTGTCTGTCACTTGCAATCTAGGTGGCTATGAATCTTGATGATAGAGAAGTAGACCGCATCCAATGCTCAGGGAAACCTGTTAGTCTCAAACAGGAGACTTAGACCATAGACAAATGCACACATTCCAGTTCTACACCTCAAGAATTCTCTGGAACTTTTCCTAGGGCCACAGTGGGCTTCTTTCTTTTTAAAGATTTATTTTTTTATTTATATGAGCACACTGCAGCTGTCTTCAGACACACACTAGAAAAGGGCATCTGATTTCATTATAGGTGGTTGTGAGCCACCACGTGGCTGCTGGGAATTGAACTCAGGACCTCTGGAAGAGCAGTCAGTGCTCTTAACCACCGAGCCATCTCTCCAGCCCCATAGTGGGCTTCTAAAACTACAATAAAGCCAGACGTGGTGGCACATGCCTTTGATCCCAGCACTCGGGAGGCAGAGGCAGGCGGATTTCTGAGTTCAAGGCCAGCGTGGTCTACAGGTTGAGTTCCAGGACAGCCAGGGTCACATAGAGAAGCTGTCTCAACAAAACAAAACCTGAACAAACAAGAAAACCTGAAACACCCCCCACCACAGAACAAAAACAAAAAACCTGCAATGAGCCTACATGTGTCCCTGGAGCTGTGTGATCACTATCAAATCCCCTCTCCTCTGCATGGGAGGTGAGATGGTGGGTATGTTTTTTTCTGTGACAGCAGCCTGCAGCATCTTAGCCCTGGCCAGAGCATCTGTTCTTCCTGCTGCCACTAACACAGACTTCGATGACTACCTTCAGGGCCTGCCTTGCTCTGGCCTGGCAATGATATACAACTGGCTCAGTCATAATACTCCTAACACAGACAAGGACAACCTACCTTAAGGATATTCTGATCGACTCCTATGTTCCTCCCCTTCTCCCACTGCCAGGCAGTAAAGTGTGAACCAGAGGGTGTACAGGTGCTGAGCACATGTATAGCTCACCTTGGCTGGCACACAGATAACCTTGCTAGGCACTAGTGAGCACCAGGGTCCAGCCTATATGCTGAGGTGGGTAGTATGTCCCTTGAGATGCAGGAGTACCCCAAGTATCCTGCAGACCTGAGGACAGATGACAAAAGAGGAAGCCAGTCCCCCATCACCTGAGTCCCATTTCCATACACTTCACAAAGCGGGAGCTTCCAAAATTAAAATTTATTTTTTTTCTAGGGAATGAATCCACGAGTGTGAGACAGAAGTACACAGCCCAACCAGCCCTGTATCCCCTGCCCATCTCAGTGTTTCACCTGATTTGGCAGTCAACACAAGGACAATCAATGTGGTCTTGGTCTTGCCAGGCTGTGCAGTATGCCAGGAGCCACACAGCCTGTACACATGAATTGCTGGGTGCGCACAAACCAACCATGGCTCTAGATTCGTGGTCCATAGTGGGTGTCTACTGTCCTCACTGCAGTTTGGGCATCCTGCCTAATGCACAGCAATCAGGCCAAGGCCCTGCCAGCACCAAGGGCAGCCTTGCAGGTTCATATCTGAGGCAGCCCATACCACTCTGAGCTGTAGTGGAGTCTAGCAGGCTGGCCTGGACCCCCAAGCCGACTCTCTGACATACACTGCCCACTCAGGGCACACAGACACAAATAAAACGATGACTTCTTTGTCCTCACTGGATTTAAGGCTTGTATTTCCTGATATTTGCTTCAGTTTGTTTTCTCTTTGACGTCAAAATTACCTGAGTAAAAAACTTTTTGACATTAAAAAAAACAAGAACAGAAAACAAAAACCCACAAAACCAAACCACACTCTCTGCAGGCAGAGGTGCAGCTGGCAATGCCACATGCATGTTCAGGCCAGGCAAAGGCCCTACACACCCAGGAAGGAGGTGCATGGACACTCGGCTCCCCAAACTCACAGGCCCCATAACCACAGTGAGATGCACTGAGGGCCAGATGCTCTGTCGGCCAGAGCACAAGGCACAGTGAGGTAGGGAGAGCAACAGCTTGTCAGACCCACCTGGGGTTAAGGGTTGGGTGCCTTAGTGCCTCCTCAGCGTCTGCTCCTTTTGGAACTAGGCCGCTGGGTCCTGACACTGTGGATGGCCCTGATGCCCATAGGTGGCCCTACAGTGTGTGTGTGTATGGGGCTGCTGGGAAGCCTGAGCTCAGACAGTTAAATATTCTTTATTTGGGTGGGCTGGGCATGGGGAAGGCAGGGAAAGCCTGGCCTAGGCCCCCATAGGGGGTTGCTTGGATGCATCTGTACCCAGGGACATCCCCAGACAGGTGGTGCCAGCTCCTCAGGAGCACCAGACGTGATGCAGAGGAGTAGAGCCGCTGGGTGCGGTCTCTTCCTTGCATGGTCCTCTTATCGACTTGGCCGGGCTTCGCTCACCCTCTGGAGGCAGAACTGCGCAGCAGGCAGTGATAGGACCAGGTTCATGGTTCGACGGCCCATCCAGTACAGGCTGTAGCCCAGTAGACCAAAGAAGGCAGCCTTCACAGCCACCCGGGACACTCTGCCTGAGATGGATGGTGGGGGAACGCTGTGGAAGGGAGAAGTATGGTAGGCCTAGCTGGAATGTGTACCCCCAAGGTCTTCCCACCATGGGTCACCATGTGCAGGGATAGGGATTGGGGGTGATTCGGAGGAGGCACTCACGTCATGATCTCCTGGATGTTGAGGTCGGTACTCCAGTTCTTCTCAATGCCAGGCACATGACCCATGCCAACAACACCCACAACCACAGATGGGACACACTTCCTGGGCTCAGCTGTCAGGGGAAGGCAAAAATCAGTGGCAGGCATAGGAACCAGTACTTTTGGGAGTCCCCACCCTGATCAGTCCATCACCATCAGAGGCTCGGGGAAGCTCAAGGCGCCGTGCAGCCTGCCGCAGCATATAGGTCAGATAGACATCACGCTCTGAGACAATGGTTCGATGCAAGTCAGGAAACTCCCCAATCATCTCTGCCATCATCTGCTCCAACAGGTCCTTCTGCTTGCAGCGCTCCACATCGTCCTTGCTGAGGGCAGAGGGCAGAGGGCATGCTGCTAGCTTGGTGTGTGTGTGTGGGGTGAACAGGGACTTGGTGGCAGACCATAGCGATGGAGACATGGGAAGTTCTGTTGTTGACTCGGGGAAGGGACCGCAGCACTGTGTTTAGAGTTTACGGTGGGAGGCTAACAAGAAGCATGTGAGGAGCCTGGGTCAGAGCACAGAGCAGGTGTAGGTGTGGAATGTGCCATGGGCAGGCCAGGGAGGCTGTCCTACCTGATTGGGTCTGACAGGAAGCATAGGCCCCAGGCCAGCTTGACTTTCTGCCAGAAGGAGAGTGCAGCAATGGCCCTCTTAAAGGTGACTGGGATTGGTCGGTCACCCAAGTGGAATTTACAGAATGGTACCTTGCTGGCCTAAGGAAGAGGCTGGGTATCAGGACTTGTGATGCCATGGGTAGGTCCCACCAGCCCTGCCAGTGTGTCCACAAACCCCCTCAGCCATGCCTAGCACCCACCTCCTTGAAGGCCTCCCTGAACTCGCCACCAGGAGCCATGCCCAGCTGCTCAGTGATGTGAGCAGACACCTTCAGCAGCAACATCTGCATGAGTCCAGACATGAGCCCATTCTGCAGGAAGAGGAACCATGTCAGCTACATTGCACAGAGTGAGCAAGGCAAGGCAGTTTTTGGACAGCAGGGTGCCCTTGAGCCAGGCCTCAACCCATGACTGTTCTCAGGCTCCTTCCAGTGACAAGGGGCAGGGCATACTGGGACATGAAGAGGGTCGCAACAGCAGGTCATCTTGGCCTCAAGCATCATTCAAATGTGTTTCCTCAGAAAACCAGTTTTCCTTATAGGATGGTCAAAGATGTTGAAAAGGGGCTGGCTACCTGCAGGGGACCACCTGACTAGGCAGCTGAGGCACAGGCTGATGCTGGGCAAACAGACTAGAGTCCAGCACCTAACAGGGAGCTTCAGTACTTGCCACATCCATCTGTGGAGAGCAACATGGATGCCTAACATCTGCAGTGGCCACAGCACTGGCTACCTCTGGTCTGGCCAGGCTAGATGGACCCTGAAGTGTGGGTCTGTGCTGAAAACCCACCCTGCATGGCTGACACAGCTGGCATGGGCCAGCTTAGGAAGGATCACCCCATAAGCTGCTGGGTGGACTGTCCACTCTGTACCTTCCCAGGAAGGTTTGTCTCTTGAGTCATGAAAGTGCCCTATGAGACCTGGTGATAATTTACCCAATAGAAATGTCCTTACTTACCTGACTTGGGGGGACAGATTGCAAAGTCTAGGCTGACCATGAGACTTACATGGGGTAGAGGTCTTATTTCTTTTAATATTGCCTGTTTTTTAAAATGTAGCACTGGTTGGCTTGGAACTTGCTTAGAAGACCAGGCCATCCTTGAACTCAGAGATCACCTGTCACTGCTTCCCAAGTGCTGAGATAAAAGATGTGTGCCACCACGCTCGGCTATGGGGGTCATGGGTAAGGCAGTACCAGTAACTGACTGCTGTAGGAACTAGAGATGATGAGGTCATCTGTGTCCACATAGCCAACCCACAATAAAAACTGGACACCAGTGGCCTCCTGGTGGACAGCACCTGTGGATGTTGTCACACACAGTTGCTGGGAGGACTCAGTGCTACTGGAGACTCCGTAAGGAAATGAGGGCAGCAGGTGCCAGCCTCTCCCCTTTGTTGCCCTCACATATGGGCCCAGAAATGAGCACATGGCTTGGCCAGTTGTGTGGCTCTTTTTCCATTAAGGTATAGACCCTGTTTTGAGGAGGGGGACAGGGACAAGGGCAACACATGACTGGTGTTAAAATCACACCTGATGGAATGGTGACTTCCTTTTACTGGGTATCCAGTAAATGGTTTATGGTGACATCCCTCATGTGGGAGATTCCAGGGTGGAAGTGCTCAGCATGTCTGGGGACACTCACATGAGACTTTAACACTTGTTTCCTTCAAAGGAGGACGTATGCTGCAGCTGAGGCCAGACAGACCTGGTGGCCTCTGAACATCAACACCACAATGATGTGCTACTTCATGCTGCTTCTCCTAGCCCAGGAGGGCTGGGGCAACATGGAAGGCAAGAGTTAAACAGCAATGTGGTAGCCCAGCCAAAGCTCGGACCCAGCACTTCAGCTCAGCAGAGCAGAGGTTTCAGCTCTGCCCTGTTCCTGCCTGGCAGTAGGACCTTATCCACCTCCTCTTCCAGCCTCTAACCTCTCCTGGGTGAGGGAGTGGGCTAGCTAGCATCCACACTACTATGGCACTGACCAGAAGGCTGGCCCAGTGAGGAGCCTGTCATCAGCTCAAAGAAGACTCTGGGCTCTCAGAAAGACTCTGCCTCTACAGAGAAAGGCAGCACGCGTACCTGCCTGACAGCCTGTTGCAGCTTCTCCAGGCTGACCTCCTTGGCCTCCCGCAGCAGCGTCCTCTCATCCATCTTCAGCATGGACACACGGTACTGACAGAGCTCCACAACGACCACATCAGGCTGCACCTCCCGGATAGTCTGTAAAGCAAACACAACACTCCAACAGACCCAGCCCACTGCTTTCCACACAGCTGTCCCACACTGAACAAGGAGACCACATCAGGGGACAGCCAGTGCTAACAGCCTGTGTGGCTTCGGCGACAAATTCTAGAGAAAAAGCAACTAAAGCAAGCTGTCCGATGCTTTACTTGCTAAAATGAAGAAAAAGCAGGAGACTCTTGAGTTGTGGAGCAGGGATCACCACTTATCATGCCTGGGGGACTACAGAGCTAGAAATGCCTGCTGAATAGTTCTTGCCTGGCTGCCCTGGCCTGTGCCCCTGAAGTACAGACTAGCAGAAGCATAGCAATAAAAGGGCTGGAGAGATAGCTCAGTGGTTTAGAGCACTGACTGCTCTTCCAGAGGTCCTGAGTTCAATTCCCAGCAGATGAGATCTGGTGTCCTCTTCTGGCATGCAGGCATATGTACAGACAGAACACTATGTATATAATAAATAAATCTGAAAAGCATGCAGTGCTTACCTTCACTACATCCCTCTTGCTATCATCACTGAAGTGAGCAGTGCCCACCACGTACACCCTGCTCCCATCCTCGGCCACTAGCTGGGTCACGGTGCGTGGAAGGCTGGGTCGCTCACGCCGGCGTTTCAGTTTCATCTCCAGGAGCAAGTTGAAGGCATCCACGTCAGCTGCAACGACAGCCAGACCTGCTGGGAGGGGCCTGACGCCAGGCCACTGCTGCCTATACACTAGCCACAGACCCTTTCCACTTAGGTGAGAAGTGAGTCCCAGTGGACGAACTCTCTGTCGGGCAGTGCATTCCACAGAACTGGCCTATGCAGATGACAGGATAAGGCACCTGATCACATCTGTGAACGGGGTACTATCTGAGAGGCCTCTGCAGGAGCTTTCTCATCACCCTCAACTAGACCTAAACTGTCATAGCAGAGTGCTGAGGATGGGGAACAGGGGTGACTAGTGACCCTAGAAGTCAGGTATATGGCCAGACTAGGGCTCAAGCAGAGGCTCTGTGCAGGTGTGAGTTGTACTGAGGGGATCCTGCTGCCTTTATTCCCTCCCCACAGCAGGGCAGGCCATTGCAGGTCCCACCCCCTCCCTAGGGCCCAGCACTGTGGCTATACCAAGTCCTGAAGGGAAACATACAGATGTTCTGAGGGTCTCCAGAAAGCACCCTTGGCACTGCTTCTGAGGCCCCTGATGTTACCATAGGTTCCATGTCAGCCTGCAGAGGGAGAGTTCATGTAAGTGTCCAAACAACTGGGCCCCACCCCACAGGTCAGGCACACTTCAGATCTGTGGTACCTCCTTAGCAAGCTCAGGAGGGCCATTTGCCTCAGGACTTTCCCATGGAGGTACTCCTTTCTGGACTCTTAAAAAATCCTTGTTATTAAGTAATGCAGAGAAGCAGTTAAAGGGCCCCGAGGGACCCACACTGGGACCCTCATCTTCCTTTGTGCAGCAGCAGATGTTGCTGGGTTGGGACAAGGGTGGTTCAGGAAGATGTTCCATTGGCCCCAGTTCCCCTTACCTCTTGAGCTGGCTTCTCCTCTCCCTCCATGGTGGACAGCAGCTTCCCGATCGATGTAGGATGCCTGAGAAGACAGACACAGTCCTTACCTGGGGCCACAGGGCCAGGATCAGGGATTACTGTGACAACAGGCCTAGGGTCCTTTTGGGATGTGCCTGACTGGTGAGAGGCCATCAGCCTCCTTGAGCGACACTCAGGTGACTACACGTAGGGGAAATCTCTAGCACACAGGGGCTTCGGCCCACAACACATGCAAACAGAGAAGCCAACCTGCATCTCTCTGAGGACTTGGTGCTAACTCCTCTGGGGTTACTGTAGGATAGTGCTGTGGCTGCTATCCCCATGGTAAAAAGCCACTTCAAGGAAACTCTCCATTCTTTTTATAATGATGGCCACAACCATTTGGCTATCAGCCAGATGGAAGAAGGCTAAGCAAGACATCAGTTAGCATGCTGAGGAGCCAAAGTTTTTCTAGTTTAAAAGACAAAGACGCCTAACATGGAAGGAAACTGTAGTAGAAACTTGACAAGGGGTGGTACCCTGGTAACCAGTCCATGGCATTGTGGATCTTTACTGTGTCACTGGGAGCCCCAGGGTTGGGGGCCAAGAGTACCAGATGGTGCAGAGGGAAGAGTACCACACTGACCTCAAGGGGGCAAGGGCAGCTTCAAACTACTGTACAGCAAAGTCAACAGATTTCATGTATCTGCCAATGATGAGATACTGCCTACCTGGCAGTCACACACACACGCATACACATACAGACACACTAGCGCACACACACACATGCAAACACAAACATGTGTACACATACACAGGTGCACACACAGAGTCATGTATGTATGTTATGTGCACATGCCACAAGGGAGAGATTATCCTGGAGCTGGAGTCACAGGTGGCTGTGAGGCGTCTGGTATAAGTGTTGGAAACTGGGCTTAGGTCCCTCTGCAAGGGCAGTACAGTCATTTCTCCGGCTTCCCCAAACTATATAGTCTTAGCAAAAACATGTCCAGGAATTTCAATTCCATGCTGGTGGGTTTCATGAATTACAGAAGCCATCTCCTCAAACAAAATCAAATCATTATAATGTACAAGTTACTTATAAACAATGTTATATTTGTTTTACATATGTTGCTTTCACAAAGGTAGGTGTGTGTGTGTGTGTGTGTGTGTGTGTATGTGCTCCAAATGTGTAATTATCATACAGCCCACAGGAGCTGAGCAGTCAGGACAGGAACATTCAGCAGACACAATGGTCATGGCTAAAGAAAGCCCTTTAAAAATGACAAATCTGCTGGAAAAATCTGACCCCTGGGCATAGTAATTTTTTAAAATTATATTACTAAACGTGTATATTTGTGTGTCCGTGTGGTTTGTGTCCACAGGGGAGAAACACCCTGAAGCCAGAGTTGCAGGTGGTTGTACACCAGCAGAGACCAAACACCAGTCCTTCTAGGAGTACACATGGGGAATGACGGCGCACACCTTTGATCCTAGTACTCAGGAGGCAGAGGCAGGTGGATCTCTGAGTTTGAGGCCAGGATGGTCTACACCGTGCGTTCCAGACACCCAGGGCTACACAGAAAATTAAAAAAATGGCGGGAGGTACGAGACCTCTAGGTTTTATAATGATAAGGAACCAGAATATTTCACTTTTCCTTCAGCTACAGCAAGAAGGGATGGTTCTGTTTTGATGTGTACTGAGGGACGTGTGTTCTGGAAAGGGCTGTGTCAGAATGGGGGTGTGGTAAGATGACCCAGGGGACATTCTGGGTTCACTTAGACCCACCACTTCCATCTGCACACTTCTTACAACTTCCAGGCTCCTGCCTGCTCTGTGGCTCGTTTGGTCCTACTGTATAAATGTGACTTAGGGGTCTCTCTGGGTATAATCAAACCTCTAAGGCTGTGTCCAATATGAAAATGGGGGCAAATGCTAAGCACTATGAGTCTTCTACAAGAGGAACTGAGGCAGGGCCAGCATGGGTTCTAAGGGCAGCAGAGACCCTGAGATAGCCTCTGAAACCTTATGTTCCTGGCCCTATGGCTGGCTGTTACAGAGGCAAGCAGAACTCACCATACTGCTCTGCCCTGGGGGCCCTCCTCCCTAATCTGGAACCTGTCGCAGCCTGGACATTTTATATAAAGGTCAGCACATCTGGGCACTGCCACAGCTGGCTCAGAGCCTATGCATAGCCAAGTCAACAGTACAACCTTACATTAGCAGAATTAAGTGCTTCAAAGAAACAGGAACAAGGAAGTGTGTGGGGAGGGCTCTGAAGAACCTGCCTTCCAGGACAGTATAGGGACTGTCCCTTCCATGGAACCCCACTCAGGGGCAGGGAGGGTAACCCAAACAGGGACTAACAGTGAAAAAGGAGAGGATCACCCTTGGTCTGGTTAAACACATGGAAGCAAACCAGTATTACTAACGGCAGCATCAGGCTGCCAAAGCATGAGATGAAAACTTAAAACACCCTGTATAAGTGGGCGGGCCAACCAGAGGCTGCAGCATAGCCAGCAAATGGGAAGGAACCACGTTGGCTCTGGCTGCCTTGCCCTTTAAGAGGTAGGGCTGCGGCAGGTTTGCAGTTTGCTTGGTAGATCTACCCTCCAAAGCTTGTCTAGGGTGCCTCTGAGCCTTTGAGGGGTATGGAGGGCACCAAAGCTAGAATACTGACTCCAGAGAGCCTTTGAGACTCCCTGCTGGTCCACAGCAGGACCGATCTCACCTCTGGCTGTGTGGTAGGTGGAGGAGTCCACAGACTGATCAGAAGACAAGCCCTGAGCCCTTGGATCGTCAGACACAGTACCAGGGCCCCTTGTGGCTCCCAGCTCTGGGATATAGCCTCTCATCTAGAGCAGGGCCAGCTGGGAGGGGAGGTCATGCAAGAAGCTACTGACAGCCTCTACCCCACCCCTCAAGCCAGAAGTCTGTGATTCTGGGTACCTGACACTGTCAAATCTACAAATTTTTCTGATCCTTTGGTTTCCTGCCTGACAGATGTAATTTCATTAGGTTACCAATACCTCCCCACCCTGATCATTTCTGGCTGAGCAACTGAGCCAGACCTCCACTTCCATAACCACCTAAGCATCTAGCCACTGGACCTCCACAACATTTGCCATGTATCCTCAGCCATATTCAAGCCCTAAGAAGTGTCTTCCTACTGCCCAACCTCCCCAGGGAACAAATCTCTTCATAAATCCCTAGGCATTAGCAGACAGTTTCCAGACCCATTCCTGGCCAAGACCACACTGTCAACTTTCATAGCGTAAAGTCGGAGAGCTGGGATTTCTGTCAACCAGCATTCTAATGAGCAGGACTGTAGGGATACTTTCCCAGGCTTGCTACCAACCAGGCACGTTCCACATGCTAAACAACAGAACTTTCACCATCCGCTAAATTTCTAGGGGAACCAGCCTCTGAAAATTCCCGGCAGTCTGTGGTTTTAAGAGGGAACGTGTTGGCTCAAAGAGCAGAAAAGGCCCATTCATGCCTGGGCTCACAAGGAGGTGCAGCCCTGGCATACTGGGTCAAAGTAACCAGAGAGGTTCGACATTGGATCCAGAGCTACGTCAGTCATGCTCCCCACCTGCCCAGCCCCACAGCTGGGTCCTATTCATACTAAGTGTGTCTTACCCAAATTTATATACTGAAAATATAAGGCATCAAAATAATCACATCAACATGCAGAGGCTTTAAGAGACAACTGAACTTAGGTGAGGCCATAAGGCAGGACCCATGATGGGATTGGTGTCCTTATAAGAGACACTAAGCAGCTATGAGGACACAATGAGAAAGGGCGACAAGATAGACAGAGCCTTCATCAGCAACTCAAAAGACTAGCATTCGGCCTAGGATTCCCAACCTCTAAAACTATACTATGAGGAATAAACGGTTAAGTTTCCCAATCCACAAAACCCTGCTACCATCCTGATCTGACACACCCATTACGCTTTTCAATCTCTTAAAAAAACAATTTCTCAGATGGTGAAAAGCTGACCGCGATCAACTGGAAATCCTAGACAAGCCTACTCAGAAAGCCAAGACAGAAAGAAATGACAGGGTGTGCAAAAGCCCTGGTCTCCTCTTGTCCGTTTCTGGAAGCCTGTACACTGCAGACCCGGGAAAACCTGCTCCAGCAGGACATATTTTACCTAAGTGTGGCAGATCTGAGGGCCGGAAGAGGAAACAAACCGGAGATGGAGAAGCCTAGCCAGCCCTCCCGGGACCAGGTTTCTGTCCACCTGGAGATGCCCTGTAGGAGCCTCCAGGCTCCTGGCTACCAGGCCACTCTGCCAGAGTCCTGCTGGCATCCTGCCCATAGTATCACGGCCACCGCAAGATGAGTCTTCCTAGGGAGGCAAGAGAGGGAGGCCCAGGGACAGCTGCGTCTCACAAGACCAGCGGACCTACAGCCCCTCCGCTAGGGGAGCACGAAAGCTTGGAGACTCTCCCACTTCTAAAGAAGCTCTTGACGTCCCAGAGCCAGCGAAGCGCTTCTGAACGTCCGGGTTCTTTCTGGGACTCCCGAGCCCAAGAAAATCTACCCCGACCTGTGTCAGCCCGACCCGGGTGGGATACGTGCCCCTGGTCTTCGCAGTCCCCACCTGCAGCGCGCGCCCTCCCGCACGCGCCGTCCAGGCGCGAGGAGCCCCAGCCCGCCCGGTCAGACCACAGTGTACCGAGCGAGGCGGCGGCGCTCCTCAGCCGGCCTCCATGCGCGCGTCGCCGGGCTGACGAGGTGGGCCGGGGCGGGGCGGGGCGGCCGGACGGGCCGGACAGGCCGAGGGTGCGGGCCGCGCAGCATGCCGGGAAACACCTCCCAGGGCCGCGCGAGCGAGGCCCCGCCCCCGCCGGGGTCTAAGCGCAGGGCCCCGCCTACCAGCCCGACGCCCCCAGGTCCTAGAGCGCAACCGAGAGCACCTCTCGGGGTGCTGGCCCCACTGCCGAGTCTGTGCGACGGGGCTGCGTTCTTTAAGCGTCCGCACGGTGGCCTGGAGTCTAGGGAGTCGTCAGCGCACTGGACTGGGACAGAAACTAGCGATCGTATGAGGCGCCCATCTGGGTTTCTTTGGAGAATCGCATGCCAAGTGGAGAGGCTCAAGGGCAGGACTAAGGAGCAAAAGCTGGCCTAGACAGTCCCAGGCCATCAGGACCTCGCTACTTGTTCAGCTGCGTGTGATTGAGATCCCGGAGACTGTGGGGTCTCTGGGTGGGCGGGGTCCCAGTGACAGCCTCGCAAGTGCCCAATATCTTAACCCAGGCCTCAAACTCACCAGTTTCCTAGGGCACCTTAAGAGCAGGGCAGGGAGTGAGGCCAGTTGGCCCACTCAGGCCAGGTCTCCAGGCTGCAGAGGGCTGCTGGTCCTCCTGCTCAAAGTTAGTGAGTGGATGAGAGGAGCCGGGTGAGCCCGTAATGGACATGTCTCCATTTGAATACCCCAAGATAGGCTACTGTGGGACCCAGAGCAGGTTCTGCCACAGACCCCCCAAAAGGGAAGTAAGCTCTGCCTAGTTCCGAACTGCCCCAACCAGCCCTTTCAGGTTCCAAAAGGAGAGGTTGCAACTCTGTCCCTGAGTTTTGTAGACCCTGCCTTTAACATTGTACCTCTGAATGGCTCTTCTGGAAGCTGGCCACAGTGAGGAAGATAATTCTTCATGCACCAGGCAGGATTCCCTCCAGCAGTCTGTTACACAAGAGGCCCGCATGGAGACTACTGGCAGGTATTGGCTGCCAGCATCTTCTTAGAGCTTCCTGGTCCCCCAAAGGGCCTGGCCTCAAGGTGACCTCTGCCTTCCTTGCTCCTTGATGAAGCACAAGTTTGTTCTGGGGTCTCTGATTCATCCCTGTTGTTCACTACTATGTCTGTGTTCTATGGCCACCTCTCCTCTTCTGGCCTCAGCCACATTTATGCAGCTTAACAGAAGACAGGGGTGGGCTTAGATCTGAGACTGCCAGGCCCACTCTACACAATGTGTTCACAAAGCACAATGTGGTTCCTCTCTTAGCACCTGTACTGTTTGGTTGATTGGCTAGTGTTAGGAAGGAGCCTGAGTTCTAGTTCCAGTTGGCCGGCTATGTTCTCCCTGAGCCTGTCCTTTTTCTGTGGGCAGACCATGGTGCCACCTCTCCTGTTTGCCTGTCTAGGGTACTGGTTCTCAACCATTTCAATGTTGTGGCCCTTTAATACAGTTCCTCATGCTATGGTGACTCCTGGCCATATTCATAACTGTAATTTTGCTGTTATGAATCGTAATATCTGATAGGCAGGATATCTGATAGGTGATACCCCGTAGATTGAGGACTGCTGGCCTAGCTAGGGAAAGCAGGAATGCAGCAGAGGATGGGATGGCATTTGAAATAGATGCTGACCCTGAAGTGCCAGAATTCTATTTTGGCTAAGTGGCTGCTGGAGAGGCAGACGATGAAAGCCAGAGCTGCCCTCTAACCTGCTGGTGTCTGCAGGAGCTAGAAATAGGAAATGGTGTCTGAAGGACATGTCCAGCCTTGCTGGCAGGGAAACCACGGCAGGTCTCAGCTGGGAGAGACCGGGTCTCCCTTACATCTTAGGCTTTGCTTCAGAGAAAAGCATGCCAGCTTGAGTTCTGCTTTCTAACAGCTGTTCCCAAGCCCACTTTGTTGGAGCAGGTTTGGTTGTGCCACAGGATGAGTGGGTGACTTCTCATAGAGTTGGCCAGATGGAATGCACCTTTGTTCAGCAGTGCAGCTACTGGAGGGGCTTTTTGAGGTGAGCCATGCAGGAAGCCATGCAGGTGAGGCTTGCAGGGAAAGACTTCAACATGGCCAGAGGAGCCCCAAGCCCTCAGAGAAAGGAGCTATCTGAAGCCCTTGGGAATAAACAGAAGGGAAGGAAGGCCTTCCTAGGTTCTTAGTCAGGGGTGCGGTAAGGAGAGGCCAGGTTTGAGAACAGCACAGACCATCCTGAAGGTCCCACAGAAGTAGAAAGAGAGCCCCAAGTTGGCAAGGGGCTCAGCTCAGGGATCAGAACTATGTTTCTTCAGGTCCCTGGCCATCTGCTTCCAGGAAGGTGAATAGCTCATGGAAACATGGAGCCAGAGGGACACTTCTGAGGAGTAAGATGACAGTATGCCCAGTGCCCACTGTGTTGCCTGCTTCTTCAGGACGCTGACTTGAGGCCCTTCCCCAGAAGCAGCCCCTTGCAGGTCAACTCCACATGGAAATACAGTGTTGTTTGCTCAAGACCCCAACCTCTCCCACACAGGACTCTTCTGAGACGTCCCTCTAGGCTTTATCCAAGAACAGAGGTGAGAAGTGGCTCTTTATTGGCTTCAGATCTCCCAAAGAGCCAGCCCCCTGGATCCAGTGCGCCCAGCCTTTCCCATGTCTACTTCGGCTCTGTATAAGTTCCAGGGCAGCACACGCACGCACACAGCCACTGTCCGGATAGTCTATGGTCAGTGGCACTTGGGAAACAGGACCTATGAAGAAAGTATAGCAGCTGGCCTTGGTACCATGCAGTCCAGTGGTTCCCTAGGATCTGAGTGTCTCCCCCTCTGAGCCAAGCCCCAGGGTGTTCAGGCTGAGCTCAAACTGTGGGGAGTGGGTACAATGCATGCAAGGGTAGATGATGTACCACATGTAGGAAGCAGATGGATATGTGAGCAGGGAGAGCCAGGGAGCAGGAAGAGGCCAGCACCCTGAGGTTTTGGGTTACCCTAGCTGCCATGTCTGCTCATCATCATATAGGGGCCAATTTGTGGTTGTAGGCCACTGGACCAGGGATTGTCTTCTCCAGGGAAGGAAGCAGCCTGGAGGCTGCCAGCTTTTCTCCCAGAGTTCCTTTGGGTCTCAGAAGTCCCTTCCTAGAATGTGTGGGCCTGGAATGCCAAGGATAGTGTCCAGCATCAGTTTAGGGCGTGCTTTCTGGGGACAACTATGCCTTTTCTGTATTGTACTATTTGGGGTTTTGGTTTGACTTTGAGACAGTCTTACTATGTAGCCCTGGCTAGTCTGGAACTAGTTATGTAAACGAGGCTGGTCTCTAACCTGTATATTTTCCTGTCTCCGTATCCCAAGTGCTATAAATGCTGTGATGTAACACCCGGCTATCTGCTATATTCTGATCCTCTGCCCTGGAGTTTTGCCGGCTCTGGACAGGTGTTCTTCTTCTAAGGCAGGCTGCTCCGTAGAGCTGGCAGGTAACAGACATTATGTACAGTGCCCATCACTTCTCCTTCCCCACACTCTGTCTCATTTTCCACCTGCCCCAGTCACTCCAAGGCACAGATATGAGTCCAGCACCCATACTGGATGATTCTCTGCCTCTCACCTGCCTGACCTGTTCCCTCCTGTGGAAGCCCATAGCTTTGTTTCCCCCTTACTCTGTCAGTGCCTCACTCTAGTGCTCCCTAGTGTGGCCCTGGGTGATGTGGGGTGTCTCCCTTATTATATGTGAACAATAAATGTCTTTCCTACGGCAGGAATCTGAGCTGGAGGTGTGATTCAGAGGAGGAACACCTGCCTAGCATTTGCAGACTTCCTGAGACTTGTCCCCAGCATCCCCCAACGAAACCAATGGCAGGGGTCTGTGATCTGTCCTGAGCATAAGTGGATAATGACAAGACATTTTAAACAGTTAGTAAAACCAGAATGTGGTCTCTGTACAGTCAGCATGTGCAGCATGCTTAGGCTTTGACCGTGGTGGCAGCTGCTGCAGTGGAGGACATGGGAGCATTTTATCCTAACCACCTCAGGGTTGTCCCATAGCTGGCTAAGGAGTTTTCAGGAGCCACAAGCCAGAGGTGGCTGCTCTGATCTCAGCTGAGCCCCTCCGTTTTGATACACAGCTTCTGCCCCTGAATGTCTTTAAATTCCTGGCCTAGCTTCCGCAGCCATCTGTCTTCAAGGAGTCTCTTATTCAGACCCACAGGTTCACTTGTCCTGGCTTGCAGGACATGTAGCTCCACTGGTTCAGTTTTGTCTCAGTGAGCCCTGGGACTGAGGGCAAAGCCCTGCTGTGGACCTTCTGATGAACACAAGTGCATCCTGACCACAACCAGCCAAGAACCCTTCCTGGATCCTGCCAGCTCTGTTGTCCCTGGTAATAAACCTAATAGAGCCTTGGGTCATGCTATTTATGTGGTGGTTTGAAGAAGGACTAGGAATGTGGCCTTGTTGAAAAGGTGTGTCACTGGGGTGGAGTTTGAGGTTCCAAAAGCCCATGCCAGACCTAGTCTTTCTCTCTCTCTCTCTGCTTCCTGCCTGCAGATCAGGATGTAGCTCTCAGCTACTGCTCCTGTGCCATGCCATGCCTGCCTGCCTGCCTGTTGCTGTACTCCCTGCCATGTTGTTCATGAACTCACTCTCTGAAACTACAGCCAATCCTCCAATGAAATGTTTTCTTCTTTAAGTTGTTATAGTATCTCTTCACAGCAACGAAACAGTAAATGAACACTATGCCCCACACTCCTGAGAGCTCTCTAGATACTATGTCCTCCTACAGCCCCACAATCCAGTATCCCGTGGTCCCCCTCCTCACACTTTTCAGTGGAGGCCTGATGTTCTTGCATCTTGGACTGCCTGGCCCTACCCACTGTTTCCCGGTGCCCTCAAGAGATGCCCAGGCGTTGATGGGCGTTGCAGGCTGGGCACGAACCACCAGCACAGGGAGGCAGGGCCTCAAGGCACAGGGAGTTATCAGAATAGTATTTATTGATATGCTCAGTGCTACCTTGTTAATACTTTGTCACGTGGCGCGTGGCTGAGGTAATAGGGGCGGGGCCAGTGGGGTCTGGACTCCCATGGGAAGCGGTCCGCCAGCAGCTGGGGACCAGGGAAGGGGGTTGTGGTTATTGCGTTGTATTCTTTCCCTCATTTGCACCCTGGCGCCTATGCCTGCTCTCACCCACCGCTCACGTGGGTGCGCTTGCCCACTCGCCGCTCGCTCGCTCGCTCGCTCACTCGCACACTCACACATACTCAGATTCACTCACAGCACACTTGCCCCCTGCTTGTTTGAGAGCTTATTTGAGCATGGGCATTGTGCCACTCTGGCAAACTCAATCACTCAGGCAGGTGCTTGTACCCACACCTGCTTCCTTGACACTTTTACGCCCACCTCTGCCTAGGCCACTCACACACATATCATCATCCTCTGTTTTAAATGCACCTCATTCTCCTGATGATAAACAAGCTCATCAGTTACAGTAATCATAGGAAAAATAAAGTGTGTGTCAGGCTACGCAGAGAAAGTGCATGTTGATTCGGACCTGGGGCAGCCCTCGGTTCCCCCACCCCCACCTGAAGGCATCAGGTCCATCAGGAGGGGGCCAGGCCCTTAAGTGAGTGACCCCTGGGGTCTGTCCTGAGGCCAGTGCCACCTTCCCCAGCACCCTCCTCATTTACCCTAGGCTGGGCCCAACTGGGTGTGCTGAGTTGTGTCAGCCCACAACAAATCCCATTAAAAAAATAAACTCTTCATCTTGGGGCCCAGCACACTGTGGGGGCACCTGATGCTGGGGTGAGCACCCTATCCCACCTTTCGCTCAAGTCTCAACCTACACTTGTGGATGCCATGGTGAGCCAGGTGGAAGGGGTGCTGGGCCCCGTGGCATGCAGACAGGAGGCTGGGGGATGTGGGCAGTACCGCGTGAGCAGAGTTCAGATCTACTCAAGCCTAGGCTCAGTTGGGCCATCCCTGGCTCATGCAGAGAGTTTGTGGTGGCCTGGGAGGCCCTGCCCCTCAAAACTCCACAGTACTCACAACTGTTCTTGGCTCCTCGAAGGTGGCGATGAGGATCTGCTGGGGTGGGGGTATGCTGAGGAGGTCGCCCATGTCTGAGGGTGCACAGGGACCTCCTTCCTCCTCTTCCCGGGCCTCATACAGCGTGCTGATGTGGAGCAGGGGGTGAGTGGCATTTCGGCTCAGGATGGTGAGGGGGTCAGCTTTGCCCAGGCTGCCTGGTGACAGGGAAGCAGCAGCAGGGGCCGTGGGGGGTGAGCAGACATGGAATGGGCCCCCAGATGGAAGCCCTGGCAGGGCAGGCTCTGTGGGGTATGGGATTTCCTTCTCGGGGAGCGGAGCATCTGAAAACAGGCAGGAACACAGGCGTTTCACAATCCAGCTCACTCAGTGCTACCGCCCTCCCGGTGCCACCCATGGGCACCTACCAGGCCCCAAACTTCCATGGATGGCAAGCACCCTTGCATTTAGCAGCCTGCCTGGCTAAGTCTAACTCCCCAGGAACAGCAATACTGTTTGCTGAATTTCCCCTCAGTGGCTCACGTCTGCCTGAAGCCCTTATTGACCAAAGGAGGTAGCTGCAGTCCTGTCTTCCTCCTCAACCTCTGCCTGGAGTGGTCCAGACTCCTGTGGTCCTGCCCCTCACTTTAGAAGCAACCCATCTCTCTGCTACCTCTGCTGTGACCAAGCTAGCTAGCCTGGTTGCCACCTCATCTACACTGTTCTTTAGTGTTTTCCTTCTTTGTGCCCTAGATAGACGCGGGGACTGCCAGTTTCTTGCTCGGGGCTCCCTGGGAATCTACATCCTTCTCTGTCCCCCACCTGCCTGGCTCCCTACCTTTGGTGGGTGCTGCAGCCAGGCCCAGCCCACATTCCTCTGTCTGGGACAGGAAGCCACCTTCCTGGCTCCGGGAGGCTGGTAGGGCCGGGGGTACTGCCTCAGTCTTGGCCTTCTTGGTACCTAGGATATAGGGATGCACGTCCAAAGAGAAATGACGGGTATGCTTTTTCTCAGAGGCAGCAGGCGGGGCAGAGGAAGGGCCTGTATCGCCTCCACTACCCTTGTAGTGGTGGGCAGCCCGGGCACCAGCATCCAGCAACGGGGCAATAAGTGTGTCTGTGGCTGTCTTCCTGCGCACAGGCTTGGGCTTCTCAGTCTTGCTGTTCTCCACGCGCATAATGGCCAGCTGCTCCTTGAAGGGCTGTGGCAGCGGGTTGCTGGTGGGAATCCACTTCATTTTCTTCCGGGGCCGCTTGACCACGGGTGGCTCAGCAGAACCGTCAGGTTCTGCAGGATTGATGCTGGGGTCCACGGTCTGGATGCCCGAGTCTCGCACAGTGGGCGTGGCGTCGTGGTTAGATTGAGCCAAGGCAGCCAGAAGCTGCCGTACCACGTTGTCGTACATGAGGTCACTCTCGTTGGTGATGAAGTCCAGCCGATTAAGCGACTTGATGTGGTCGCGGTTCTCGTTACAGAACATGGCCAGGATGTTGATGTCGCAGAACTGCGAGCGGCGCCACTGCCTGCGCGTCTTGATACCCACCTTGTGTAGTTTGTCAAAAATGAAGTTGCTCTTGCGGAAGATGAAGAGGTGGATGAGGTTGACTAGGATGATGAGGTTCATGAAACAGAGCAAGACGATGTCCACACCTGCAATGATCCGCTGCAGCTGCACCGAGGGCAGCTTACAGCTGACGCGCACCGTGGGCCCAGCGCTACCCGCCGGCCCGTCAGGTGAGGCGCCCAGGGCACAGGTGAACTCATTCTGCTTCTGGGTGGCGTAGTAGGTGCACAGGTAGGAGATGGGCACCACGCTGAGCAGCAGAATCAGCACGTGCCGTGCCAAGTACAGCTTGGCCAGGAAGTTGCTGCGGCCCCGACGCTCCAGGTATTTCTCAAACAAATTCTGCTCAGGACTCTTCTCCTTCTCGGCGTTCTCAATGATCTCTCGCTTCTCACGCTCCGTGATGCCCGGTCCCTTGGACTGGATCTGCTTCTCAATCTTGGGGGCACGACCTTCCGCCGCTCGGTGGTAGCAGTTGTCGATCTCCTGAAGCAGGAAGTTGAGCTCGGAGGTGAGGCGTGTGGAGGCCAGAAACTCCCAGCCCAGCGCGGGCACGTACATGATGGCGGCGAAGGCCAGCAGTGCGTAGGGCAGGAACTTGTGCTCAAACAGTGATGGCCAGAGGCTGGCATCCACACCGGGCAGCGCATCCCGCAGCTCTGTCCAGCAGTAGCCACGGGCGTACAGCGCCTGGTCACGGGTGAAGTTGTGCGGAGTGTAACAGTAAATGGGTTCCTCTGGGGGTAGAGAGGAGACACGGGCTAGGGCAAGAGGTGGGACTAGCCTGAGGAAGACCAGGTGTTGGGATGAAGGGCATGGGATGGACCTGATCTCATCTCTGCTCAGACCCCCTCCCTATGCAGGTGGCTGGGCTCTCATGTCCAGGGACTCTACAGCCCTTCCCATAGAGCTGTCTGCCTTATGCAGGGACTGCTGTTCCCCAAACGGACCCCCTCCTCCTCTCAGGCCAGTTTTCCCTCCCCATGTCCTGACTACAGTGTGTGTACGGTTCTGATCCTGAGTACCACTTACTAAGTGGTTAGCCAAGGGTTAAGACCTGAATGTATGTGCTGAGGAACTGGCCTATATATACTATTTATCTTGGTTTAGAAAAGCCATAAAGACTGTATGTACAGGACAAACCAAGGTCTCGAGAGGATCAAGACGGACCATGCGGGCAGCCAGGGTTCCTCTTCCAGCATCCCTGTGGACCAAAATACCATCTCTGCCACTGACTTTGCACTGCCAGGACTGTTGGCCTAGAGGCTCCTTCCTAGCCAGAGGCAGTTAGTCACAGAGGCCCAGATTCCAAGAAGAATCTGCCTGTGACAGGTGTGAGGGGTCTCACAAGTCCCCCTGTCCTGGAGGAAGGGAAATGTGGGAACCCAGGATGTCAGGGAATGCTCACTGGCTGGCCACATCTGCCACTGAAAATGAACAAAGGGCTTGTCCGCACTTGGCTTATGTGGGCACATATCCTGAAGCAAAGGACGTCACACACGCTTGCGCTGGGCTGTGCTTGGCCTTGCTTTGCAATCTTATGCCTTCAGTTTGTCTTCAGAAAAGCTGGAGGCTCCAAGTCCCTCAGACTGGGTCACGATTCCTAAGTACCAGGCCATGGTTCCTATGACATTAATCCAAGCCAACTCTGCCTTGCCATCTCCCTAACACTCAAGACTGGCTCCAGCTTAAAGCCTTTCACCACAGTCTTGAGATCAGGAAGTAACAGGGTCTAATGGGCTAGTCTGGACAGGGAGATGGCAGACACCCAGGCTAGCTAGAAGACTAACATGAAGGTTTGAATATAAAATGTCCCCTATAGGCTTATGCGTTTGAACCTTTGGGCCCCAGCTGGTGGCACTGTTTTGGTAGGTTGTGGAATCTTTGAGAGGCAGGTTCTAGCTGAAAGCAGGAAAGTAGGGAGGGCCTATATACACCTCCGTGTGAACAAGCCACACCAGGAGCTCTTGCCATGGATGGAGCTACCCTAGACATATGCTTTCTCCCCATGTGGTATTCCCAGAAACTGTAAAGCAGACCAAATCCTTCCTCTGTTAGGTTGTTCCTGCAACAGCAACAAGAAAAGTAACCAACACAGACATCAGTCACAGTTGATGTCTTCAGGGGTCCAAGAGGCCGGGGAAAGAGACCTCGTCATTGCCTACATGTTCTTCTTGTGGTACCAGCATGGAGGGGTCCTGGCCCCATTCCAACTTAGCCTAGGACCTTGGTCACCGTCTGGAGTATCTGCCCACAGTGGCTATGTGGCCACTGGTCTTCCTCATATGGTCCCGGGAGGGTATGGAGGATTCCGATGGAGGTGTGAGTGGGCTAGATAGAGGTAAGAGTGAGCCTTTACTTAGATTGGCAGGTACTGGGGCTTCCTGAAGTTCGGGTCATGTCCACATGACAGCTGGGCACCTGGCCATGGCCAGGGGTGGAAGAGGAGGCTAGGGATAGTCAGGGAAAGTGGATCCCTTTAACCTGAGGTCCTGGAGGACAGGTGTCCAGGGCAGGATGAGCTGGGCTCTGAGAAGAGCAAACAGGGGAAGCAAAGGAATCGGCTCTCTTGGTTGAAAAAAAAAATGGAATTTTATTCTTTTTTTGTCCTTACAGCTGATCCCTAAAGCCACAGAAGGGTAAGTAGTCTTCTCTCAGGAAAGTTGATTCCCGCCTTGAATCAAGCCCATCCCTATATGCCCAGCCAAGCTGTACGCTGGGCAAGCAAGAGAGAAGAACCCCCATACTCCCATGGGCACTTCCAGGGGGACCAACCTCCTCCTTGGTTGGCCTTCGTCTGCAGAGGCACATAGTGCTTCTGAGGACATGGCAGATACCAAAGGATCTAGAGAAGGGAAGGGGTCACGCATGGTTGGCCGCCATAGGGTGCTGATGCTGTGCACTTGTGCTGAACCTGAACTGGGCAGGATGGCAGGTACACGGACACTGGTTGCTCTGCCCAGACACAGTGGCTGCATGGAGCTCTCTGTCTGAGGCCCCTCTCTTGGAATTTCCCCAGGAGTGATGGGTTCTTGTGTAGGTAAGTACAGGGGCTCAAGGAGGAAGCATGAAAGCTGGTCCATATCAGTGCACACAGGACTAGCTCTGCAGAGTGCTGTTGAATGGTCCTTTCCCCACAGGACAGTACTGTTTAGACTTGGGCTACTGGTCACCCTGCTGCTCATGAGAATACACTGAGATTTCTAGTCAAGGAACCTACAGAGCTGAGACTGCCATCACAGTGGCAAGGGGGTCAATAGCAGTGGCCACAGGGCACAGCTGCAGCTTCCAGCTAGAGCAGGTGTGAATTGTAAAAGCACAGACCTGTAGGGTTTTTACATGAAATTCTGCCTAGGTCTGGGGCTGAACTTGAGCCCTAGACACATCTCCAGCCCAGTCCTTGGGTCCAGCCTGCACACGGTCCAGCTTACTTAAGCCTCTGCCACTTGTAGAAAAAGCTTTCAAGGGATTTCTGGTTCTGCTGAGGCTGTTGCCTCTGGCCATCTCACATCTCTCGGCTCTCCTCACCCCAGGGCAGGTCCAAATCCTTCCCCAGCTCCTTCATGGTGTAATGACAGCTCCCACATCCTGACTTCTGGACCTTGTGACTGTTGCTTTGTGTCATAAAATCGACACTGCAGCTGGGATTAAGGACTTTATGTGAGATAGATGATCCTGGATTATCTGGGTGGGACAAGGGAACACAAGGGTCCCTTTCAAAGGAAGGCAGTGATGGATAGAGAAGGACTGAGCCAAATGAAGGTGCACAAAGACTTGCCACTGGAAGCCCCAGGAGGACCAGCTTGCCTATAGTTAGCCCATCTTGCCATCAGGCTTAGAGGCAAGCATCTTTATTTGTTGAGCTATCTTACCAGCTTTGTTTGTTTGCTTTTTGGCCTGTGAAAGGTGCTGGGGATCAACCGAGAACCTCTAGTATGCTAAGCAAGCACTCTGCTGCCAAGCCACACCCTAGTCCTGAACACCATTTAAAGCCAGAGTTTGTGCTAGTCTGTTCCAGCAGTGTAGGCAGATAACAGGTGGCCCTGGCTTCTTACAAGCTGCCTGTCTCATGTGGGCATGTGTGTGGGGGGTGTACTCCATCCTGATACTTCCTGCAGTGGTATGGGTGGATGCTTCAGAGTTCTGCAGGCCTTGCAGGGGTGGGGACCCATACCTGAGACAGAAAGGGTTGACTTTCAGGGACCACAGGAAAAAAGTAGCTGGGCTGGTATATGAGTGCCTTCACTTCTCACAGACCCACCATAGAGATCTGCCCCACTGGGCGGGATGCCCAGGGCAAGGCCAGCAGCCAGGTGCAGGACCCACCTATGCTCGTCAGTATAGGGTACTTTGGTTTTCCTTCCTTAAGGAAGAAAGAGTGCTGAGAATGAGACACACACTGGATAACACCCCACTTCTATGAGCTGGATAGATGCTCACACCTAGGTGATATCCAGAAATACCCTCAAGTCTGTAGGACCTCATCATTTGACTATTTTAGGAAAAGTTGTTGCTGGCCTCCCAGTCTGGTCTGAGAGATCTGGTGGCTCTTTGCCTCTTTCCCCTTCCCCCACTTCTGGCCTTTGTGTACTGACTCTCCATGCCTACCTCAGTGGTGGTGGTGGGGTGGTGTTCACAGGAGCCCTGGCTCCATCATCAGCCAGGCTCTAGACAGGAGTTGTCTGAGATTTTCTTGGGCCACCCTTAAACCTTGAGCTCTATCTCTCACTCTGCTGGGTGGAGATCACCAGTGCTGGGCTCAGGGGTCTGAGAATGTAGCACAACCCACTATATTGAAGGCAGGCTCCTTCTAAGAGAGTATCCACACAGCACCCTCCTCTGACATTCAGGATTGAATGCCCCTCTAGGCAAGACCCAGGTGTATGCAGAAAAAAATGGAGGAGCCGTTGGTCACACTGGTCACTACTAGAAGTGGGGTGGTAGGCTTAAATCAGCAGATGTGTACCGCAAGACCTGAAGGCCAGAACAAAATCTTTCAGGTAGTTAGTCATCACTGAAAGTCCTGCTACAGGGTCCTGGATATGTCCCTGTCCTACCTTCTCCTATGCTCTTACCAAGTGGTCCCCAAGAAATGATGGGGCCTTGGGAGAAGGAGCCATTAAGGCACCCTTTCCCCACATCTGAGTCTCTCGTGTTTGGGGTCTCTGGATGCTTCTAGTTCTGTGGGACGAAAGGATGGTGAAGGAGCTACTGGGCTGTCCTGAATCAAAGCCAAGAGAAGCAATCAGTGCTTCAGAACTGCACAGGAAGTCGGGAAGGGCAAAGGTTAGGAGTAAGGCTGGTTGTTCCGTTCCTCTGTCCACCCAGCCAAGAGCAGGATTACTGGTCAAGCATAGGGGCTTGTCTGTGCTGCGTAGGCCCTAGGACCCCTCCTCACACTTGTGGTTGGCCTAGCTCAGCATGGGTAGGAGGACTTAGGAAATGTGGGCCTGAGGTAGGCACCTGCAGTTCTGTGGGAAAGCACAGGGGGTTTGAAGCCGAAGGTCTAGGATCAGGGCTAATTTGGGGGACATCTTGGTGGTTCCAGGCCCAGTTGGATGCAGGGTGTTTAGAGGTCCCACAGGTGACAAGCTGGGCCAGCAGTGTCTGAGTGTAAGGATCATATCAAGGGATCATTGAAGATGGCCCAGTCCACGCGTATACCTACATCTGAAGCTGCCAATGCTGCCTGTCATAGATAGAGCTGTGTTCCCCCAAGTGTCTGCTGTTGTCCTGGGCCTGTACTTGTGGACTGATAGAAACAGCCTTTGTATGTGTAAATGAACTGAAACCAGACTGGGGTAGAATAATCCCAACCTTACCATATACTTGTGGCTCAAGGGAGGGACACAGACATGGGGAAATACCCAACAGAGTACAGACACAGAGCTTGGATGGTACAGATATAGGCCAAAGAATACCAGGGAAGATCTGCAAGCTACCCCTCATCAGGAAGAAATACCCTTTGGAGAGAACTCGGTCCTCCCTACACCTGGATTTTTGGACTTCTGGACCACATTCTGGTAAGGTACATGTCTGTTGTAAGCCATCTACCTCACTGCTGGTACTGTGACCAGCATGGCCCCTTTACACACACCTGGGTGTGACTGAGTGTCCAAGGATGGACACCAGGAGAACTTCCTCCACCTTTGGGGTGGTGTTAAGCAGTCTGAAGGATGCCTGCCCTCAGGTTGGACATCTCTAGATCCTGGAGTTTCCTGAAAGGTGAGGCACCTGTGGATGGGGGTGAAGAAGCAGGTATCAAAATACCCGTTCAGAGGGCAGAGCCACCTACACCTCCAGAGGAGCTCTGGAGCCTTTCTTCCTGATATGAAACTGGCACCTCCGGGCCACAAATTAGACTTGTGGATATGGATAGCTGAGTCCTTGCCTCAGCTCAGCTCCAGGTGGGGGATGTTATTTCCCATCTCTGTATGTCACCAGAAGCCAGCTCCCTAGTGTCTCTCACATCAGCTCATGTCACCTTAGGCAGGGCCCACAGGTGCACCCACATGCTCCCTCATAGAGCAGGCCCAATTCTGTTGACCTGACACTTTAGCGTCTCAACCTATTCACTCTACCCTGACCTGCCCTACCTTCTACCTACACTGCCTTTGCCAGTCAAGGGTGGCTTCTTGGGACATCATTGCTTGATGTCCTCCAGGGCCAGCCCGTGTCTGGCCTCCTCTGTAGAAGACCTTTGGAAAGGGGTGCTTCAGAGTTCCTCAGGAGTACCCTCACTTCCCTACACTGTCAGCTCCAAGAATCCCATGCAGCATCATGGGAGATTTTCACTATCCCTGAGCACTGCCCTTAACACTCACTCTTTGGTCCTCATTAGGCTATTCCTCCAAGCCTCACCCCCCACCCCCGACATTCTACTACAACTCAGACTCCACATCCCATTCATACCGAGGGCCAGCAAGTGTAGGACAGGCCTACTCTCCTCATGGCTTGAGGCTGAAGGAATGGAAGCCAAACAACGATAAAACAGAGGAGGGCTCTCAGGCGGCCCTGGCTCAACCCCTCATGCCAGACTGAGGTGGAGCCCAAGGTCTGTGATGAGACCTGCGGGCAATGCCTCAACGCCTGGCCAGGTGGGTGCGGTCTAGCTGGAACTAGCTGCCTGGTGCTGAGAGCCAGCGCGCTCAGAGCGCTGGGCGCTAAACACCTGCGGACACGCGCCCTGCCTCACCTGCGAAGTTCTTGGTGAAGACCAGGGTGACCAGCAGGATGGGTACCAGCACGGTGCCGATGGTGACCACGCGGTCGAACGGCAGTTCCAGCTTGAGCTGCAGCAGCAGCGCGGCCAGCGCGCCCGCCTTGTCGTCCTGCGAGCCAGGCAGGATCAGCTCCCTCAGCTTCTCGCCCGCCAGCAGCGCGGTCGCCATGTCCGCCGACTGCTCCAGGAGGTGGTGCATGGGGGGCGGGGGCGCGGCCCGGGGGGGTACGGGCGGGGGGCGCGGGCGGGGCCGCGCGCCAGAGAGGGCGGCGGGGGGCGATGGAGACCGAGGTCACCGGGGCGCGGGGAGCGGGGCGCTGGAAGAGGGATGTCAGCGGGTATGCGGCGGGGCTCGGGGGTCTGCCGCCCCGCGAGAGGGGTCGAGCTGCCAGGGCGCCGGGCCGCCGCCGCCCCCGCCGTGCGCTGTAGCCGGCCCGCGCCCTGCGTCCCTCCCGGGGGCGGCGGCGGCTCTCTTGCCTGGGCCGCGCGGCCCGCTCCCGCCGGGGAGGGGGGCTGTTTACCTGCGGCAACTCCGCGGCGTGGCTCCGCCCCCAGCCCCCCCCCCCCCCCCATAGCGGCGGGGCGGTGGCGATGACTTTGAAAAAAAAAAAAAAATAACAAAAAAAAAAAACTGTTTTTTTTAAATGAAATGAACCGAGTTCATATTGACCATCCCTTGCATCAGGGTTGGGCCAAGCCCTGGTCCCCCGTAGCTCTGTGCATGGAAAGAGGCAGATCGCCCTGTCAGATCGTGTCTGGTAGCCAGAGGGTTCTAGTTCTACACCTCAGCGCTCTTGTTCCTCACTGGAACCCGGGTTCCACATAGGCACAGAGGCTGCCCTGTGAGGTGTTGCAGACAAGGGCAAGGAAGCCTGAACCCTCTTTCCCAGGCTAGTGCCTGCACATTAATGCTGTGAGGCGTCCTCTCCAAAGCTCCCGGATGTCTCTTCACTGCAGCCATGTCCGGGACCCAGGAGCACCCAGTTAAACGCTGTGATGAGACGCCAGCCAGTGAGGATATGCTTGTTAACCCAGCATCACCAATACTTCACCCACTGTCAGCATTCATGGTGCTGTGTCAGCTCGTGGGGGCTTCTAGGATTGTCACCTGACGCCCCCTGGGCCACTCACATGTTCTCTCCTCCCAGGAGCTACTGTACACAAACTTCTGTGACTGTGGCCTCCTGCAGGATTCCGTGGCTCAGTATCTCTCCATCACTGCCTTTCCTGGTGTGTCTGGAGTAGTAACTTCCTTCAATTATCCATTAGCTATCTGAAAACATCTAAGACCAAAGCAAAACCTGAAGAGGCCGCTGTCCGCTCTGGCCTGACCCTTTCTGACACGTTCTTGCTTCCACAGATTTTTACCTTCACCCTACTCCCTGCGGTGGTGAACAGCCACTCACTCCCCATCCCTAGGCTTCCCAAAGCAGTCGTCGGGAGGAGTACTTCCTACACCCTCCCTGGCTTCTCAGAAAGGCTATGCTGTTCACAAGCCATCATCCCACCTTAAGAGCCCCATACTTTCTGTTTGCCCTTTGATTACTGATCATTTCCCAGCAGGTTATTTTTCTCTGACCTGCAGGAGGTCCACCCCCACCCCCACCCCCAGCAATTGCCTTCTTTGTTAACTATTTGTGCATGCCTCTCCAAGGGCTCTATCCATTCACTTTGAGTGAAGAGTCTTATTCTTTTAAAAAAAATTGTGTATGGGCGTACCACCAACTTGCAGTGGCCGAAGAGGCCAGAACTCCCTGGGCCTGGGGTTACAGGCATTATAGCCATTAAATGGGTGCTGGTAAATGAACCCAGTTCCATGGAGTTTTCCCAGGACCTATGGTCACTAACAGCACTCTACAACTTCAGTTCCAGAAGATTGGATCCTTCTGGCCTCTGCAGCACTGCACTCATGTGGTGCACAGACATACATACAGGCACAATACCCATATACATAAAATAAATAGTAAAGACAAAACCAAAATAGTTTAGAGTTGCCCAATAATGGGGCAACAATGCCCCTGCTGGACACCAGAGGCTAATAAAGAAAAAGTCTAGTATCAGGACTGGTTACTTGTTTTAGAGTTGTTGGCCACTGAATTTCCCTAGATTTCAAAATATTACAGGCTGCTACCATTGTTCTTGGCTATCCTCCAGAACTTGATAGTGAGACTCTATTGTTGAATATACCACAAATTTGAGTTATGGGACATGGAGAAAATAAGCAAGTACTGACCTAGAAGCTCCGTTCCTACTGGCTAACTTCCGTACAGTCTTACCCAGCTGTGAATCCTGCAGGCTGTAAGAAAGATGACCACTTTAGTATCCCACTGAAGCAATAGTGCCATAAACATCATCAGGGTGACCAAACATTTCTGATTGGATTTAAGTCCCACTCCACAAGATGATCCCAAATTGTTGGGCCAAGAATCTATGGCTAGATGGGCCACAGGCTCTATGGAAGAACCCATTACTATTATTTTGCTAAATGAACATAGTATTAATTAATTGGATTAATGTATCTTTACGCCCTTATCAGCAAACCTTCTGTTTGTGGTAGGGGGTGATTAACAGAGACCTACAACTGGCCAAGAGCAGTTGCTCTGCCCCCATCCCATCATTCCCACTTATGAACTGCCTTCCATTACAACAATTGACCACTTCAACCCAAGGCCAGGTGCCTGGGAGGGTCAGGAGTATCAATAGCAAACTAAAGCTTCATCAAGCATTTGCTTGGCTTCTTTGGCAAGAGCTCATTTACTTGTCTTCTGGGGCCATGGGTGATGAATGTGGAATTCCATTTTGGGTACAGAACATAAAATACTTTCCAAAAAAAATTTAAGGAAATTTATATTTTCTTTCATACTGACCTAAAAGCATAATATTTTACACTGGGGTTCAACCTAGGAAGCGTAAAATACAGGTTTGAGAGGGAAAAGCACCATTTCTAGCTTTGGAGGATGTCAGTTTTAGAGAACAATGTTGGTGTAAAATGTTGGTGCATTTTCCTCTCATGTGAGTTAGTTTGCTCTGTTTTGCTTTAGGATGGCAAAATTTACAATATGCTTGGAATGGCATTGTAAGCAGCATTTTAAAAAAATGAGAAACATGGGGCTAGAGAGATGGCTCAACAATCCATTGATGAACCAGCTGCTCTTCCAGAGGACCCAGGTTCAATTCCCAGTACTCACATGGCAGGTTCAAAAATGTAACTCCAGTTCCAGGTGATCTGACACATCCAGGCAAAATGCAAATGCACATGAAATAAATATAAATTATTTTTTAAAAATGAGAAAGTGGAGCTGGCTGGAGAGATAGCTCAGTAGTTAGGAACACTGGCTGCTCTTCCAGAGGAACCCAGTTTGGTTCCTAGAATCCACACGGCAGCTAACAATCAGCTGTAACTTCAGAGGATCATATACCATCTTCTGCAGTCTGCTGACACTGTACATAAAACATCCCAATACAGAGTAAGAAGCAAGGGGACACGGTTTTCATTTCTTCTAGGGGCTATGCCCAAGTTTGAAGTCTGTCTCTGCCTACCTGGCTCAAGGCACAGCTGGTCATTGTTTTGCAGGTGGTCACATTAGTCTGGACAGCATTGTTATCCCTAGAGCAGGGCCTTCTGTGAATTCTATTCCTGACTGGGATGCTGCCTTTGATCACACCATTCTCATGCTAGAGATTCACTGAGGTATGTGCCATATGCCTGTCTCACCTATAATTCAAGCTGGAGCAGATGTGGTTAGTTTGCCCTGAGCTAGGTAGATGCTTCTGGGTAGAAATGTGCCTAAGCCCATGGGTTCATGACTAACCTTAGCCGGATACTGGGAAGATTAGGTCCCGTCACTGATGGACTGTGATCTACCTGACACTCCTATCACTGGCTTCCTTCCTGGGACCTGCCCCTGCCTCACTTGCTCATACAGCTAAAGCTAAGCCTCTCTCTGGGTGGCCACACTGCAACTGAGGCTTGACCCAGGGCAAAGGACCACACAGGTGTGAATAGGCCTGACAGCAATTAAGCTGCTCTCAATTTCACCTGAACAAAGCCCTCTGCCCACCCCAGACTCTCCATTCTCTGCCTGAGGAAAGTGCCTTGGCCACTGTGGTTCCCAAGTGGTTAAGGCCCTTGAAATTTCCTTGAGGGATTATCCCTCAGTCCTCCTCACGTTTGTGCTCCAGCTAGCCAGGTCCAGTCCCTGAGTGTGGAGAGAGAACACCGTAATAGGGTGGGTGCAGGCTTTTAGAGCAAGAGGTCCTATGATGTCATAGGGAATCTCTCTATGGAGATTTCTCCATGCTCCCAGGACCTCAGCATGAGCCCCATCAGTCCCGTGGAAGGGTCCTGCTCTATGTAGTAAGGTGTTGCAGGTCCACAGGAGGACCCTCATGAGGGAGACACAGTCTTCACCTGCACAAGAGGGCTAAACCCCATGTTGCTCACCCTGGGCTCTGAAAGGGCCAGCTTCCAAGTGCAGTTCTTTTGGCAGCAGGGCCTACAGTGGAGCATGGTGGAGCCACAGCACCTGTGCTGGCCTCTCCCCTAAGCTGGGAGAGGGAGCTTGGTGAAATTTTAGTTCTTTGCTTAGTGCCTCTGAGCACAGACTTGCAAGTCCAGTTGGTCCATCAAGGAGCCCATCTCACTCAACCTATGAAGGCTCTTAGAAGTTGGCATCTCCTTGAATTTAGGGACAGCCCAGGGAAGACAGGCAGGGCTCCAGTACAGGCCCTAACTGACTGCCCCTTCTAGAAATACGGGGTTCTAGGTGGGCCTGGTTCCATTCAAAACTCTCCTCGATCCCAGGCATTACAACACAGACAGTGGGGGCTGTTCTTAGGTGAGAGGAGCTGGTGGCCTTTCCTGCTGTTTCACAGACATCTGGATCAAGATAGAGTAGATGACAGTGGAACCAACTCCAAAGACTGCTAGTGGGATGCAAAGGAAAGACACCCTTATCACGGACACAGGTGCATTCTGAGACAGACAGGAGTCTGGGGCTATGGAGTGTTTATTGAGGGAAAGGGTAGTGGCAGTGACTGCCCACTGGCAGAAACAAACTGTTAGAACCAAGGTGAGTACAAGGAAGCAGGAGCAGCTCAGCTGACTCAGCGGTCCCACCTATACCAACATTCAGTCTTGAGACCAGGAAGCCACAAGAGTCACAGAAGACTGAAGCATGGCTGGACCTAATGGTCCATAGGGTGAGGCTCAATGTCTCCCTGTTGCAGCTGCTGTGTATCCAACTGGCAGACTCTACTGTGTCCACAGATTCTGGCATGGCCATCTAGCCACAGCTTGCTCAGAGAAGTGAACACGTGGAATCACATTTTTTCCTCCACGGTGCTTTAACACAGGTGCTTTGTTTACCTGTTGAAGTAACACAAGGTGGGGGTGGCATTGACCACTAAAGTCCAGGAGAGTGGTTGCTGCAGCCCAGGGGTCAGGAAGAGTCAAGAAAGCTTCCAGGCTGGCCCTGAGGCTTCAGTGGGTTGGGGTGCATGGAGTTTGAGGGAGAACCAGTATGGGAGGGTTGGGGAATCCCACAGAGCCCACCTTTTAGGAGGTGGGCAGGAGTGCTCACTTTAGGAGAGCCTGGAGTTCAGGAGGTAGATCACACCCTGTGTAGACACCATTGGAAACACTGTATTCTAGCAGGGCTCCAAAACAGGGATCCTGATGAAAACCAGAGATACAAGTGAGTGAGGCCCAGAGACTCCTGGTGCCAGGTGCCCATGCTGGAGTTAAGTCATTTTCCGAGACCTGTGTCCTTCCCTTCCCTTCCCTCACCAAGACAATGGTAACCCAGTGTCCTGCAAACTCACTCTGACAAGCACGTGAGGGTTTCCCAGAACAATCAGCAGTGCTTTGGGTCTTGTGATTGCAACATTAAATCTTTTTGAATTGGACAAGAAACCCAAAAAATAACGGTCATCTTCAAATCTATCTTCATTTGACCGCACCTAGGGACACAAAGATGAAGAAATATGGTATTTTAAGTGTTTTTCTTGAGACTTGAAAACAGAAAGGTTAAGAAGCAACAGGACCTTATTTATTTTTAAACGAGACAGGGCTATTAGCACTATTCAGCCCACAGATAGGGAGAACCCCCCAGATGCTAACAGGTTATGTTGGGTGGTAAAGTTTTAGACGGTGTTAATTTTCTCTTTTGCATCTGAGTTTTCTATATGCAGTTAGCATGTCCTTGCAATGGATATATTTTAAAGGAAGTGGTGTCAGAGTGTGGCTGTCCTTGTGCAGTGGTCCAAAGGCCACTGTACTGGGGTCGTCTTTCGACACCTGCCCCTCTCTGCTCCCTAGCAGTCATTATTTTTTTTTTGAGGCAGGGTCTCACTATGTAGCCATGGTTGCCCTGGAACTCACTCTGTAGACCAGGCTGGCTTCAGACTCACAGAGACCCACCTGCCCCTGCTTCCCGCCACAGCTGTCTTTCACCATCTGAGTCTTCTATGAGCCAGCTATTTCTTCCTAGGTCTTTTGTACTTGGGCTCCTGATCTTTGGGTTTTGTTAAAGAAAGTGCTGTCACCAGCTCTTTTGGAAACACCTGAGTCTAGGAGAGTCTCAAGCCTGCAGTGCAGTGTGTTACACTGTGGATTGGGTTCTTTCATTTTATTTGAATATATCTATCACTCACTAAATATCCAGCAATTTCAAGCGCATGACAGCTGGCCACAGAGAGCACTTACAGTGGAGATAACAATGACCAAATACTCTTGTCCCTGGAACTCCTCGACTGAGCCGACCTTTATGTCAGTCAAGTCCACGTTTCGCAGAAGGATTTTTATTTTCTCCACCTTTAAAAGAGGTTAAAAGATTAAAAATAACATTAAAAACATCAAGATATTTATTATATCTTATAGTATATTATATATTATTATATTTATTATAGTTAAACTTCGGGTCACCCTTTCCCACTCTTACCTTGAGTACTTGGTCCACAGCTGGTAGCACTATTTTGGGAAGCTGTGCAACCTTTATAGAGAGTGGGCTCAGTAAGGAAGAGGAGGTCACTGAGGGCTTCTCACGGCCCTTCTAGCCCTGCTTCCTAGTCCTCTGTGATGTGAACAATCTCTGCCACATGCTCTACTGTGGCAGAGCTACAGTAGACTAAGCTACTCCACCATGTCCTCCCCACCAAGGCGAATGAAATCCTCTGAAATCATGAGCCAACACAAGTCCTCTCCTCCCAGCCTGAGTTGTTTCATCAATTGTTCTCAAGGTGACATAGGAACATAACAAAAGTCTGTATGGGAGAAGGGTGGCCTTTGCTGCAGCTTGACCCTGTCACTCTCAGGCCTTTGCAGCTGGTTTGCACAAGGAATTTAGGAGCATTTTGGAGCTGTGGATACAGAAGTGCTAGAACACTGTAAGCGTAATGGATGACTCTGCTGGGAGTCTGGAGGAACAAAATGCTACAATGTGAAGAGTTCCATCAACGAGGGACAAAAATATGAGCCTATAGGGGGCATTCTCACTCAAACCACCTAGAGTCCCTAATGCTTTCTGGCATGATGCTTAGGGAGGCACGCAGGGACCATGCGACCAGAGCAGAGCCCGGGACACCATTAGTCCGTTGTCCCACTATCTGCTGTCTCACTGGTTTTGCCACAGTATGATCTACTGCTTCTGTAGCCTAAAGCTAGTGCAGCTCTGCTGTGGCTCACACTCAGTCAAGAGGCCCAGTCCTCAGCAGTTTTGTTCTGACCGGTTTACTTTACATCTTTAATTATTAACATCTTCTTCAGATGTGGGGACATGCAGAGGATTTAAGAGGCAGTGTCCTGAGTTACAGCTGCTTGATCACAGTGATATACACCATTCTCAGACTATACCTCTGCAGCTAGGGATCCTTGGTGCCAGCAATGTCCCAATGAGGGGATGTTGGAGAATTCAGTCAGCTTTTCTGGCTCCTCTGACAGGGCTACACAGAAGCAGCTGCTCCACTTCTGTGACAAGTTGACATTCGAGTAATGATTTTCAAACTTGTGTGGGTAATTTTTAGTCGTGAGCTCTCTCTCATGAATTTTGAAAATCCCAACTATTTCCCCAGATGTCTATTTCGTCTTTGGTAATAGCTATTGATATGTCTTAACCGTTTGAGTTCAGCAAGTGTTGTTTGTTCATTTGAACAACCTCATGTTATTCGCAGCATGCTCTCTCTCTGCCTTCTGCTTCTGGATCAAGATGTGAGCTCTTGGCTTTTGTTCCATTACTGTGACTCTACCTACAACCTCAGGCCCAATTGAACACTTTTCTTTTGTAAGCTGCCTTGGTTTTGCCACAGCAAAATAAAAGTAACCTAACACAGCACCTCGCCACAGAGGGTGAGACGCAGGAACAGGGCTGTGGAGATCAGTGTAGGAAGGGACTCGGGATTAACCTGGAGCTGCACTGGATGGGAATACTGGGCACTAGAGAAGATATCCCTGGTGGGTCTCAGCTAAGCTGGTTTCAGCAGATCTGACCATCAATGTGGACATCACTTGCTTTTCTTGCCAAACAAGTGACATTTATCTGTTCGGGGCTTGAGCAGGAATAATGGGGACAGCACTTAGCATCCTAATTCAAGCTGAATTAGGACAACGGGGTGCTCTCCTAGGTGATGACCAAATTTATACTGTCGTTACTGCCCACTCATTCGTTGTAATTTTCTTCATAGTAACACCAATAATAATAGGTGGTTTTGGTAACTGACTCGTACCACTGATAATTGGAGCACCTGACATAGCGTTCTCACGAATAAACAACACGAGCTTCTGACTCCTCCCACTGTCGTCCCTCCTCCTCCCAGCGTCATCAATAGTAGAAGCAGGTGCAGGAACAGGATGAGCTGTAAGGCCACCTTTAGCTGGTAGCTTAGCACACACTGGAGCATCAGTAGATTTAACAATTTTCTCCCTACATTTAGCCAGTGCATCATCTATTCTAGGAGATATCAATTTTATTACCACCATCATTAATATAAAAACACCAGCCATAACTCAATATCAAACACCGTTATTTGTCTGATCCGTATTAATCACAGCTGTTCTACTTTTATCACTTCCAGTTCTAGTACTATATGTGCCCGTACGTGCTACATTTTGATCTGAATATGGGGATAAAAATGTAGGATAGGGGAATGACAAGATAGCTCAGTGGTTAGAAGCACTGGCTACTCTTCTAGGTGACCCTGGTTCAATTCCTAGCACCTACATGAAGGCTCAGAACCACATGTAACTCCAGTCCCAGGACATCTTACACCCTATTCTGGGCTCCTTGAACACTGAAGAATCACATGGTACAAAAGACATATGTGTAGGCAAAATACTTGTATACATCAAAAAGCATAAAATAATGAAATGAAAATACTGACGGCATTTTTAAAATGGCAGTATGAAGGGCTATGGATGCAGCTCAGTGGTTCCGCCTTTGCCTACCATGCACAAGGGCCTGTTTGATCCCCAACACACAACCTCTTAGAATTTAAGCTTGGTATAGTAGCATTTGGCAGATTGAGGCAGGATGATCATGAGCTTGAGGCTGACCTGTGCTACAAAATGAGTTCTGGGCCAGTCTGAGAGCCATGGAGAAACCCCATCTTTAGAAAACCAGAAGTTGGAGAGAGGGCTAGAGAGAAAGAGCAGTTAAGAGCATGGTGCTCTTCCCCAGGACCCAGAACTGACTCCCTGGCTCAGGACTGGTTTCAGAGCACCTGAGGCGCTCTTCTAGTGCTCACAAACACTGCATGGTGTGGTACACAGACACACATGCAGGCAACACACTTATACACATAAAATAAAAATCAATCTTTAATATAAATAAACAAAAACCTCCAAACACTAACAAAAGGAGTCTCTCAGACTACTAGATAATCCCATGAAAATTAGTCAAACAGAGAGACCCCCCTAACTACCCCACTATGATGAACAGCTGTGCAGTGACCAAGGTCAGTGTGGAAGGCCTGGAAAGTTCTGTTCAGCCTACATCAGTGCAGTCTTGAGGACTGAGCTCAGCCTCAGGGATAGATTGATGGCATGTGGCACTGTGTCAGCCTGATGTCACATGAGCTGTTTTCTCCTGAATGTCTACTAGTATCTGTGAAGGGCTTTAGGTCCAAACAAGATCTAGGCAAGATGAGACAAATGAATGGGGAACCAGAAAAGTCTATTCCCACAAAGCAACTTTACAGTTGCACATTCAATGTTCTGGATAGATCACAGTCTGATAAGTGTTAATGCTACTCAACTCTAAGAACAATGGGAGTCTGTACTGTGGTCTGTGGGGCTCTTCCACCTGGCTGTCAATGTAACCTCAGAGGCAAGCAAGCATGGAGAACCAAGAGATCACTCAGGCTGGAAGGATGGCTCAGCTATTAAAAGCGAAGCTCATAACCGAAACCAAACCAACCAACAAAACAAAAACAAGAAAATAAAGAGTTGCTCCCAGAACCTGCAGCTCTCTCTCTTGCTACAAAAAAACAAAACCAGACAACCCCCACCCCGGCACAACAACAACAAAAAACCCTTCCACTCCTGGAGGTGGGGATAAGCATGTTACTGGCTAAGGCTGTGGTCATGGCTGAGGAGACACAAAAAAGCCTTGACTGAAGCAGCAGTTTGGGAAGACTTAAAGGCTTTTCCCCCCAGCATCTAATGAGATGATCACACGTTTTTGTTGTTGGCTTTGTTTGTTTTCTGTCCCTCCGCCCCCATTTTTAGTTTGTTTATAGGGCAGATTACATTGACAGATTTTTGTATGTTGAAACATTCCTGAATCTCTGGGATGAAGCCCACTTGATCATAGTGGATCATCTTAGTGATGTGTTCTTGGTTTGCCTAGTATTTTTGCATCTATTGTTCATGAGAGAAATTGGTCTGTAATTCTCTTTGTTGAATTTTTGTGTGGTTTGAGTATCAGGGTAACTGTGGTCTCATAAAATGAACTCGGCAATGTTCTTTCTGTTCCTATTTTTGTGGAATAATTTGAGGAGTACTGGTTCTAACTCTTCTTTAAAAATCTGGTAGAATTCTGTGCTAAAACCGTCTGGCCCTGGGCTTTTCTTGGCTGGGAGACGTTTTAAAAATTACTCATTCATGTTCATCTCAGATGATACCCCACTTCCCAGTCATTCATTTACATCTCAGATGATACCCCACTTCCCAGTCATTCATTTACAACTCAGATGATACCCCACTTCCCAGTCATTCATTTACATCTCAGATGATACCCCACTTCCCAGTTGCCCCTCCACAACCCCCCATCCTACAACCTCCCTCTCCTCCCTCCCCTTTGCCACTATGAGGGTGCTCCCCCACCCACTCACCCTCTCCTGCCCCACCCCTCCAGCATCCTACTAAGCTGGGGCATCAAACCTCCACAGGACCAAGGGCCTTCCCTCCCACTGCTGTCAGGCAAGGCTTTCCTCTGCTACCTATGTATCTGGAGCCATGGATCCCTCCTTGTACACTCCTTGGTTGGTGGTCTAGTCCCTGGGAGCACGGGGTGGTCTGGCCAGCAGATGTTGTTCTTCCTATGGGGTTGCAATCCCCTCAGCTCCTCCAGTCCTTCTGCCAGCTCCCCCACCATAGTCTCTGACCTCAGTCTGATGGTTGGCCCCAAGCATCCACATCTGCATCGGTCAGTTGCGGCTGAACTGGTTGGGAGACTTTTAATGACTACTTCTATTTCCTTAGGGGCTATAGGTCTATTTAAATTGTTTATCTGGTCTTGGTTCAGCTTTGGTAAGTGATGCTGAGCAAGAAAATTGTCCATTTCTTTTAGATTTTTCCATTTTTGTGGAGTATAGGTTTTTGAAGTATGACCTAATGATTCTTTGGATTTCCTCAGTGTCTGCTGTCATATCTCCCTTTTTGTTAATCTGGATATTTTTTCTCTGTCTTTTAATTAGTTTGGTTAAAGGTTTGTCTATCTTGTTAATATTCTCAAAGAACCAACTCTTTTTCTTTGTATTGTTATCTTTGTTTCTATTTTATTGATTTCAGCCCTCAGTTTGATTATTTCTGCTGTCTACTCCTCTCGAGTGTGTTTGCTTCTTTTTGTTCTAGAACTTTCTGATGTGCTGTTAAATTGCTAGTATAAGAGCTCTCCGATTTTTTTATGTAGGTACTTAGTATAATGAACTTTTCTCTCAGCACAGCTTTCATTGTGTCTCATAAGTTTGGGTATGCTGTATATTCATTTTCATGAAGGAAGTCTTTAATTTATTTCTGCCTTGACCCAGTAGTCCCTCAGTAGAGAGTTGTTCAGTTTTCATGAGTTTGTAGGCTGTTATTTCTGTTATTGAGGTCCAGCTTTAATTCATGGTGGTCTGGTGGGATGCAAGGGGTTATTTTAATTTTCTTGTATCTGTTGAGAATTGCTTTGTGGCTGAGTATGTGGCCAATTTTGGAGAAGGTTCTGTGAGATGCTGAGAAGGTACATTCCTTTGTGTTTCGGCGAAGTGTTCTACAGATGTCTGTTAGGTCCATCTGAGTCATCATGTATGTCAGCTCCCTTACTTCTCTCTTCTTTCTGGTTCGATGACTTGTCCATTGGTGAGGATCAGGTACTGAAGTCTCCCATTATTGTGTGAGGTTCGATGAACTACTAAGCTTTAGTAATGTTTCTTTTCCAAATGTGGGTACCCTTGAGTTTGGGGCATAGATGTTCAGAACTGAGACATCATCTTGGTGGAATTTTTCCTTTGATGAGTATGAAGTATCCTTTCCCATCTCTATTGATTATTTTTGGTTGGAAGTCTATTTTGTGAGATATGAGAATAGCTACACCAGCTTGCTTCTTGGGTCCATTTGCTTGGAAAATCTTTTTCCAATCTTTTACTCTGAGGCAATGTCTATCTTTGATGCTGAGGAGTGTTTCTGGTATGCAGCAGAAGGATGGATACTACTTTTGCATCCATTCTGCAGACCTGTCTTTATACTGGGAATCAAGTCCATTGATGTTGAGAGATTATTAATGATCAATGATTGTTAATTCCTGTTATTTTGTTGTTGCTGTGTGTGTGTGTATGTGTGTGTGTATGTGTGTGTGTATGTGTGTGTGTGTGCCTGTCTGTCTGTCTATCCTTTCCTTCTTTTGGTTTTGCTGGTGTAAGATTATTTATTTCCTGTGTTTTCATGGGTGTAGTTAACCTCCTTAGGCTGGAGTTTTCCCATATGGGTCTGACCTAGGTCCTCTGCATATATTATGGTTGTGTAGCTTGGTGTTCTTATGGGGACAGGGATGTCTCTGACTCTTTTGCCATCTTTTGGGACCCTTTTCCTCTTACTGGGTTGCCTTATTCAGCCTTGATATGAGGGATGTACCTACTCTTATTGTAACTTGATGTTTGGTTAATATCCCTGGGAGGTATGCCCTTTTTTGAAGGGAAACAGAGGAATGAATCTAGGGAAGAGGAGAAGTGGGGGGAGGGGCTGGGAGGATAGGAGAAAGGGGAACCGCAGTCAGGATGTAATATATTAAATAAAGAAAAAAAAGAAAAAAAAACCCACATGGCCTTGTTAAGTCAGTTGCACTACAGCAATCAAGACAGAATTGATGCTGTTTCCAGAGCTGTGTGGCTATGGTCCCAGACTTACCAAGGAGGAAGGGCAGCCCAGAACCAACGGGCTGTGTGCTCTTAGTCAAGTTATTACTATCTCTGTGCCACCAGAAGTAAATACTCACTTTCACCTCTTGCTCCACTTTAGGAAAAAACATAACACATCAGCTCACTTTCAACAAAGACCATTTGTTCTCAATTCCCTGTGCAAGGGCAATTGTTCTGTTCCAGGGCTTCTCCTTGTGCTTGGTGGACTATATACTGTGGGGGCAGAAACTCAACCACTGAAACTTGTGTTTGGTATGGAAGATGCCTCTACTCATAGCACAGCTTCAGAACAGGTAAATAAACATGAATAGTTTCAGGTTGTCACAATCTATAGAGAACTTTATAGGGTCAGCAATGCTGCCTTACAATCCTATGTAGAAGGGTCACACTCAAAAATGCCAACAGCATGCATTACTTTTGAGAAATACTGGTTGAGGGCTGGGCTAGACAAGATTTCTTTCCTTCCTTCCATCTTTCTTTCTTCCCTCCCTCCTTCCCCCCACACCTACCTAACCCTCCCCCTAAACAGGGTCTCACTCTGTAGCCCAGACTGGTCTAGAAAGTAAATAACCCAGATTAGTCTCTAACTAGCAGCAATCCTCCTTGCCTCAGTGTCCCAAATGCTGTTGCTAAAGATGGGAACTGTTATGCCTACAAAGCTTTTTCATTTTTGTTGTTGAGACAGGATCTTATTATATAGCTCTGGCTGGCCTTGTCCTCAGAGATTTTCCTGCTTTTCCTCCCAAGGGACAAAATACCAAGATGTCCCACAGATCCTTATGTAAATATTTATGGTGTAATTATCTAGAATGTAAAAATAATGCTTAGCCCTGGCTACAGTAAGAGAGGTGGCTGGTCAGTACTGACCACGAGCTGTACAAACTTTGCCAGTTTCTTATCTCCAGCATCACTCAAGCATGATTCTGCTTTTGAAGATCTGCTGTTCAGAATGAGCTTGTCTCTGTTCTTCAGAAACCATGGACCAAGGGCCACGGTGGCTGTGTATAACACAGTACAGTCCTGGTAGGCTTACCTGCTTCCGATAGGGTGTGATGACACCTATATCCTTGGAAGACACTTGACTGGAGACATTCCGGGCCAAGAGGCAACAGTAGCGCATGACCTGGACAGCCTCAGCCGGGTTGAACCACGATGGGCTTCTCCCTTCACGAGCCTCATTTCCCTGAGTTAGTGAGAAGATAAAATGCCATTTACCCAGTAATGTTTATCAAGTAGTTATTACGTGTTGTAGACTTGCTTTACTGTTTATATTATGTTACCTACATTCCGAAATTACATGAGAAATCTGTACAGCTGCATGTGAGAGGCTGACAGTCCCTGACCCCAGCAGGCTCTAATTGGTAAATAAAGTTGTTGGTGGCCAATGGCTGCTCGGAGACAGAGGTGGGACTTTGAGGCAAGGAACTCAAGGGAGAAGGTCCTGGCTTGAGAAGTGGAGGACAGAGAGACAGAGTCGGGGGTTGTGGCCCACAAGGGCTGCAGGCCTGGGTCCACGGCAAGCAAGATGGACATAGGTTTTAGTCAGCCACAGTTCATGAATATTAGAGGGGCAAGCGTGTATGTTAGTGGCAGGGAGGCTTGGAAGTGCTCAGCCATTGCTTTGGAAGTGCTCAGCCGCTGCTTTGTTTACAACATATTAAATATAAGGGGGTGTGCCATTTGTGAACCCAAAACATTTGGGCAGGCAGTGAGGATCACGAGCACACCCACAGGGGAGTTTAGAGTAGATTACACACTACCACGTCGACTACAGATACACAGTAAACACAGCAGAAAGAAACATCCCTACTTCTACACAGAACATATAGTATAGCAGGACAATTGTCATTAAATCATTTGGAAATTAGGACTATCTTTTCAAATAAAGGTTTTTTTCTTCTTCAGACAGGGTCTTGGTACACAGCCCTGGCTGGGCTGGAACTCACTATGTAGAATAGGATGCCCTTGGCCTGATGCTGGGATTAAAGGCATGTGCCATCATACTGGGCTAACAAAAGATGTGGGGACAGGGTTTCACCATGCAGCCAAAGCTGGCCTGGATTTGTGCAGTCAGTCCTTACTTAACACTTGTATAGTGTGTATACGGTTCTAGGCTAGGCATAGTGGCATAGGCCTTTAATCCTAACACTTAGGAGGCAGAGACAAATGGACTGCTATTTGAGGCCAACCTGATCTACATAGCAAATTCCAGGCCAGCTTTGGCTACATGGTAAAAAGACCCTTTCTCAAAACACCCAAAACAAGCAAAAGGCCCTAACGAAGATAGAAATACGGGCCAGGCATGGTGGTGGCACCAAGGAGGTAGAGACAGGAACAGCTCCGTGAGATCAAGTGCCAGTTCTTTCCAGGCCAGCCAGAGAGCCACATACTCTATCCAAAGAGATACCAACCAACTAACCAACAAAAAAACCAACCAACCAACCAAAAAAATAAACAATAGCAAAACAAAACCAAAAACCTCTAAGCTGTTAATTAGGCCTTAAGAAAAGTACTTTTTGTCAAATATGGGAGCTCAAGTCTAAAATCAAAACACTTGGAAGGTGGAGCAGGAGGATGCAAAATTCAAAGTCAGTTTTGGCTATAGAGTGAGCTCTGTGTCATAAGATCTCTCTCTCTCCTCTCTCTCTCTCTCTCTCTCACACACACACACGCGCGCGCGCACAGTGTCTGGCATGGGGAAGGGAATGAAGAGCTGAAGCAGAGCTGGTCTGGAACATGGCAGCCTGAACCTGCAGCCTTCAGACTCCCAAAACACCACAACCTATTTCTGTTGCCCATAGTTGCCTCCCAGAGGTTGAAGGTAAGTCCCTACTGCTGAAGACAACATACATTTGGACACAGGACTTGTAGGATTCAGGCCGGATCTGACCTGAAAGCCTCCTCCTTGAGGACCAGCTATCATAGTAACAGAAGGTGCTATGTAAAACACAGAGGAGGTAAGAAGCCACAGTCCTGCACAGCTGTGACACCTATAGACCACAATGACCAACAAGGGAAGACATTCCTAAAGGTGTAATAATGGTACTCATATCTTGGTGGTAACCAACCGCTGTCTAAATTACAGACTGTTTAACCGAAGGGAAACCTGCCAGCTTCCCAGGGCTAATGAGGCCATAGCCCTTAGAGGAGAACCTACGAGATCAGCATGATTCCCAATACCTTCTCAACATTCTCACCACTCATCAGAGAAGCGCCTCTTTGAAGCAGAGACAGTCACAGCAAACTTCAACTGCCCAAAATTCAGTGAACTACTGGTCCTGGGTGCCTTGTCTCAATGGGTACATATACAACACAGCTCATTCACATAAAGCTCAGAGGCCATTGTGGAAGATGGAGCTGGAAAGGCTGTAGGAGCCAGAGGACCAGGAAGTCCGCTGTGGGGTCATGTCTTAGAAATGATAGGGAAGCTATGTCTGCGGTAACTCGACAATATGGATGTCTAAAGAAGACCTAAAAAATGACACCAGAAGTCATGCTTTTGTGAAAGGGGAAACCTCGCTAGATCCCACCCAAGAAAAAATTAAAAAAAACTACAGTTACTTTAAGGACTGCTGACAGTGGGAGAGTTAAGACGAGCCCCTGATTGGCTACCCTAGTCAAGTAGTCAGCCTGAAAGCATACACATACAAGCAACACTAAAGTGCCTCAGCAGGTTAGGTTTACATATTTATACATATATGTAACAATAACAAAGAAAAAGAGGCCGTGAACTTGGGAGGGAGCAAGAGGGTGCATGGAAAAGGTGTGTGTGTGTGTGTGTGTGTGTGTGTGTGTAAGAAATGATATAATTATATTTTAACTTAAAAACTAGCAAACTAAGAGATAAGCAAACTAAGGTAGCAAGGAGGAGTGACTAAAGACAAGAGCTGGAAATACGTAGCAGAGGAAGGAAGCATAGGTCAGCTTGTCTGGTTTCTTAGTCGCACCAGAGGATGAGGAACTGCTGCAGGAATGAGGCAACAGGTTTTAGGTTTCTATTGCCAATGTCCCCGCTCAGCGATGCTACTAAAACAAAAAGCGGCATAGCTCAAGTGGTCTGTGCATAATATACACTATGGTTTCTCCACTGATATTTCCTTGTGGCAAAGAGACCACAGCTTCCTTTGGGCCTGTTTTGTGGATCTAGGGTATTTGGTCCTACCCTGAGCATGCCATAAAACACTTGAGAAACTCTGTCTGGTACATCCAAGGCACAGGTGGGTACGAGGACATTCTGCCTCCTGTGAACAGAGAAGCCAAGCATGCAGAGGACAAGGGCCAGGCCTGCCAGCAACACTTCAATCAATTCACACAGGGATATGGTGCTTTCTGCTCAAACTGGGTATGGACCACACTCTCTGCTGGATATACTGCCTTGTCCCCATTATGTTCTGAGGGCCTAGGAAAGAACTTAGAAGATAATTTGACATTTAGAAACTACTGAAATGTGGCTAAATTAATTGCAGTGATCGCTGATGATTCTCCTACCATCTCTACATCCATTGGAATTTAAGATGGACTTTTTCACAGCAGAATCAGGGCTCTGCCCTTGACAGCTTCCAGATCTCAGTCTCTTCTCAGCTCTTCCGGTGGTCTATCCAGATCACTGTCTTACCTAGCTGTTCACCAGTGACCATCCCTGTGACACAGCTCGATGCAGTCTGCGTGGCTGGCCCTGCTGACCCTCACAACTGCACAGACTATGCAGACAAGCAAGTCTGCCCACCTCTTATTGCTGCATGATCTCTGGGAACTCTGCCTGCCTGACGCAGACCCACCAGTTAAAAGTGTCCAGAGAAGCCAGGCATGAGGCTTCCACATGTAATCCTAGCACTAAGGAAACTGGGGGGAAAGGATCTTGAGTTTGAGGTCAGCTTGGACTGACAAGACCCTGTCTCAAACAAACAAACATGGCAGAAGATGTGACTCAGTATGTAGAACACTTCCCACACATGTATGAAGTTCTCGGTTTGATCTCCAGCACTGGATAAACCAGGTATGGTAATGCATGCATATAAAACTTTGGACTTGGAGGCAGAAATAGTAGGACCACAGTTGAAGGACATTCTGAGTTATATGTCAAGTTCATGGAAAACCTGGTCTCAAAAAGCAAACAAAGCAAAACAAAACAATACTACCAAACACCTGCCAAAGAGAAACCGGTGAGATATTACCCTGGGCCAAGTAAAGGTACCGGTCCACAGGGCTGCTTCCCTCTCCCAGAGTGTGTTCCCTGACCTCCATACATGACTTTCAGGTTGCCATGTACTCCCAGGGCCTGTCGGTGATCAAATTTATATTTCCATCAGTTTTCTAGTGACTGACAGGCACTTTCCTCTTAAAATCCTCTATATTAGGCAGAACATGGCAGTGCATGTCTTTAATCCCAGCATTCAGGAGGCAGAGGCAGGTGGTTCTCTGTGTGTTCAGTGCCAGTTTAGTCTACAAAGTGGGTTCTAGGCAGTCAGAGCTACATAGTAAAACCCGTGTGAAAAAATCCCCTATATCTACTGGTATTTTTGGACTATGTTCCACCAACTTGTACCTTTACTGTCAACTACACATGCATGCACATGCGTGCGCGTGCACACACACACCCTACACACTTTGTCTATGTGGTACTGAAGACTGATCCCAGGGTCTTATACATGCTAGGCAAGTATTCTACTAATAAGCTGTTATTTAACATAAAATGCATAGTGGAAACTTTCATTTGCTCTAACTTTGTAGTATGTTTTGTAACATACCAAGTCTAATGATTTGTTTGTCTGGCTCTTTTCAGCAATATTAAAAATTGAATTTATGGCTACAGTCACTTTCTTTTATAAAACATTTTGAACTGTCAGTAAAACTGTTGTCATAAAAAAGCCTGCGCTGATTTTTGTTTGTTTTTATTTTTTATTTACATTTCAAATGTTTTCCCCTGCTGGCCTTGAACTCATTAATCTGCCTGCCTCTACCTCCAGAGTGCTGGAATTAAAGGTGTGTACACCACTGTCTGGTGCACCTGTGGTGATTTTTAAATTAGATTCTATTAAATATATAGGTTAATTTGGGAAGAGTTGACATCTCTAAGACCTTGAACTTCTATTTGTGAACACACCTTCATGTGCTCAAGTAGAGCTTTATGCCTTTGCTGCACAGTAGCACTGGCTATGCCCCACAAGGCTCATTGCTGGATACACTAGCATCTTCCTTCCACTCTGACATTTGTCTTTCCTGATATACTGGAGGCTTGCTTCTGAGGATGGACAGAGTTCCCCAGATCTCCTGGGGAAGCACCGCACACCAGGGCTGGTTAAGCCCTGACAAACAGGCTTAGAGAGGGTGTTCCGGAGTCACCAGCACAGACTTCTTAAAAAACACTTCTAACACATCCAGACACCATTTTTCTAAAGGTTTAGAGAGAAACTGAGGCAGGGACTATGCTTGGAAGACCAGGCTATGGGAGGAAAGGGCTATTTGATACCATCTTCCCTTCTGGGTATGATACCAATTCTGGATCATAACTCAAGTCCTCTCCTTTTGGGGGGATGAATACAAAACTTGATTTCTGATTTTGACAACCAAATTAATAATACGAACTGCTTTTAGTGAATATCTGCAATTTACTTTAGCTAGTAAGCATCTATATACCCCATTCTGTGAGGTCTTGTAGGAAGGAGACTTGTCCTTGTCATCCCCCGACCTCTGGAGCTGGGGTTCAGTGCCTGGCTGACTGGTTCTGTGGGCTCTCCATAGGCTCTGATCCTGCAGTGGGACCAGCACTGTTGGGACATGGGACCCTGGTGCCTTACATCGCAGCCTTTCTTTTTCTAACACAAGATTTATCTTTGTTTCTCATTATGTGTGCCTGTATGTGTATGGAAACTCAAGTGCTAAAGGCGTCAGATCTGGAGCTGGAGTTACAGGTAGTTGTACTCCACCTGATGTGACTGTTGGGAATTTAACAGAGGTCTGCAAGAGTGAAACATACTTCTAACCACTGAGCCATCTCCAGCCCATCCCACCAGACTTCTAATCCACACTTTGAGCTCTTGGATACTGGTCTGTGTCTCCTCTTGGAACCCAGTAATGTAATTGTCTAATGTAAGCATCAGAGATGCTGGCTTAAAATATCCACTCTTAAGTCCTTTCTGTATGGAATCTCTCTGACAGGAGAGCTCAGCGACAGCCCTTTCTTGCTGCCTTATACTTAAGACATCAGCACCGGTCTTCCCCATGCAGGCTCACAGTGAATGCTTGGCTAATAATGGAGTACAGACAGGGGACACACAACATTGAGAATCACACAAGATGGTCTTTAAGCCAACCTGTCTCCTCTTCCCTTCCCTTCTTGTATCACCTGATGCAAGCAGTAGTAGCCACGGCAGACTTACCCTCACTCCATGGAAGATGAGAGGGAAGCCTTTTCTGGGCAGCTTCTCCCAGCCGAGCAGTGAAGTCACTACTTTGGGGTCAGCACAGACCTCAAGCTCCCTATGGTAGAACAGGCGTGAGGGCAGGGCCAGGAGAGCAGAGTGGGACCTGTAGTTCTTCACGAGCTTTGTGACCTGTGGAGAAGAGGGAGGTGTAGCCATACACGGAGTCAAAGCCATACCGTTCCTGTCCACATTATGACCACAGGGGGCTCCTTGCAAAGCAAATTCGAAACTAACCAGCTTAATGCTGACTCCATGGGGTAGCGTCCTGCTCCTGCCTGGTTCTCACTATTAACTTGAAATCTGATGCCAGGTCAAGCTTCTCAGATGACTTTGAACCTCAAGGAGGCTTAATGGAGGTCTCTCTTTTTTTTTAATTTTTTTTTCATACTTTATTTACATTTCAAATGTTTCCCCCTTTCCAGATCTCCCCTTTGGAACCTCCCCATTCCCTCCCCTCTCCCCCTGGCACTCTTTTGTGAGTCACCTTGGGCCTGACTGTTGAGTGTCTCTGAGTGGATGCCTTTAAATGAATCCCTGTAAAGCTCTGACTTAGTGCTGGAGGCAGACAGTAAGAGCTGGTGGAGCAGCCCCTGCATATCTTTGGTTATGGGGACAGCACCACTATGAAGAAAATGCTTTTGCCTCCAACTGCTTGGGAAGTTGGTGCAATACAAGTCTCTGCACCTAGCTGTAATGATCAAATGTCACTGTCAACTTGAGAAGACTTGGAATCACCGAGGAAACACAGCTCTGGGTGACTATGGAAGGTTTAGTAAGATGGGATAACCTCTGAATGTGGGTGCACAGACTCATGGAGGAAGTCCTGGACTAAATAAAAAGGAACACGGAGGAAGCCAGATGGGCACCAGTATTCATGCCCTTCTCTGCTTCCTCATGACAGGTGCCTCATGCCACCATGACTTCTTTGCCACATCTTATTATCTCCTCAAATGGTGAGCCCAAACAAAGCCTTTCCCCCTGAAAATAGCTGACAGTTGTCCTCTACGAAATTCTGTTAGAGCAACTGAAGTATAACAGCAATTACACTGGCAAATTGCCTGCTAGCTCCAAGGCAATAACTATATTTCATTCCAAAAGGAAGAAGGTAACTCCCTGTGAAGGGTCACACCAGCTCAGAACAGTACAGAAAACAAGGGAAAGAGAAGGAAGCCATTTCTTTTTCAACAAAGAAACTGTATGTCCCAAAGTGCACAGGAGATGGGTGAGAGTTTATCTCCTATGCTGCCCAGTTCTCAGGCATCCTCTCTGACCCCACAGATGCCATGCTGCACCTCCTCCTGGGCTCCTCTGTGCATGCCTTTCGCACCCATGCAGTGCTCTGGTTTGATGTTTTCCCTGAGCTTCCACTTATGCCCAGAAGCTGTGCTCAGCCACACGAGCACCTACAGGGACTATTCCCTACAGGCCTCTCAGGGCCAGGCCTTCTCTTCCTTCACATGAAGTTACAAGCCACTTCCTGTTTCCCTATATTCATGGAGTAAGGCAGATTTAAGTTCTTTTACTGTCTTGAATCCTCAATCTCCCCAGCATCTGCATTAAAGTTGCCTGGCATCCTCTGATCCAAACAGCAGCCTCTACAAGACAGGAGGCGCAGATAAAGTGCTTTAAGAGCTGTCTGGGAAGCAGGAGTCCTGGTTACCTCCCTCCCCAGAGTCTGTGCATCACTCTGCTGAGTATGCTTCGCAAGGTGAGGAAAGCAAGGAACAAGTGGGGGGTCTGTGGAGACTGGGACACTTCTAGTTTCTGTGTGCAGAGGTCTCTGCTCCCATAAGTGACTCAAGGGCATAAGGAGGTAGGTTAAGAGCAGTGTGGCACAGGCCCTGCTGGCTGACCTCAGCACTGTCTGCTCTAGTAAATCTCTGCTCTTTTCCTATTTGTGTGACAAAGCAGAGTTGGAACTCACCAACAGTGGGTTGTATGCGCCACAAGCACCAAAGGCATTTTCGTCTCTCAGGTATGCTGGTCTGGACATCAGCCTCTCCAACATGGACACATTCAACCCATAGGCCATGGCCAGCCTGGACTTGATGACTGGGCCAAGCTGCATGGGGTCTCCAGCAAGCACTATCTATAGCACATATAAGGATGCTGGATTAGTCCATAGCAGACAGGCTTCAGTTCCTGTAATAGTGAAGAGCTTTGGAATGGACAGGCAGGTGTCTCTGAATAGGTCTGGAGGTGGGCTTGTGTGGGCAGGGTGGGGCCCCTTGTGTACTCTGGCTGGGAGTCCATGGTGGGCACAGCTGGAATTGACTATGGCTGAGACACAGAAGTGGGAGAGGAGACGACTTGAGACTTGGGCTCCTCCACTAAGCAGTCACTGCCTACTTTTACTAGTCTTGGCACAGCAGCCAAGCTGCCCCTTCCACTTATTTCTCAATGGAGTGAAAGCCTCAGGGATATAACCTGTATTCTGGAATTTTCTGCTGTGCCTGGCCATAAGAAACTAACCCTTGGCCTTTTTTCCCAGAAGGCCCCACACACGCTGACACCATGCTGACCATTCTCTTAAGTATTCTAATTAGACAAGTCCTTCTTTGATCCTTAGTCCCTCCAAAGAGTATTTGTTTCATAGAGCCTACTGATTGAAGGGAAGGATGCCAGGTCATCTCTCAGCTGGGGCATAGAAAGAAACATTTTCTAAGATAATAATCCATGTCACTGTATAAAGTACCAGAGAAGCACAGATGGGGATCTGACAGGAACACAGAGTTGGAGGAGCCGGGGTCTGAGTGAGAAACTCTTGGGAAGGACAGTCAGACCCTAGCAGGGCATGAGGCCGGTCCTCTCCTCCCTGTCATAGAGGGAACACCCAAATAGACACTTCAGCTGTTGAACATTGTGTCCCTTACGTGCCCCCATGTCTACAATGGCTCTTAGCTTCTGTTCACTCGTGAGTAACAAGCAAGGCTCTTTCTTCCCAGAGCTGTGACCTCCCAGATTCTCCGGGTCCTAGTACTTCCACTTGACAACTCTAAGGCTGTGACCATCACCAAGAGAAAACAGTGAGAGAGAAACACACGACACAGGCCTTACCTGGCCATTGATGTCTGAAATCAGTCCCAAAGGAATAAGGCATTCTGGCTCACTTGCCTGCCCTGCCTCGTCCACAAATACGTGTGTGAAGTATCCAACTCTAGAGCCAAAAATGTCTCATGGTAATTCCATCACATTGTTTAGCAACTGCTTCCTAATATAGATTGGCAAAGCTCTGTTCTGCAGTGTTTGGATCACAGTGGAGCTCTCCAGGGAAGACAAGACTAAAAGGTACAGGTACTCTAGGACTGGGGTCACAGCAGCTGCAGGTCTGCTAAGAGACTCACATGAGTCCCCAGTCAGCGCTGCTGTTCTGGGAGCAGGATGTGTACTGTTTTGAAGGACGTGAAGGGGTGGTGAGAGGATGGGCATGAACAAAACCTGAGAGCCTCCTGGTAGCTCAGAGGTCTGGCACCTTGTATCCCTTGCCTTTGCTTAGATCTGTACCTCCCAGTCCAGCAGCTACTCTAAATAAGAAAATGTAGACTGTCTCATTAATGATGTCATACATAATGACACTATGGGGCCAGCAAGATGGCTCAGAGTGTAAGGCACCCACCACCAAGCCTGAGGACCTAAATTCCATCCCTGGGTTTTACATGGTGGAAGGAGGGAACCAAGTCCCTCAAGATGTCTTCTGACCTTTATTTATACTTACATACAATCAAGATAAAATAAAAATGTTAAAAATATTATATTCCTACTTTAAAAATAAAATGGGTAACTAAAGAATATGAAATAATCTGCAACCTTTGTGTGGTTATCTGCACTTGGCTCTCTCTGCTTCTCAGATGCCTAGAGCTCAGGCCAGAAAATGAGGCTCCTGTGGGCCTGTGTAGTCATCCTTACAGATACACCCTGGGGTGAGACTGCTCCAAGCTGCAGAGCTGTCTGTCCTCAGGATCTCAGAAGTTGGGGCTCCCACTCAGGGGCCCTTGCTCCTCCCCTCCTTCCTTAGCCTACCCTGTGCCACCTCCTCTTCTTTCCAAGCATGCCTGCACCCTCCTTGTTCACTTCTAGTGTTTTGGTATGAAGCTTCCTCACTCAGCTTCTCTTCAGATTTTGGGACATGTTCCTGGGAACCTCCCTCTAGTTCTCAGACCCCCGAAGTCCCCTTAACTCCCGGTACCATCACTGCGCCATCTTCTTGAGGAGCCACCACCAGTGGGTTCCGGAGCTGCCCCACCGAGGACTAACCTCAAGGAACACAGCTCATTCCTAAGTGGCTTGCCCCCATTGATCCTTTAAGCTACTAGTTCAAGTGAACTTCTAGCCTTGGGAGTTAGGCCTCTTCTGATAGCTCCTGTCTCCATCATTCTCCCTTACCAAGCCCCAACTCTGAGGCCTCCTCTGTACAGACATGCTCAGGGCTCTCTTACTGCTTGCCCATTCTACTGCTGAGCCCTTTGAGTCTCTCGGGTCTCATTGGTCATCCTGTCTCCTCAGAAAAATAAGGCGCTCCCACTGCCTTATTACTCTCACACACGACTTCCCTCCACTACTTAATCTTTACCTGGTCACCCTCTTCGGATCTAAGTGTGGGAGGATGTAAACTGTCTGGGTGCCTGTTCCTTAGACAACATCTGGTGCTTACCTCACTCCTATCTGGTAAAAGAGTCCTGCACTGCTACATGTAGTGATTATTATCCTGAAGCGTGAGGCTCTCCAGATATCTTCTCCATCTCTGCAATATGGTTTGATGGCATCAATAATAGTCTGGGGCAAAGAGGCTAGAGTTAGAAGCATTTCCTTAAAGCAGACAAAACAGCAAATCTGGGAGGAATTCTACAATCTTGAAATCTTGTTCTGCTGTTCTGTTGCTACTTCTCAGTGATGATGAATCATTCATGATTACCTTAAATTAAAATGGTCCACATTTTACAGACTCTGAGGGCAAGAATACAATACATTATGATACACTATACTACAATCCTTTATGTCTGCCCAGAAGACAACGCAATATATTTAGTATACTTAATATATTTTAATATACTTATATATTTTCTAGTCACAATTCATTTTTGAGCAATATTTTACTCAAAAGCAAACTAGGATCCTGTAATTTTCCAAAAGGGATAGCTGCAGTCAAATCAATAAACCAGAACTGAAAAGGAACTGGAATACATTTAAAGAATCAAATGAAAGCATAGCATCAAAATGTAACAAACAGGGAATGTCTGCAAAAGTATTGTTAATTCAGAGAGAGGGTGAGGACATAATAAAATATTCAAGAAGGAGAGCCCACCGTGTAGCTGAGTTGTGCCACAGGCAGAGCAAGCTCTCCATACAACTTTGGTTGGTGTCTACCCAACTCTTGCCTCCTGCTCAAACCTGCCCACTTGGTACTCTCCAAGGAAGGATTCCAGGTGCCCACCCCATGCCTGGGGCTCACCTCTTCAAATCTGCAGGTGGCATTCACCCGGACCATGGCAGCTGGCTTCAGCACCTTGCTCTCGTGAAGTCGCAAACACACAAGGTCAGCAGCACTGTTGGAGGGAGCGCAGACCAAAATCCGACTGTCCGGCAAAGCATAATGTACCTTCATTAAGAAATTAGAGACCGGGGATCTTAACCATTATTGCCTCAGAGTGGAAACCCTGAGGCTATGTCTAACATAGATTCCTGTATTGGGACTGAGGGGCGGGGGCAGGCTTGGATGCTAATCCCTGAGCATCTCTGCAATGTCAAAGTGACCACTCTGCCTCACTACCCCCACATACACACAGATAAAGAGAGAATGCAGGGCTATCCAAAGGCTTGTATGTGCTATAGCCCAGCTCTGCTCCCCATAGCCCTCCACCCCCCCCCCCACAGACATCTCCATAGGCCACACTGACTTGTACCAACATCACAAGCCCGGCTTGCAGTGTAGAACAAAACACCCACAGTGTGCTTGCTAATCCAGAATGACATTGTAATACCATATACACAGTATTTCCATAGATTTAATGGTAACTATAGAAGGAGATGCCAACAAGCTGCAGAGTTGTGGCTTCAGTCACTGCCCAGGCAACTTCTTCATTAAAGCTTCACAATGGAACCAAGGTTTACTATTCTAGAAATGAAGTTTCTTCTTACACTTGTCAACTTAAAATCCTAGTACAAAAATAGACAATGTTATAAACTAAATCTTTCTCGAGTTCTTTACTAATGTCTCTGAAGTTTAAACTGATACTTTTCCAGACACAAGCACTTACACAGCACAGACCCACAGCAACCAGCACCGCTGTCCTTACCTGCAAAACAGCCTCAATTATTGTCACAGTCTTCCCAGTTCCAGGAGGTCCAAAAAGGATATATGGGAGGGGGCGGCAGTCGCCACTCAGGATCCTCCTCACCGCCAGCTTCTGGTTTTCATTGAGCACTGGGTTGAAGAACTCCTTGTCTCTTGCTTTTGGGATCTGAATTTCATCCACTGCATTTGAAGTGGAAAGACAGCCTAGTCAGAGGCACAGAGCTTTGTACGACAACTTATGAAAAATGCCATAAAGGACAAACATGACCTGACAATGCCAATAACCTTCAGTGAGACAGGAGAACATGTTCCAGAAACATCTGACAGTGGTTTTTAAGGCAAAGTTAGGAAAAGTAACTTAGCTTTCTAACAGGAAGAAAGGCATTTATAGCTCCAGCATCACCTAAAATATTACATACAGGGTATTTATTTACTATTTATTTATTTACTTGAGTACACTGTAGCTGTCTTCAGACACACCAGAAGAGGTCATCGGATCCCATTACAGATGGTTATGAGCCACCATGTGGTTGCTGAGAATTGAACTCAGGACCTCTGGAAGAGCAGTCAGTGCTCTTAACCATTGAGCCATCTCTTCACCCCCCATACAGGGTTTTAAAATTTTTTTTTTTGCTGGTGATTTTTCCCAAACATTTAAATTTGTTTTAAAAGTCAGCATACAAAACAAAGGCAGTAACTTTCACAGTATCACCTTTGTACGCACTTGGTCTTGGCTGGCTTTCCCCAGCCCAGTGCCCACCTCTACACTTCTGCTCCCCTTCCTCCCTCCCCTCCCCTTCTGCACTGTGCATTCATGTCATAGGTATTCTGTAACCAGTTTTTCATTCTCCCAACTTGCCCTCATTCCTTCTCACAGTAAACACCTTTCTATCTGAATGACGTATATCCCCACATACATTCAAGTCTAATAATTGATATTTAAGATTGGTATGCGAGAGAAGACCACCTGGTACTTGTCTTTCCAAGCCTAGGAAACTGTTAACAATTTCCATTCTGCAATTTTCCTGAAAAGAGCCACAATTTCTTTTTCTTTGTCTTAATAAAATTCCACTGTATATATATTACACTTTATCCATTCTTCTGTTGATGGACATCTGGGTTGATTCCACCTTTTAGCAACTATGGTTAGTTTAACAGTAAGTATGGATCTGCAAGCATTTCTCGTATACTGACGTAGATTTCTTGGGTTATGTATCCAACACTATAGCTGGACAATATAGTATTTCCTTAGTTTTTTGAAAAAGATCTATTTTATACGTTTGAGTATTTGCCTGCATCTATGTCTATGCACCACATGCATGCCTGGTGCTTATAGAGGCCAGAAGAAGGTGTCAGAGCCACTGGAAGTAAAGTTGCAGATGGTTGTGAGCTATCATGTGGGTGCTAAGAACTGAACTTGGGTCTTCTAGATGACTGAGCCATCTCTCCAGCCCCTACTTTTAGTTTTTATTTTTGAAACTTCACAACAGTTTAAGCAGTAAATATGGGCTCTTCATCAGCATTGTTTGTCTGCATTCTTGAGGTTAGCCTCTCTGACTAGGGTGAGATAGAATTTTGAATAGTTTTAATTTGTAAGACATTGAATACCTTTTAAAATGTTTACTTCATATTTGTGTTTGTCAGTTAAAGGTGTTGATGCATGTCAGGTGTGCTGACCTCTGCCTATAGTTCTTGCTATTAAGGCTATATGAGGCATCGCTTGAATCCATGAATTTAAGACCAGCCTAGGTGTCTTTGCAAGACTCTGACTAAAATATACAACGTATACAACAACTTAAGTGCATACATAAGAATAATACACAATCTTAAGTTTTTTCTAAAGTATCTAAGCTAAACCATCAAGACATCCCTCGGGACCAAGCAGATGGGTCCTCAGCCTTCTCAGTGGACAATGTGTCTGTCACGACTGTAATCTCCAACCACAGTGTACTTCTCAAGGCACCTTCTTTCAAGTACAGGTTTCTTCACTCTTCTTCTCTTAGCCCATTATACACAAGTACCCAACTCACTGGTCTCTGCAGTAGAGGAAGCCTTCTCGGGCTGGTCTGTGGCCCCCATGTGCCTTTCCTTTGTTGTGTGTCTAGTCTGGTCCTTCACTGTTTTCTTGTTCTGGAAATCATCACAAACAAAGCAGTTTTAACATCAGCTTTTGTACAAAAGTTTAAAGAGCTGCATGCATACCTACCAACAACATTCTGCTGTCACATTTAACAGTTCTCATAGGTCAGGTCTACCCCTTGAAACATAATTCAAACACGAGACAGTTAATAAAAACCTGCCCAAAAGTTTATGTTTCTCCCTAAGCTCTTTGAAAAATATAAATAAACTGAGTATGTCATGACAAAATTGAAACAAAGAGTGTAAGTTTTATTTGATTAGTATGCATCCCACCTCTTCCAAGGCTGGCCTAAGCAGGGAAGGCTGACAACACAGCCTAGAGCTTAGCTCTGATAGACAAGCTTGGGAAGCCCTCTCCTGAGGGCACCGGGACCTCTGCTACGCAGCATCTCCACACCTTCCGGAGAACACAAACAACCAGCACTGCCTATCAATCATGTTCAAAGCCTGCACAAGCACTGGCTTTCCCAGTGTGACCTACCATTACTGTCGTATTGGTGCTTTAGAGGACAACTGGTGTGGTCTTGGTCCACTTGCCTGGCCCTGTAATTGTATTAGTCTGACCACAGTCTAGTAGCCCACTTTACTATAAGGACGGGTAAGTGTTCTTTTTCAATACTGGCATAGGTGTTTGTGGCCTTTTACACATACACATTATAATACGTATTTCATGTATATATGAAATCTTTGATTAGATTTTTAAATTTGTATGTTAGGATGACTCAGTTAAGTTTCTGAAAACAACAATAAAACTAGTTGGAATGTTAAGATCACTTTGAAAGCACAGATTTACAGAATTGTGATGGGGAGATAGTTCAGTTGGCAAAATACTTCCCATGTAGGCATGGGAACCTGAGTTCAATTCCCAAAACTCACGTCAAAAGCTAGGCAAGTTGACAAAACAATGAAACCAAACAATAACAACTACAAAATGGGCTGGGGAGAGGCAAAACTGTATTAGGAATTGTCTCAAAGGAATCCTAAAACCCCGAGTCAGCAAGCTAAAGACCAAGAGGGCAGATGGGATGCTGCAGCCCAAGGCTAAAGAATGAGGACCAGTAGGCTTGCTACAGATGGGAGTTTCAGCAAAATGGCTGGTTGTCTCAAGCAAGGCTCAAGAACATTCATGCTCTAGTCTGAGTCTGATGGCAGGAGAATGCTGTAGACATCGGCAGGAAGAGAACCCCTTTACTACTGAAGGAGGGGTGGGAAGTTGGAGGGTCTGTCAGCCTGCTTAACCTATTCAGGCCTCATCTGCCTTGACTGGCTGCCATATGCCCACCAGGGAGGGCAGTCTGCTTTATCAGCCGACAAATGCAAAGGTCAGTCTTACCCACAAGATGAGATGCACCCATGCACCCAGAATAAGGTCCACAGAGCTTCTGGGCACTCTTTGACCCAGTTAAGGTAACATGTAAAATTAATTATCACAAGAATATGCCCCTGTCCCGACAGTGCTATGGACTCAGGAGTCACATTTACCATTCTTGATATTTGTGTATGTATCCTGCCCCCAATCTGGCTTATGGTTTAGCATTTTATCCATCTTTTCAAAACACCATGGGTTTTTTGAGATATGATCTTACTATGTAGCCTGGGCTAAAATTACAGGTATGCACACCACACATAGTCCCAATACACTCCTGTGTAACTTCTCTCTGCTCCTCCTTTTCTGAGACACAAATAACACACATGTGAGGCCATCGAAGTTGTTCTGAGTCCATACGTGTCACTCATTTCAAAAAGAGAACTGAATGTTTCTAACATTCTTAAGTAAAGGCTGAACTTATAAACTGATAGCCAAACACACACACACAGTGATTAACAAGTCAAGCATACAAAAAAGACCTAGAAGCAGTTACTGCTTCCTCCCCCAGCATGCCTCTACCTCATTCAACTTTTGCAGAGGAAAGCGCTTGGCTATCTGCCTCAGTACATCTATGTAATATGTATATCACCAGCTCTGATGCTTCCCTTTGTCTGTGTCCTTAAGGCACACCCTGCACCAACCTGACTTCTGTTCTTGTCTTCCTTCCAGTGTTTTGTCAGGAGTCTGGGTTTTATATGGCTGTCCACTGTTGTTTCTATATTCAAAGCTACCCTTGTGGTCACTTGTCTTTTCATGTGCCACTTTTTGTTTTCTGGGAGTAACTGGCCTCTTATTTTTATTTCCTTGACTTCAAAACTTGAAGCCCAGACAGGCACAGTGGCACAAGCCTGTAATCTTGACACTCAGGAGGCTGAAACAGGATGGATGATTCCTTTGTTTTCTAAGACAGGCTGTCAGGCCAGGCCAGGCCAGCCTCAAACTCACTGTGTCACTGACAACAATCTGATACAGATCGGCAGCTTGGAACTTTTAAGGCTTGCTCTCGACAGTCTATTAGCACAACCCTGAGACCATGGCTGGGCTTCTCTGGTTGCAGTACTGTGTGAGTACAGGGAGGTGTTACCTTCTAGCCTTGGCTATCTTCTCACAAGCTTACAGCCTGAGAGTGGAAACTCCAGGAACTCTGTCAGTGCTGGGAGTCTGCTATCACCTGCTCTCTCCTCAGCACCGTCAACTTTATCCTTAATGTTTTGTCTCCTCAAGTGTCTCTCCTGGACTTCTGTTCTCTGCTAAGAGCTGTGTTACACACAGCACTGTCCACCTCGCTTGCTTTCTCTTGCTCAGAACTAAGTCCTAGTATTGTTGATACCCAATGTCTCAAACTGCTGCTTTATATATTTTGTAGTTTTTTGGAGAGGGTGCTGGGGCCTGAATTCCAGGCTTCCAGCATGCTAGGCCTACCTTCCACTGGAATTATATTTCTAATCCTTTTCTGTTTTTAAAAAAATTATTTTCATGTACTTTCATCTTTAAAAAATATTTATTTTTATGTACACATTTTGCTGGTAGGTCTGTGTACCACCTAGTGTGTATAGTACACATGGAGGCCTGAAGAGGGAGTCTGATTTGCTGGAATTGGAACTACAGACAGTTGTGAGCTGCCATGTAGATGCTGGGAGTGAAACCTGGGTCTTCAGGAAGATGCTTTTAACTTTTGAGTCATCTCTCTAGTCCCTGTAACCCCAAGTCCAGTTCCTGTAACCCCATCTTGGTTGATTGACAAATGGAATGCTAAGATTTACTTAAAACTTGGCTAGAAATAACATTTTGCACTTAAGAATGCAGCACTTCAGCCATTCAGGAAAACCCTCATCGAAGCTTCTCCTCAGCCACTCTACCATCTACCTCCTCCAGCCATCTTTCTTAAGAATCAGGCAACAGAACGAAGCAGGGGTAAGGTGATGAAGGACTGACGGGCTTACAGATCAAAGTCATCTGTGCTCAATGAAGACTTCTATTTTCAGATCAAAATAAAAAGTCTCGAAGGAAATACATAGATGATGATTTTTAATGGATAACATTTAAAATTTTTTCATTTATAGTGTTTTCCATAACTGAGCATCCTGTAACTGTCATTCTCTCTCTTTCTCCCTCTCCCTCCCTCTCCCTCTAGTGTACATATGAGTGTGTGTACATGTTTGAATGAGTGCAAATGTGCACATGCCATGGTTGACAATATGTAGGTCAGAGGACAGTCTTGGGGGTCATTCCTCACGGTACACCTTAGACAGGGCTGTTTTACTGTTCACTGCTGTGGACCACAGGCTAGCTGGCCTCCAAGCATCCAGGGAGCCTCCTGATATCACCTCTCACTCAGCACTGGGAGGACAGTACACCACTGTAGCCCAACTTGCATGAGTTCTAAGATTTGAACTCAAGTCCTCATTATTGAGAAACAGGCACTTTACCCACTGAGCCATCTCCACGGGTGTAAAACTACTGCCTTTACTTCTAAATGACTGTGTTTAATGCTTGCAGTAAGTGTTGTCATCAGCTTTGTTAGAGTTCATTTTCTGTTAACAGTAGTCAATGATGACTACAGATACCCATCACTGGTCAGAGTGCTGAGAATAAATGAATGTCCACACTGTTGAATGTCCAGCCATACATGGGACATCTGTATCATTCACCTCCAAGGCTCAGACAGTGTCACAGAATATGAGGGGGAGGGGAAGGATGTAAGAGCCAGAGGAAAGTGCGACGACTCTATGTGGATTACATTTCTGGGCATGAGAAGACATTGCGCTTCCCAGCTCACAGCAGCTGGGGTCACCTCAGAGGATTAGCTAGATGGACTCCACCTCCCTAGATGATTTATGCACAGTTAATAGCTGAGAGGGAGGGAGAGGGAGAGACATTTTCTTCAGTGGTATAGCAGCTGGTAAGAGGCTCACACTACTGGGAATGGACTCTCAATCATGATCCTGTAAGCAACCCTAATAAGAGACATGAAAGCAGAGGGGTTAGCTGGGGAAAGGACAGAGGAGGAGAAAACAAGGGAGGTCAGCGGGTGCGGCTGTACTCACAATCTACTGTGTGCATGTGTTAATAAGTGTCATGATGAAACCCACTGGTATGTGTAACTAATGCTTATGCTAAAACACTTCACAATAAAGCAATTACAGAGATGCACAGCAACGAGAATCCCAACTCCTGCATTTTTGGCAGAGTACTTATAGAATAGTAAAAGTTTCTAAATATTGCATGTAATTTGAAATTTTATATTAATTTACACTTAGGACATTCCTATGAAATCACATTTCAGTAGCACATAATTGTAGTTTGCAAACTCTAAGCTGGCTTGGATCATACTTCATGTCGCTAGGAACACAATGAGAAATAAAACAATATCTGCTGTATTAACTAAGAGCCTAGTGCACACACAAAGGCACCGAGTTTCCATTCACAAAATGACTGCATTAGAAAGTAAAAAATAAAGTGTCTTTGTGATGCTGACAGATTACAAATGGTAATTCCCTGCTGGACATGCATCCTTCCAGACATGTTCTGTGTAGACACAAGCACATGACTGTATTCCCCTTCCCAGTGTATACAAAACAGTGCAAAAAATGTTTTTTCAGACAGGGTCATACTTACTAGTCCTGGGTGATCTGGAACTCTTAAGACCAGGCTGGCCTCAAACTCACAAAGAGCCTCCTGACTCTGACTCCTGAGTGCTGGGATTAAAGGAGCATACCAACTAAAACCACACTATTTTAATATAGTTAAGTAAGACCATACCTTACCATATCTTAATTTTTCATTGTTTAAATATATTATAGCACTCTGGTCCTACATATAACTATATACATATTTAAACTAAATACAGCTTATGACATATATACATACATACATATACATATATATATCTGTCTGCATGTATGTCTATGTACCATGTGTATACAGTGCCTTTCAAGGACAGAGATGGTGCCAGGCCCTTTTGGAACTGGAGATACAGGCAGCTTTAGATGCCACATAAGTGCCAAGAGTTAAGCCTGGGCACTCGTGAGTAGCAGCAGTGCTCTCAGCACACGGACCATCTCTCTAGCAGCACCCATCCCCACCACTTTTTTTCTCAAGACAGGGTTTCTCATGTAGCCCTGGCTGTCCTGAAACTGACTCTGTAGACCAGGATGGCCTCTAACTCACAGAGATCCACCTGCCTCTGCCTCCCAAGTGCTAGGATTAAAGGTGTAAACTACTATGTCTGACTCTTTTTGTTCTATTTTAACTAAAATTTAGGCTATTTGTGAATAATGTTCCTCTAACACTCCAAGTGAGAAGTAAGTTCATATTATTTATCTAAATGTATTAATGTTATCAGAGCACTATGTTGGTGATGGACTGGCTGTCATTTCTGGTTACCTTGGAGATAGACTGTCTGTCATTTCTGGTGATGTTGGTGACAGACTGGCTGTCATTTCTGGTGACCTTGGTGATGGACTGGCCGTCATTTCTGGTGA
>JADRCH010000028.1:5789708-5845346 GCA_019843965.1 Rhynchomys soricoides | reverse complement strand
GTGACATTGGTGATGGACTGGTTGTCATTTCTGGTTACCTTGGTGATGGACTGGCTGTCATTTCTGGTGACATTGGTGATGGACTGGCCATCGTTTCTGGTTACCTTGGTGATGGACTGGCCATCATTTCTGGTGACATTGGTGATGGACTGGCTGTCATTGCTGGTGATGTTGGTGATGGACTGCCCATCATTTTTGGTGTCCTGTGCAAGGCTCCAATTCCCTGTTACCTGAGGAGACTGTAAAATGATTTCCTCTGGAAATAAAACTTTGAAACAAGAACAAAGTGAAGGACAGACATCACTTTAAAGTATGAATGCAGACAGCCTAAATATCTATGGCTGGCTCTGAAACAGTTCCTACTGCACTCTGTTCCGTGGAGATTCCCCTATCCTAGTTTTAATATTAGTATTGCATACTTTGAAACAAGCCATAATTTATCTCTGTAAGAACAAGGATGGACTACATTACCAGGAGTACAATGCAGAGAGCAATGACTAACTTTCAGTTATTTAAGTAAGCTATCTTTACAGTTGAAAGAGTAAAAATAAAAGGGGGCTGGAAAAAGTGCCCAAGAGGAAGGTAAAAAAGCACGGGCTGCCACATGGTTTTAATTCATACAAATCACTGAAGAACTAAAGGTACTATTTTGCACAACAAATTTCTTGAACTCTATAAATGTGCTTTAGTAGGATTTAATACTACTAATCTCACAGAACACTACCTTTTATGCCCAAATGGATGACCTGTTCAAGTGCATAGTGACACCGTCTGCTTGTGGTCCTGCCAGAAAGAAAACATAAAATAATGAACTTTGTAAGTTTAGAATTTACAAAAATATAATTATAAATGTGATGTGAATGTTCTTTCCAAACTCCAAAACTTAGGTGAGATTTTGTGTATGTGCTGGTGGTGTGTAATGGATCAACCGCTTCTGTGGTGGCTCTGGGAGGTGTGCCCTTTAAGAGATGATTAGGTCTGTGGGAACACCTTTGTTACAATGTAAATTTAAACTCCTGCCCTGGCTTTGTCTGTCCCCTGCTCCAGTGCTCCCTTTAGTGTCCCCTTGCCATGTTACGATGCAGCAGGAAGCCCCTCACCAAGGAGGCAAAGCCTTCAGAACTGTGAGAATAAGTCTTTTCTTTATAAATTATCCAGTCTGTGGTCTCTGCCATAGCAACAGAAAACAGACAAGATGATTAACTCTCAGCAACCACACACTAACACAAACTTTACCAAAGGCTTGTAAACAAAAGACCATGTCAAAATCCAGGTGTCACAGGGTCATAAAGGCATGCCCCTGCTCCTATGTGAAGGGAAGGTGAAGGACTAAATGGGAGCTTTAACTACCTGTATCCGCACCACACACCAGATAATTAGGAGTTTTGTACAAAAGTTTAAGCAGAGACAACTCAGGTATTAGGACAGCAAGTGCTGGTCTTTCTAGAAGATTAAGGAAGATACTAATATTACTGTGTAAACAGAAAAATAGGTTTGCTGTAAGGTTTCATTTATTTGAAAGTGGAAAACAACAAAGAATAAAAACCAATTTTCAATAAAACAAGATTACTAACTCTCCAAAGCACAAAAGAAGAAGCTCCAATCAGCAAAGCACAGAAGTTGACATGTAACAGATTTCTTGAAAACTCAGATAGAGGTGAGAAACAACATTAGGCACCTGATCATTCTCAACTATTACAGGGTATAGGGTGGATGGTAAGACCACTGTTAGGATCCACTTCTCTGGTGCGTAACTGGGACTGTGTACATGCTGTGGTATCTCTGTAAGGCCCACTGAACCTGTATACACCCTGCTTTTCTCTGTCCTGCACCATAACTGCTTGGGATGATAAACTCCATAGAAAGAGGGATGAGTAGTAGGACAGGAACCCCAGGATCTGGCCAGACTGAGAGGAAAGATTAAATAGAAGTCATACGTGTGTGTGGGGGGGGACGACAGGGGAATAAACAAGGCTTCTGGAGGAGAACAGAATGAGAATGACAGGGTGGCAAAACCAACTTCCCAGGTATGAACTAGTATTCAAGAGGAAGACTGCAAAGATGTCAACTATCTATTTTAGCATCTTGGTACAAAATAAAAAGAATCTTGGGGCTGAAGACATGGTTCAGCTGTTTAGAGCATCCTCTGCTCTTGCAGAGGACTAGACTTCAGATTCCAGCGTCCATGCTGGGCAGCTTACAACCTGGACCTCCACCTCCAGGAAATGCGGTTGCCATCCTCTGGCCTTTGCACGTATTTGCACGCACACCACACACTCGCATGCATATATGCACAGTCTTTAGAAAAGAATCATTATTCCACTGGTGACTAAATAACTGAACTGGAGTGGCAAAGTAACTCAGGGCAATACCCATGTAGCACTAAACACGGGAGGCAGAATAAGAAGGCCTTCAATTTATGCTCTGCACCTGCAACATACAAGAAACTGGAGAAAGAAAAGCAGATGGAGCCTGAAATAAATATGAAAAAGGAAATAATACAAGATCAGAGAAAAACTCAATGCTGTACCAGGGAACAGAAGAGCAGCAGAAAAACCAATCCAGTGATGCCAGAACTGGAGTCTGACAATGTCATTAAAATACCAAACTTTTAGGACTGGAAAGATGGCTCACTAATTAAGAGCGCTGACTGATCTTACAGAGGATCAAGGTTAGATATCTAGCACCAAATGGTGGCTAACCAGGCCAGGAAGATGGCTCAGGGGGTAAAGCCACTTGTCACCCAAATCTGACGATCTGAGTTTAACTCCCAAACTCAAGTAAAGACTGAAGACGACAACTGACTTACTCCATAACGCCTCCTCTGACCTCCATGTGCACCATGCCAATACATACACATGTATCATACACACTCATATGCATGTGTGCACACATGTACACATACATGTGTGCAAATAAAAGAACCTAATACTAAACCCAAAGGACCCTTTATTTTAGTAGAACAATGTAATACAAAACTTTAAAGTGTCCTACAAAGAAAACTTCAGATCTAGAAGGATTCAGAGGGAACTCTACCAAATATCTAAGGAAGAAATGATGTTCATTCTATACAAAGTTTACCAAAATACAGTGTATGTAGGGGGTTTATTGTAGATCAAGATATCTCATGAACATAAGTATGAAAATGAATACATTTTAGTAAACCAGACCTAACACACATAAAAAGGAACCACAGCATGACCAAGAACCATTCATCTCATAGGCAAAGCTGAATTTACACCTTGGATTCCTTGCTGAAAGAACATACTGCGAGCAAGCTATTGGAAATTAAAGTTAATATTGTTTACAATGGTATTAAAACTTAAAAAACAAATAGGGCCAGGAGTAGTGGTGCACAGCTGTAATCCTAGCACTCGGAAGGCGGACGCAGGTGGATCTCTGTGAGTTTGAGGGCTGCCTGGTCTACATTGCTGAGTTCCAGGCCGGAGGCTATATAGTGAGACCCTGTCTCAAAAATTAAAAATATCCAGGCAGGTATGCTGGTAATAGCTTTAATCTCAGTATTCAGGGGAGAGAGGGTATAATCTCTGAATTCAAGGCCAACCTGGTCTACAGAGTGAGTTCCAAGATAGCCAGAGCTACACAGAGAAACCCCGTCTCAAAAAACAAAAACAAAACAACAACAAAGGAGCAAGTCTGCCACAAATATGGAAAAGCTACAACTGAGAAATGCATATTGATAAAAGATATGCAAGAAAGATGTAAACAAATGGAGAGCCGCATGTTTTCAAGGACTAGATGACAATACCAATTTTCCTTACCCTCACCAAGATCAACGCCTATACTTAGAATTCCTCATAAACAGTGATTCAGTTAGCAGGGGTTGGACCTTTTGGAAAGGTGCCCACTGTTCTCATAGGTTTTGGCACCAGTTGTGAGGGTTCACTGAAACCACTAAGCTGGACTTCTCCATGGGTAGGAAGAGGTTTATTATGACTATGAGACTGCTGCATGGCTATCTCTCAGGGACAGGGAGAGTAGCATACTGTTGACTGCCAGGGCTCTCTCTCAGTGTGGGGTCTTGCAGGCCAGAAGAGCATAGTGGCTTTGATATGCACCACAGGTATATGCCAATAAAGAGCCAGATGCCCAATTTGTCAGGGGAGATAAGGGAGTGGCTCTTGCTGGCACACAGAGACCAGTTTCACAGGTTTCCAAAGAATGCCTCACAATTCTTCTGTTCTTCCTGTCAGTATCTATCCTGAGCCTGTCCCAGACTGTCATTTTGGGACATAGGAAGTGGCAGTGCCATTTATAGGGGTATTGGGACCTAACACACGGATCATCTACAGAGTATAGGATGGCTAACATGCCCTCTCTTGCATGCTCATGGAGACTTCAACTGATTTACTCACGGACAAACTGTCGGGGAGGATGAAACACATTTGTATTAAACTCACTAAAACCTTACCTATTGTATGTAAACTCCACATCCATAGGTTCATAGTTATACATTTGTTCAAATCCTGGATTAAGTTTAAGAGTTACATCTTCTTCATGAATCTAAAAAATAAATAAATAAATAAATGAGTGAGTGAGTGAGTGAGTGAATGATTCAACTTCTACACAGTAGACTGGCCTTCCTGGGACAGTCTTGCATTTGTATTTGGCAATACAACCTGAAAATACCATTTCATAGATTTAAGCCAAAATTTGGTATCTTACATATCTACAAAATTAACTGAAATCGTTAGATCATCCTTAAGCTATACAAACGGGGATGTCTCCATTCACATCGGCAACACTCATGTGCCAAGTACACGAACAACCTGCTGCACACGCCACGTCATCCAAGTGCCACACCAGGCCTTCCCTCTCGAGTAGGACTGGGAATAAGTAATGCTGGCTCCTGAATAAAATAATACCTCATACTTTCTCCTGCACAGCAAAGAAAGGAAACCTCTGAGGACAATGGGAGGAGAAGCAGGACAGCAAACACAAACATCTCACAGCAGCTGAGGCTGTGGCTACCCAAGGTCCTGGTCACAGAGTCCTGTCAGTCTCAGAAGATGCTGCCACAGCCCTTCACTAGGAAGGATGCCCAGCAGAGGCTTCTGAGTTACCCAGAGATTACAAAAACTGAAAGGGAATCCACATCCTAAGGTCACTAAGCACACTGAAGCAAAGCTACTGAGACTGAGGGGGCATGGCCCTCACCAGCCTAGGATACTATAGACTAACTTGACCTTTTATCTGAAAAAGCTGCAAATGAGAAAATGGAAAGACACATCTAAACAAGCACAAGACAACTTAAAACCATTACACAGCTTTAAAGAACCACAGATATTCATTAGTAAAGGCAAGAGGGGTACTGGGAAGGCTGGAAGAAAGACAGTGTTTCCTAGAATCAATGTCAATCTGTCACAAGCTACTCATTTGAGAAGAGGAAATCTCAACTGAGAAAACACCTCATTGTCAAGTCAGTAGGACATTTTCTTGATTAGTGACTGATCTGGGAAGGCCCAGCCCGTTGTAGATGGTGCCAACCCTGAGTAGGTTGTCTGCTTGAAGTAAAATATCAGGCTGACATAAAACGCTGCATTCCTCCATAGTTTCTGCTTCATTTCCTGCCTCTAGGTCCCTGCCTTGAAGGTTCACTTTGGTTTCCTCTGATGATGAACTGTAACCTCTACGTCAATTAAATCATTTCTTCCTCAAGCTGCTTTTGGGTGTGGTGTTTTATCACAACAATAGAAACCTAATTAAGACATCTAGTGTGTACTTGGCAGGAAGATCCTCTGTGAGGGGGGGCTTGCTGTTAGTGGGTAGCTCTCAGCAAGGGCCCAAATGAGTCTTTTCTCCTCAAACTCTACAAATGGGCTCTCCTAGTAGGGCACAACTTTCCAGGGCCAAGAGACCCATGCTGGCCTATCCCTGCTGGCTGGAAGGTGGCAGAGTTGACTTCAGTGCAGTAACTACTTGTTTCAGGTGTGGCTTCTCCACCAACGAAACCATCTGGGCCTACTGAAAGCCTTCTGCCATCAGCCTGAGTATTGCACCCCATATTCTGGACAGAAAACTGATGGCAGAATCAAGAGAAGCCATGCTGAGACTGGGGGTGTAGGGACTGAGCACTTGACTTTATGGACCACACAGTGGTCACTAAAGGGCCTCTGTACCACACTTAGTGTGTCCCTCCTCCTGAGGCTCCCACTTGCTAGCTCTTCCTGGTCATCCAGACAGCGCCTAATGCTGATTAAATGCAAACATGGCTTACAAGTAGTTTTATATAGATGAAAATTATAGACTTTCTTAGACAGGAAGTTCCCCTTACACAGCAAAGATTACTCAAAGATTCTCTGTGTCTTTAAACATTCCACAATACAGACAAAGCCACTGGAGTCCCTACTTGGAGGCAGATGGGTCAGTCTAACCTTCACTCTTTGAGGATTATACTCTCACCTCCATGACATAGCCGATATATTCAATGACATGTCCATTGTATTCTTGAGATTTTAAAATCAGTTTGTCACCTAGGTTAAAAAAATATTACCATGTGTCAAACATAAAATCATTTTATGAAATCAAGTCTTAATGAAGTATAATAAAATATAACATTTCTGGTATTTGTTGGTTAAAGACAATGTATAACAGAGAAACATGGACAGTATACACTCTTGATTATTCCCATTTAGGTAAATGTTGCTTCAAAGGACAGAAATGGGATAATCCAAGTATACAGCCAGTTCAAACCATTTTCTTCACTGTGATCTTTAATCCACAGTGAGATCGCACCTGCATAGAGGGAAGGCCGGCTCTCAGCGAGCCCTGGGACCTCCAGGACCAGCAGATCACCCTTCCTCTTGAGGACCACACCGCTCATGTTGTACTCCTTCAGCTCTATTTCTGCATGGATCTCCTCTAGCCACAGCAGCGTGGAGAACTTCTCCTTGTAGTTTGACATGTTCAAGAGCTGAAAAACAATCACCAGCCTGTGAAGGCACAACAGCACATCCCGGACCTGTGTCTAGGAAACAAGCATCCAGGGAGTTAGATGTCTAAACTGCTTACGTCCATGACACTCACTCCAGACAAGATGATTCAGGGTCAGAGATCATGAACCTGATCAGCACACTTCCATCCTTAGGCTGATGCAGGACCATAGAGTCTGGTTCTTCATTGGCCACAACCTTTATTCACTGCCATAGTCTGGGTCCTTAGACAACCCTCTGTGTGTGTGTACGTACATGTACACATGTACATGTGTACATGTAGGTGCACTTGCCTGTGTTGGGTACATGTAGAGTCCAGAGAATGAGGTCAGAATGTCTCCTTCCTCACTCTTCCACCTTCTGTTTTTTTACGTCTTATTATTTTGATGTGACAAATGTTTGCTTGCTTGTGTACAAGTACACCCTATTCATGCAGTGCCCTGAGGGTGGAGGGCGGCCAGAAGCGATCACTAGAGCACCTACAACTGGTGTTACAAAAGACTGTGAGTCACCATGTGGATCCTGGGAACCAAATACAAGTCCTCTGCACTAGGAGCAAGTGCTATTAGCTGTAGAGGTGCCTCTCGAGGCCTTTTCATCTTACTTTTGAGAAAAGGCCTCTATAAGATCCAGCTGTAAGGCATTTCCTCAGTTAGTGGGGGAAGGCCCAGCTCATGATGTGGTCTATAAAAAAGCAGGCCGAGGAAGCCATGGGAAGCAAGTCAGTAAGCAGCACTCCTCCATGACCTCTGCATCAGCGCCTGCCTCCAGGATCCTGCTCTGCTTGAATTCCTGTCCTGACTTTGCTTCCAATGATGGACTATGATCCGGAAGTGTAATCCAAATAAACTCTTTCTTCACCAACTTGCTTTTTGGTCATGGTGTTTTGTCACAAAAAAAAAAAAAAAAAAAACCCTACTTAAAACACCAGCCTTCTTTTTTTTTTTTTTTTTAAATGAATTTAAAGTCATAGCATATTTTAAACCAAATACATTCTAACACAATACTATCAAAGATATACTAATTTGATACACATTTGCTAAGAAATTATGGTAAAAAATATTAACAGTCTTTGCTTCTCATAATAAAATCGGTAGAAACCTGTGACAAGCTCAAGTCCTGATTGTACAGACAGACCCTGTCCCTCTCTACGGCCCGCACAGTCTCAAAAATCTGGATGCTCCTAAAACAATGAGAAAACTGAGAGCAAATACTTCCCGGGATATGGCAAGCTTCCCATTTGATGCCAGACCTTAAATCTTTGTCTTCTAGACTTCTCTGCAGCCTCTGAGCTCAAAGAAGTGGTCTTCCACTTTCCTTGAAGGCCGTGCATGTGGACAGCTGCTTCAAGGACATTGACATTGGGCTAGGACTAAGAAAGTAGACTCAAGATCTTGATCATATTGATATGTCCCTGAGTATTTTGGGACCTTTGTTTATGTCTTGCTTGTTCCTTGACTACTATGTTAATGCGTCAGAACTGGTCATATTCTTTGCATGTATCCAGAATGATAGAAAAGCAGACTGGGAAAAAAAAACCCACTTCAGCACTTGCTGGGGTCCTGTTACAATGTTGTCTAACTGCCTTTTGTTTAATCCTCCCTCTCTCCCTTGAGACCCTGTTGACTGACTGAGCGGGCTTGGCCAAGTGTACAACTCTTCCCCTGCCTGCTTCCCTGGCATTTCAAAGGAAGTGCTGTGGAGTTGACTGTGGCATTTTCATCTAGAGCTAAGCTAACGGGCCTCTGACTCCCAGTCATGTCTGTGCCTTGCTGCTGAGGTCATAAGGGCTTGCACTTCCTGAGAGTCAGTGCTTGGTAAGATGTCCCGGGCTTTCCGTGCCCCTCCACCTAGTACCAATGCTGTCTGTCACCTCTAGTGTTCTGGGGCACTGTATGTAAGTGTGGAAAACTTCCTGGCCCTGGCACAGTAGAAGGCTAGCTTGACTCTCCCATTCCCACTCCTCTTCCTGAGCACTGAACACCAGGTGAGGCATGAAGGTGACTCTCTCATCATCTTGAAATTCCTAGTTACCTGTGGTAGAATCCTGACAGGAGATCTGAATCCAAGGACTTACCCTGGCTGTGAATGGAGCTATAGTGGTGAGTAGCACCCCACATCCTTCAGATGTTCTCCTACCTCTGCAAGAAGTGGCTGGAAAGTCAGGATGTCAATTTTCTGTTCCACACATTTTTTAAGTCTATCTGGTATTGGATACTGTGGAAGAAAACTTGGAAGTTGTCGCCTCGAGTTCCTTAAAAGAAAAAAAAAAGTTAAAGTGTATAAGCTTGTATGTGTGTGCACATGTGTGATGTACATACACACTTATAAAGGCCAGAGGACAATTTTGGGTGTTGTTCCTCAGGTACATCAACCTTGATTTTCTGGAACAGTCTCTCTGGCCTCGGGATTACCAGATTAGTCGAATCTGGCTAGCCAATGCGCCCCAGGATTTGTCTGTCTCTACCTCCCCAGTGGTGGGATAACAACATGGCACACCACTGTGACATGAATTTTAATATGTCCTGAAGACTGAAGACTGGTTCTGGAGAATGAACTCAGTTTCTCATGTTTACATAGCAAGCACTGACTGAACTCAAAGTAATTCTTAATCTAGATGTCTTACATGTTTATGAGTATCTCTTATCTATAATGTATGGGCCCAGAAATGTTTCAGATTTTCTAGGTTTTTTTTTCCCAGCTTTGGGATATAACTGAGATAGATGACTACTGCTGCCGCTGCTGCCGCCACTACCACCGCCTCCTCCTCCTCCTCCTCTTTTTTAAAAGATTTATTTATTTATTTTGTCTATATGAGTACACTGTAGTTGTCTTCAGACACACCAGAAGAGGGCATCAGATCCCATTACAGATGACTGTGAGCCACCATGTGGTTGCTGGGAATTGAACTCAGGACCTCTGGAAGAGCAAGCAGCCTGTGTTCTTAACTGCTGAGCCACCTCTCCAGCCCTGAGCTATACGTCTATATACTTCTAGCATATTCTTCTTCACTTTGCAATACTTATATAGATTTTATCAGCTATAGATTTTCTGAAATGCAACAAAATCTGAATCTGTAGGTCATGTCAATATTCAGACGTTTTTAGATTTCAGAGGATTTCAGGTTTTGGAGATACTCATATGAGACATTTCTCCTCAGAAACTCTGCCATTTCAGAAAGGCTAGAGTTGATTTATTAACGGAAACACCTGACATGAGAACCAGACTAGGTCACTCTAGGTTCAGGATCTTGTCTCCATATAAGCTCTGGCTTGGTATTCTCATTTCTGCAAAAGAGCAGGGCAGAGCTATGTGCAAGCTATAGGGGAACATGACAGGAGAGTCTCAGGAGCCCGGAAGAGCATGGGCTTGAAGTCAGTTTTAACTTCCTAAGTAGCTAACCTCTTATTATTGCACTGTCAGTGACGGCGGGGTACTAGAAGTGACGCTGACACATCACCAATGAGGGCACACTTGCTACCCTGTGTGGAACCTGCTTCAACTGATCTGCTGGTTCTTGGCCTGTTTCTCTGGAGAAATCTAGGTTCATCCCAAGAGTCTACCTTCATCTAGCTAGCTGCACTCAAATTCACAGCAGTTTTCTCGTCCAGTAAGGCAAAGGACAGAGCGACAGAAATGGCAGGAAAAATGGGGAGAAGTAGGGAGATCAAGCTCTGGTGCAGGTCGTGCGGCATTGAGGGAGCAGAGGTATATGCCCACTCTCTCAATTTCATGGCCACTTCCTGTATAGTAGGTTCCTTTAACTCAGGACTTAGCAGGAAGTCTGACTGTGTGTCGTCTCCGGGTGGAAACAAGACTAACCCAACAATACTGAAGGCTGTTGCTGCTTAACTCAAACTCAGGGCTGTCTTCGTCTCTGCAGTTGGAGGGCACTCATGGAGACATCCGGAAAGCAGGGGCATGTAGTGAATGCTAATGAAGAACTAATTGCAAAAATTAATGAGATACAGAGGGACTAAGACAATCAATACATCTACATACAGGCAGCTCTCTAAGTTCCTGGCAAGCCAGAACTACACAGTAAGACCCTGTCTCCAAAACAAAAACACAACAGATTTCTGGTCACATAGAACAATGGAATAAAAAGGAGAATCCAGAAATAACTCCTACAGCTACAATCATTTGATTTTCAACTATGTTGTAAAAACAGCAGCAGAGAAATGACAGCCCCCCAACAAATCACACAGATAGCTCTATGTATAAGAGTTAAATAGATCCCTACACTTCATGTTCTCTGCAAAAATCATTTCAAAATGACCAAAGACCCTAATAAGTCCCACCCTCTAAACCTGCATTTCATGCTAGAGGCACTGGCAAGGTTTACTGTGCCTGTGACTACAGTAGCTCAGTCAATGGAGCAGTGCCTGACAAGCAGAGCTGCAAGGAATTAAAACACTTTTTTACAGAAGAAACAACGGGAGTGAAGGAACAGCCTGCAAAGCTTCACCAGCTGACAGGGAACTAAAATCTAGAACCAGGTGAATGGTCATGGCACATGCCTTTAATCCCAGCACTTGGCAGAGGCAGATGCAGACTTCTGAGTTCCAGGACAGCCTGGTCTATAGAATGAGTTCCAGGACAGCCAGGGCTACACAGAAAAACCCGGTCTTGAAAACAACAAATCTAGAATCTATATAAACTCAAACACGAGCCATAAAAATAGTAACAACAACAACAACAAAACAGAAACATCCCAAACATCCAATCAATATTTAGGCAAATGAATTGAACAGTTCTCAAATGAGATACAAATGGCTAAATGAACATAAAAATGTAAATTATATTGCTCAGAGATTCCTTCTCACTATCGTGGTGGCAACAGAGGATACTGAATGGCAGAGGATGGGAGCCACCCTGCTGTGGGACATGAGGTCGCAGCCACTGAGGTCAGTTCAGAAATTCCTCACAAAACTAAAACCGGAACTAGCACAGGAGCTGCCCCCAGGTGCTGCCTACAGGACCCCACATCAGCACACCACAGAGACACCTGCACATCCATGCTGATTCATCATCCTCAACAGCTACAATCATGGAATCAGTCCAGGTATCCAGCAACAGCTGATCATAATGTCATACAAACGTTTTAGTCAGCTACAAAAGGAAAACAATTGTGTTATGTGCTGAAACTGGAAACCGTCATCTTAGGAAAGGAGGGAGGAGGGAGAGAGGGACAGAAGAAGGGACAGAGGGAGGGAGCGGGCAGGCTGGCTAAGAAAGGAAAATTTTCTCTTATATGTAGAATACAGATTTTTAAACTCACACCCCATGAGAAGGCAGAAAAAAAGACTGTGTGTGAGGGAAAGGGACAAAGGAAAAAGAAATATAAATGCAGAGACTACTGGAGGGAGGGGGTAAGTACAGGTGATGAGTAGGCAGACATTGTCAAGGTACAGTTATCTATGTGTTTAGAAATATCACAAAACCCCACTGTTTTATACACTTACGTAAAAAAAATTAGAGAGAGCCAGGCGTGGTGGCTCGCACCTTTAATCCCAGCACTCAGGGAGGCAGAGGCAGATGGATTTCTGAGTTCGAGGCCAGCCTGGTCTACAGAGTGAGTTCCAGGACAGCCAGGGCTACACAGAGAAACCGTCTCGGAAAACCAAAAACAACAACAAAATGTAAATAAACATGATGCAGTACTTGACCCAACCCTAATGTCTACGACAGGAGCATGACTGAGCACTTTGACTGAGTGATCTGGACTCCTGGCAGCACATGCAGGCATTAGACAGCTGGGAGTGAGTGCCCATCACTGCCCAGACTGCCGGGAAACCAACAGTCTTACTCTAGAGCAGTGGCCTTCAACCGAGTGGTCACAACCCCTTTGAGGTCACATATCAGATGTCCTTCATATCAGACATTTACATTACGATTCATTACAGTAGCAAACTTACAGTTGTGAGTTAGCAATGAAAAAATGTTATGGCAGGATGGTCACCACCACAGCACCAGGAACTGTGTTAAAGGACTCAGCACCAGGAAGGCTGAGACCCGCTCATTGAGAGGAAGTCTTGTACACAGATGTGCCAATACTCCCAGGGAACTAGCTAGCAGGGTATTAGAGCATTTGTGTTTGTTGGCGGGTATCTTAGCTCCCTCCTGAGGAACTCTGGCTGGACAGTGTGCCACTGTGGGAACCAGGGCACTTGCTCTTGTAGTCACCACCCATCTCCCGGACTGTCCTAACTGAAGACGGGATGCCATCTCGCTCCCAATTGGGGCTTTTCTCTAGATATGCACCCGAAAGAGAGCAAGAACCATCAGCACTTACTGACTGCTCTGTGCCAATAAACTATGCATTTTATGTGCTCTAACCACTTACTCCTCAAACTATATGAGGTAGAGACTATCACTTACAAATGAAGTTAAGGCACAGAGAGGTCAAGAAACTTTCCCAAGGCCACACAGCTTCTTGGTCGCAGTGCTGTGATTCAAACAATGGTCTAAAGAAGCATGGTGTCCACAGCTGCCTTCCAAACAATGGCCAACGACAAGTTCAGCAATCCCATAATACTGTCTGCTAATACATTCTTTCAGTCTACAATGTAGAAGTCCATCATCCTTTGTCTTAGAATGTTACTGGGTTAACATGATCTGAAATCCAGAATTTTCCAGTATTAGAGAAAGAATATTCTTGCCTGCTGGGCTGTAGGTGGTACCTGACCTCAAACCTTCAGGAGTGACAGTGGCATGACAACTCATCCAGTGCCCAGGACAAAGCCATTTAACCCTCACACAGGTCACTGGGCTTTGGACCAAACTTACAACAAAAATGTGTTCCTCAGAAGTTTCATGCTTTGTTAACTGCAGACAAGAAAGAGCAGATGGACCTGGGACCTAACCCAGGCAGACAGAAATGGGTCACCCACAAACCTTCTGTGCTCAAGACACAGAGTTCATTCTTGAATGGTACCAAATCTTCAAAGAGGCTTCCAGTGACCAAGCAATCCTGGAGCCCAACACAAACCACACTGCAACCAGCCAGCAAGGCACAGACCCTCTGCTGATGCTCAGCAGAGAGCAGCAGAGCCAGTCCTACCCAGGAGTGGACAGGAGGAGCCAAGAGCCAATCCATTCTGGTTTCAAAGTGGCCCCAAGATCTGCCAAGGAAAAGCAGAGCTGAGGTGTACACGGGGCCTGGCTTGCACAGACATGGTGATAACAGTTATAGAATCTGCCCTGATAAGTTCCATGGACATGCATCCTGCCCCAAGAACAGTAATGGAAAGAGACTCAAATACAGGCCTTGCCCTTGTCACCTCATATGGGAAGGAAGGGATGGCAAGGGGGGTGGGGTGGGGGACATGTCTGTCCAGAACATATAAAGCAGACAGACAGAAAGTCACACACCCATCTCATACTACCTTTTCTGTGTGGTCACAACAACTGTAGTCTTTGCAGACACTAATGTCTGGGAGCTTTTAGGCTTTTTCCAAGAAAATGGCTCACACACAGCTATCAACGCCTCCTCCCTGCTCACTATATTCACTTCAAGATGTCGCCCAATGAGAAAGTTGGAAAAACAGAGCAGAAGGAGCTCCTTGCAACGGCCAGGGTTTCTTGAAAGAAAAACAGAAATTTAGTCTCAGTTATAAATAACTAATTTTGCTTTCAATATTTAAGGAAGTTGCAAAGCTATAAAGAACAGCCATGCTGACTTTTTAGTTAATTTTTTTTACAGACGAGTTTACTTTATAAAACAAGAAATGTAGTATTTCTCAAGTGTGATGGGTAATCTCAATTGTCAGTGTGGTAAGATCTACAATCACCAGGGAGATGGGCCTTAAGTTCCCCCCAGGGCATTTTATCACAGCAACAGGCAAAGTAACTAACACATCAAGACAAGTTCAGGTGCTTAAAACAGTCCTTGCTGTAACTCTGAAATGTTACAGGGGAAACCCTTTCAATATTCCCAGATTTCCCGTATTCCAGACCTCCTACTGTGACTGACATGGTGTGGTTTTACTTGATTGCTCATTCCCAGGGTGACTCCAACACAGGTGCTGCTACACATAGTATCCTCTACTTTTAACCATATTTTTCGACCTAATTACTTCTGTTACTTTATGGTTAAAACCCCAGTTAAGCCACCTGCATTTCATATGGGTGACTGAAGGATTTGTGTTTGGTTAAAGGTTACCTACAATTTTGATAGGCTTGAAGCAAGGCAGTCAGATTTATGTCTTCAAAAGGATGTAAACGACTGGTGATATGGAAGAAGCCTGGAGCAAATGTGTGTCAGCCTTCATGACCATATGCATTTGAGCAGCCAGAATGTTAGTAGGGGACATGAAGAAAGAACAGGAGGAGAGTTGCACGCAAGGCTGGGGAGTACGCCAGGTTACAACCACCCAGGTGAGGGTGCAGAGTGGGGATAGGACTTTCCAGTCTGGGCTGGGCCCCTTTACACACACATACACACACACCCCCCTTGGACTCTCAGTTCACTACAGTGTCTTGACGAGATCCCTAGAGGATGATGTAGGATGTAGATGGACTGAGATCCTGGGGACACCAAGACACAGTGGAAATGAGCTCAAGATGGCTGCCATCAGAAAGGCAGCAGAGGGTGCTCACATCTAAATGGGTCTCGAGCACTATTTTCTTTGTAACGATAGAGTCAGGTTGTCTGCTGAAAATTAGAGTGGATCTCATCCTAGGTAGATGTTTCCTGGGTCAATGCTTGTCTTTCTGATTTGGTTCTATCAGAAACAGGCATGAATGTTTTAACATATAAGCATCACAGATAACTCAAGAGAGAAACAAGCACATACTTGGCATCACATGTGACCACAATGAAAGTTTTCTCCCCTGGTGGAATGAGCCCCCCAGGCTCAGGCTCCAGTTTCTCTGGCATGTTTCCTTTTTCTCTACTTTCTTCTTTACAAGCGCAACCATCTGGAGATGACATTTACACCAACAGGTTGTGGGGAAGGTAACTTATTCCTAACAGTGTTGGGAATGAATGCTCACACACACAAATCAACATTTGAAGGTAGTTAACAGAACAGGGAAGCAGGGCATGCAGATGTACCTGCAAGACCAGTCAGGATGGGGAGAGGTCTCTGGCCCCAGAAATCTCCCTAGTTGAGGAGTACCCATATCTCCTAAAGCACATGCTGGTCTGTGTAAAGCTGTTTCTGTCCCTATCCCAACCCCAACACTGCAGGAGCAGAAGGACCCAAATTCAAAAGGGTTCAGACATCAAGTATTGCCAGGGCACAGGGCAGACTTGTTACCAGTCAAAAGGCCAGCTCAGTTCCTGGCCCTGATGGGGAAGCAGCTGTACCATCTACCTGGTGAGATTTCTGTGTTGTTCACCAGACTGCTCTCTGGCATCTCATCAGTTTTGTCTTCTCTGTGATGATTCAACGAACTAACATTTTCACCCTCAGGAACAGAAACAACAGCCGCTCCTGAGCAGGACTGGCCTTTGCCCTGTGCCTCGAATCTAAACTGGTGTGCTTTATCCCAGCCAGCCAGTCTGCAACTAACAAGGTCCTGAGAAATCTCTCCTTTATTCCTGGAAAAAAGAAAAAAGACCATGTACTATGTCAGGATTTCTGGAGCTGACATTACAGTCAACCAAACCCACACATTTCAGTGTTGCAAAGGGTCCCTGCGTGTATCTTACAGTTTGAAGGAATTTGTGGAAAGTGTGAGATACTTTTGTTATGCAGACCAACCTTGAACTTGCAGTGATTTTCCTGAGGGGTGTGCGTGTGCGCGCCTCAGGACGTGCTCGTTGAGGCTGGAGAATAACTCAAGGGAACCGGCTCTTCCACTTTTGCGTGGGTTTGGGGACTGAAGTGACGTTTCCAGGCCTGCACAGCAAGAGCCTTTACCAACTGAGGCTGTTCACCAGCCAAGGAGTGAAGTATTTCATAGACTTTTTAGAGGGAAGATAAATAGGCAATATACAATTGTTTCTACAGAATATCTTAAATCACAGTTTAAAAGCAACGTGTATCCCTTTACCTGAAACTCCAGGCACACTTACTCTATCCAGATCACGATTGCTTTGCTTTCTCCTTCCTTCAATGTTCCAAAACTGGTCATTCTTGTAACTTCAATGTCCCCTTTGTTTTTCAGTAAGAGGGTTCCATAGGGCTCCGGAGGGGCCTCACCGATAGTGGCATCTCTGAAGAAGACACCAGTGTCAAGGTGCAGAGGCCACCCCACAGTACTTCTGTCTCTTCTGATCTTCCTCCCATCTCCTTGCCATACCCACTGCCCAATCACATGATAGAGGGGCCATCAGAGACTCTGCAAGTCTCACAATTTCTCAAGTCATCTCATAGATGAGCATCACAAATCCCCCCAAAGGCTAAAGGGGCAAACACTGGCATCTGACCTACTCCCATAGGGACCTCACTGCTGAGATTTCTGCTTTCTATTGCCTCCCAGATTACAAGGGATGGCTGGTGGGAAGGAGGAAAGGAGAAACGCACAGGGCTTTGTATTCAGAGATCTCCCTAACTTGTGTTTGGAGGTTTTCTAAAGTACAGTTGAAGGTTGCATGACTACATTTCCTTTACAATGGACTTCATACGTATCACTGATCCTGTTAAAATAAGATGAAGATGAAAAGTGTCCACTATCTAAATATTCCATAGTCCTTTCTCTACACTGCAGTTGTCCAGCTGTCCAGTGAACACTGGGTTACAACAGCCTGTGGCATTGGGATGAACAGCATGTCATGTAAGCCTGCAGCCTGGAGCAACTGCACTCTAGGCTATGCACAGTTACCAACCTGCCTGCCTGATAACACATTTCTCAGAACATGTATCCATCATTAAGCAATACTGACTGTTTGTGAAAACAACTCAGTGGGAAGTTTCACTCTTCAGAAAACAAGAAATTTCTCCTTTCTCTGTGCTTAATCACACCCACATGATGCATCTAAGCATCTAAGTGGCCCCCATGCCTCAGAAGCTTCCACTCCATGGGCAAGACAAAATAGGCCTGCCATGGAGCAGAAACGGAATTCTCTAGAATCCATGGTGACTGGATATGGTGGTACCACAAGAACTGTAGTACTCAGGAAGCTGACAGAAGGATTGCTAGCTATCCAAGATCTGGGCTACATAGCAAAGCTTTACCACAAAACAAAACTCAAGTAAACAGAACACAGTGACAACAGCACAATGTGTAGCCCTGGGAGAAGGCATGGCAACACCAGTCTACCCTCCACTCTCTGCTATGTAACTGATGCCTATCAGCTTAAATGGAGCAGAGCTGTCTTAGCCAGACACGTGGGGCAGAAAAGGAGACAAAGCAGTTTTACACAGAACTGGTATTTTATTGAGGAGACAGGACAGTGACTAGAATAATGAGATATTTAAGGAACCCACGAGTGGTAACTGCTAAGGGCAACATAAGACAAGGAAACCCAGTGGTCAGAGGAATTGCTGCTACCTACAGAGAAGAATAGGGGCCATACTGCCTTCACAAGTAGATGTGCATTCCATGTGTGTTAGGTGCTCAAGCTCAGAGGACAGCAGATCCCCTGAGACTAGAGTTACAGATAGCTGAGATTTGCCAAATAGGGGCTGAGGATTGAAGCTGTATCCTCTGCAAAAATGAGTGCTCTTAATCACTGAGCCAATACTCCAACTCTCAATATATATTTTTTTAGTAATGAAAGGACAACAGACACAAAACAGAAATGACAATGTACAACGCTGGTGCACACTGTTAGCCCCAGAACAGAAATGACAATGTACAACGCTGGTGCACACTGTTAGCCCCAGAACAGAAATGATGATGGACATGCTGGAGCACACCGTTAGCCCCAGAAGTTGAGGCAAAGGCAGGCAGATCTTTCTGAGTTCAAGGCAAACTTGATTTATATAGGAGGCCCAATCAAATACATATAGTGAGGCACTCTATAAAATAAACAGAAAACAACAAAAGAAACAGCAAACACTTCATATAAAATGGGATAGAGGTGCAGCTCACAAGGCGGAGAGCTTGCTTAGCATGCACAAAGCTCTGGGTTCAGTCCCTAGCACTGCACAAACAGGGTATGATGGCATACGTCCCAACTCCAGGTTTTAGGAGACAAAGGCAAGAGTATTATAACAAAATTCAAGGACATCTTCAGCTACACAGTAAGTTTGAGGTTGCCTTAAGCTGAGACCCAGTCAAAGAAAATAGGAGAGAGTAGAAAAGGAGGAATAAAATTACAGCAATCACTACTATGATTTGCATATGACTTGTCCAAAACTCAGGCTCAGACAATCGCTATGATGACAAAGTGGGATTCTGCTCCTTCCCAAAGACGTGGGGCCAGGAAGCACATTGAGGGTTGAGGAGGGCTCTGCTCACATGACTACATTAAACCCATTTGACTAGTAATGTGTTATCTCGATGGGTCTGCCACATAAGCAATTTGACTAGGGTCTCTTAACATGTTCTTCTTTGTGCTACTTCAGGACTCTGCTGGCCAGAAGGCCATTTCTGGATCTTGAGGTATGGCTCAGTGGTACTGCAGATTTTCCCAGCATGCACAAGGCTCTGGTGTCAATCCCTAGTACTAGGGCAGGGTTGGGGAAGCCATCATTAGATGCAGCCCTTAACTGTGGACCCCAGCAGTAAGCCAAAATAAACCTTTTATCTTGTACCTTACCTAGTCTATGGTACCATGTTATCAGCAACAGAAAGTGGATGAAGTCAACCACTACTAAAAGAGAAGGGACTAAGGGACTCTTGGGGCCATGTGTGCGGTGTCATGCCTAAAGAGAGGCAGAAGTAGGTGGATGGCTGTGAGTTTGAGGCCAGCCTGGTCTACATAGAGAGTTTTAGTACATCCATAATTGAAGATTCTAGCTAGTTTGTTTCTAAAAACAAAGAGACCTTTGGAATTCTACCTACAATCAACCACAAAGAAGATTTTTCTTAACCAGTAGATGCAAGGCCTGGGATGTCTACTACTCTGGCTTTCCCATCAGTCGCACATGCTAAAAGCAGAAACATGCTCTGAGAAATGGGTGCTAGGGATTCTGTCCTTATGTTAGCATCACAGAGCACTTACAAAGACCCAAGCAGGCCACACGCCACTTCCTGACACAATCTTTGAACTAAGTTTAAACCTCCCTCTCTCCCCCACCCCCATTCATGTGTGTGTGTTTATACGTGCTGTGGCTCACATGGAAGGCAGAGGACAACCTCTGGTAGTCCGATCCTAATACATCAGTTCTAGGGATTGAACTCAGGATGTTAGCCTGCTGAGTCATCCTGTTGGCCTGGTAGTATGGTCTTATGGGATCAGCATCATATACACAACCCATGGGTGACTGAGATGTTAGACGGTACTTGACTACAACTCTTTAAATATGCTTAAAATTGGCCCTTTTCTTTCCAAAGAATTGTTTGGATACCACCTCTTCACAGGGGTCATGCACAGTGCTCTCCAGATGTAGCATGACTGGCTGCTCTCCACAACCACAGCATTGACAATGTCGTGTCTCCTCGGTATATACCCTTCCGGCAGCTTCAAGGAGTCCAGGCTGAAGAAGATGCTGTCCTCTATCACCCCGTTCCTCCCACACAGGCTGGAAATGCAAACCTGCAAGTGCAGTGCTGGATATTGCTTCAAAGTGTATATGGACAAGGGGCACACTTCTCAACATTTGCCTCTCTGAATCTGAATAACCCAGGCTGGCCATAGCTCTCAGTAAGGTCCAGTACAACACGAATGCACAAGAGCCTGGAAGTGCTCAAGCTGAGTGAGAGGTTGGTGGTGGTGGCAGACATCTTTCCCCAATGTCTCTGTTATATCCAGCTCATGCATCCACCTCAACCCAGTGAAAACCCAACGCTGCTATAACCCACGCCATTCCCTACACCATCAGCTGACAAGGACGCTGGAGGGCCTCAATTCAGCATGTACGCGCTGTGTCTAGAACATCTCTAACACCCAGGGACACGCTGTAAGACCTTAGTTACAGAAGCATGCTGCCACCACTACTTCCTTTATACATGTTTTCACTTTTTGTGTAGGGAGGCTTTGCGTGAATGACTTTGCATGTGTGCACACAGGGCCCTGGGACACCAGAAGAGGGAGGGAGATAGATCCCTGGAACTGGAGTTAGTCAGTTGTGAGCCACCATGTGGGTGCTAGGGATCAAATCTAGGTCCTCTGGAAGAACAGCCAGTGTTCCAGCCCCACCTCTACTTCCTTAAGGAATTAAGGAACCATTCATCAGCACATTACCTTGTCCACACGCTTGTACCTCAGAGGCTTCACGGAGATTGCCTCACTGCTCCATGTCCCTGACCTGATCCAATACTCAGCCTCTACCCAGTCTCCCTTGCATGGGTGGAAACCTGAAACAGCCAAAGAGAAAATTTCAATAGCATTCAAATGTGAAGTGCACTCTGAGCTTATGACATGCTCAAGTAAATAACTTCTGGGCCAGCTTCTCTGATTTCTGTTTTAGGTACTGACCACCCTCCAGCCTCTAAGACACTGGATCTCAACCTTCCCAATGCTGCAGCCCTTTAATACAGTTCCTCATGTTGTAATGACCCCAACTATAAAATTATTTCATTGCTACTTCATAATGTGATTTTGCTCCTGTTACGAATCATAGTGTAAATGTCTCACATGTGACCCCTATGGGGGTTGTGACCCACATGTTGAAACCTGCTGTTCTAAGAGAAGGAAAGAGAACCCAGTATGGTCATTCTTACGTCAGGCCTGTCTACTCAGACTCCCCCCACCCCTCTCAATCTATTTTATTTATTTTGCTATATTAAAAGTAATTTAACCAGGTGTCAGAGTGCATACCTTAAATCCCAACACTCAGATGGCAGAGGCAGGCATATCTCTGTGAATTCAAGGCTAGCCTAGCCTACACAGAGAGTTCTGAGCCAGGGCTACATAGTGAGATCCAGTCTCAAAAACCAAAAACCAGAATAAATCCCCGAAGAATTGGGGCTTGGGAGAAAGCATATGCATGAGTTAAAATCCCAGAGTCCACATAGAAGCGATGCAGTGGTGCTCATGGAAAACCACAGTGCTGGAGGAGTGGAGACAGCCAGGTCCCTGGACCTCAGTGGTCAGCCAGTCTACCTAATGTGTAAGTTTGGGCTAAATTATCTCAAAATAAATTAATAGATAAAAAGTGGATAGCAATTGAGAAGACACCTGATATCTTTCTAATGGATGGCCTTCACATGCACCCACACAAATATACACACCTCATACTGGAGAGTATGTGCCCACAAGAGCACTTGTGCACATGCGCACACACATCAGTGTGTCTTTGAACTGTCCTATGTTAGTGTAGTACTTTCCTTGCTATGACAAAGTGCCTGAGAGAAGCTGCTTAGGGAAGGAGCTTTGGTTGCTCAGGCCACAATCCATGATGGCCCAGAGTGTGTGGTGCAGACCTCACAGGGGTGGCAAGACTACGATGCAGCTGGTCACACTGCAGCCACAGTCAAGATCAGACTAGACAGAGACTGGGGGAGGCCCAGGCCGTAGGATGATGTTACCCATATTTAAGGAGGGTATCCCCTCTTTACCTAAATCTCTCTGGAGATACTTTCATGCCCAGAGATATCTCCTGATTCTAAATCCAGTCATGTTGATAGTGAATATTAACCAAGTATACCGGTTGTCAACTTGACACCTAAAATTGTAACATTCCACCTCTGGTTCTCAAAAGCTCATGGCATCTTATAATGCAAAATATATCCATTCCAATTTAAAAGTCCTTAAGGTCAACACTCATCAAAACTTAACCAGAGTCTCTACTAAGATTCAGACATTCTCATATGTGTGAGCCTCTGTAGTAACAACAGACAGAAATCAAGTTACATACTTCTAATATACAATGGACCCAGTACACATTCCTAATTCAAAAGAGAGAAATGTGGGCACAGCAAAGAAAGACTGAGCCAAGCAACACTGAAACCCATAAGGCAAACACCAACTCTGCAGTCTGTCTAGCATCTGAGATCTTATGATGGACTAATCTTGGGCTCCAGTAGCCCTGGCACCCCACCCCTATAGCTCTGCTGTCTACAGCATGGGCCAGCTCTGCTGTGCACGTGAAGCATCCCTTGTTGGACATACTGAGTTCTTCATTATGGAATCAGTCTTCACTATCACTATTTCATGTAAGGATGTCTCAGGGCCTTTTCCTAGGAGATCTAACCCTGCCTTACACTTAGAGGTTTTCTGGGACTTTGGTGCAAGCCTCCCTAATAGCCCATTAGGAAAACCAGCACCATAAGGACAGCACTGTCAAGTTCTTTTTCCAGTTTAAGATGTAGTTTGGTTCCCTTCTACCACAGCTATAGTGGCTTCTGTAGACCTTGGTGGCTAGGGCCAGGGAAACACTCTGCAGACACACACTGTGGGGCACAGAACCTCTGTCATGGCCTTCTCAGTTCCATTCCCTTCTTCCACACTTTTGTTACGTGAAGTCTCGCCAACGTCCCATCATCCCAGTGCCAAGCCTGAGTTCCTCTTAATGCTGGTGTGTTAAGAACTCAGCTGCTTTCTTGGCACTGATGCATCTGTAACGTCAACCACACTCACACTGACTCTTCCTATTTTTTCTGCTCTATCTCACTACAAATCTGAGTAAGAGCAGTAAACAGTAAACCATGCCACAGCTGACTGTGCACTGTATCTTGAAGTGTCCTTCACCAAACAACTTAGTTCACTGCGTTTAAATTCAGTCTTGAGACTCAAGTTTTGAGGATATAGGCAGGAAGCAGCCAAATTTGCTTGTTGGTGAATTCCCAGTACAGCCCTGAGTCCTTTCTGAAATGTCATGAGCATAGAGTTCGATTCCATGCCTGTCTTCCATATTCCTGATAGAATGGCCCATTAAACTTGTATAGCTTCTCAGGCTTCTCAAGCCTCAAGTTCCAACTCTTTCATATTTCTCCTGCAGACAACTTCCAAAGGCCTATGAACCTTATGGCCAGGTTTCTCACACCAATAGTCTTGCTTCTCGGTACTGATTGTATTAGTTACTTATTGCTGAGACAAAATACTTAACAAAATCAACTTAAAAGGGAAGATTTTTGAGGTCACAGGCTGAAGGAGAGAGGGATGGCATTGAGAGCACCTCTGTGGTGCTGGCTGGAATGTGAGGTGGCTGCTCACACCACAACCACTATCAGGAAGCGAAGAAGAGTGAATTCCCGTACCGAGGTCTCCTCCTGCTTTTCCCTGTTTTATTCATTCTCCTCCCACCCCCACCCCAGCCTGGCGGTGGTGCTGCGCACACTCAGCACCATCCTCTCTGCCCAGTGGTGTGCCTCTTGGATGATTTTCAATCCAGCCAGATTGACACTAAGTATTAACATCACAGAATGTATGATCCTAAAAACTGCTATGTGCGTTGCTGACTTGAGCTTCATAAATGTCAAATAGGTTAGGTGTGGTGGTGCATGCCTCTAATCTTATCATTTGGGAGGCAGAGGAAGGCAGATCTCTGAGTCCAAAGTCAGCCTGGTCTAGCTATACAGTGAGTTCCAGGTCAGCCAGGACTGTGTAGTGAGATACTGCCCCCCAAAATGTTAATTATATCTTGAAATTGTGCCAATTTTCTAACAGTCTCTGAAATGATCCTTAATATAATTCTGCTATTTTGTACTGTGTTTATGAAAAGCACCATCCTCAATATTGGTGATTATACTATCAAAATGCTGATCAAAAGCAGCTTAATTTTAGTTAATGTTAGCACCTCTTCTCAGATATGTAACAGCACAGAGAAAAGTTATGTGGCCAGCCCTGGCTGCAACTGAGTGGCCCCCAAAGTCACTCAGGTCGAAGGGTCTACGGGCGCATGCGTGGTACCTTGCCAGCCTCTCCTTACCACCCTCAGCCAACACTCTGAGCACCAGGGAGAGGACTGGATGGTCCAAATGACCAGGCTGGGAGAGCAGACAGCAGGCAGGCAGGAGGAGCTGTACAAACTGCCTGCCTTGGTAGGGCAAAGGACTGTCTTTGGGGTAGGGGCTGGAAGGCAGGGAGGGCTAGGAGGAGAGAGGGCAGATATTGGTACAAGACTTAACTTTTTAAAAATTTATTATTACTACTATCATTTTTTTTTAGGTGTTTGAGACAGGGTTTCTTTGTATAGTCCTAGCTATCCTGGAACTTGCTCTGTAGATCAGGCTGGTTTTGAACTCAAGAGATCCTCCTGCCTCTGCCTCGCAAGTGCTAGAATAAAGTGTGGCCAATGTGTGGAGGCTGGAGGACAGCCCTGTAGCCCCTGTTCCTCTCCTCTCAGCTTATAGCAGCTCTAGGGCTTGTGCTCAGGTTGCCAGGGCTGCACAGTAAGTACTGTACTCACAGCCATCTGACCAGCCTTGGGTACAGGCCTTAAAAGCAACAAAGGCCCTCAGAATATCAGAAATGAGAACAGCCCAAGGACTGCTTTAACTAACAAGGAGGCATCTGAGCCAGGGTGGCCCTCACTGGGCTGCACATGGTGCTAGAGTCCTGGATACAGGGAAAGCCCCTTGGTCTATCTACTACTTTTGGGATCTTATCCCGGGGCAGTAGGAAAGGGTCTTTCATGTTGTATTTTCTCTCAAGAATGTTCTTTTGCTATGGTCAATGGGCTTTATAATCATATGAATACAAAATTTCGCATCTCTGAGCACATAGAAGAACCTTCGCCTCCCTTGAGTTTATCTGCATTAGGAAATCTGTAAGCATGTCCCTACTCCTCAGGTTAACCTTCTGTACCTCTAGTGAAGTAGAATAAATAGAAAAGACCAATTATTAGATGCTGATTTGGTGATTTATTTGGTGATTTACTTAAGTACTATGTCTACTGCCCATTTCTAAACATGAGTTTATTTGCTACCTGGAACAGAATGAGCTGGAGAAACACCTGAAGCAATTGGTCATTGCCCTTAACTAGCTGACTGCACATACACGTGTGTAAAATTACAATTGCTTGCCCCTCTCCCCAGCCTTGTGGTTAAATGAAAATATAAACTAGACTCGATGCCAAGGCCTTGCAGGAATTATTCTGGTTTCAGTGGACTGATGGTGTGTCCTGTCTTACACTACCACTGGTGTCAGAGTGCTTATTCCAGGAAGGTTCCCACAACACAGTCAACAGCTGCAGTGTGAAACACCTGCCTTTTCTCTCTGGGGACATCTCCCATCAAGGCTGCCTGGGAATGGCTCCCAGCTGGCACGACTGAGGGGTCTAGATAGTCACAGGCAACCTTCTACCAGAGCTGAGAGTTCCTCTGAAAAATTAAAAAAACAGCTTTCAAAATCCCCAATAGCTACCTGTCAATTTCATTTGGCAACCAGAGGTGTGCAGTCAAGAGTAACACAGGGAGCTTCCTGGTTGGCTAAGTCATCTGCCCCAGCACCCAGGCTAAAGGGCAGTTGATATTTATCTTTAGACATGTAGCCTAGTGCTATTCAGTCCAAAAGCAACTCCCTTGGTGCCATTTCCAACCCCCTTCCTGTTTGCAGTGTGTACAGCATTTTACCTGGGCAAGAACTGAGTCCCACTGTTCTTGAATCCAATGACTAGCACACTATTCGCTAATAGGGAGCAGATAAACAGCAAGCACAACGAATGAAACTTAGCGAATGACAGAGGCAAACTCTTTCTTTAAACATAAAAGTAAAATTTTAGTTTGGCTAGAAAGAAAATCTGGCTATATAATTTTAGGGAAAATGAAAGCTGACCCAAGTCTTACTTTTTTTAACACACGTGAAGTATCGTGGAAAGAACTGTTCTTAAACCAGGTGCAGTGGCTCAGACTTGTAGTCAGGTCAAGCACTCAGGAGATGGAAGTAGGAAGGTCACTGCAGGTTCTAGCCCAGCCTACAGTGTGAAGCCCTGTCTTAACAAATAAAAAGGACATTTCCTAGTGGTTCTCAACCTGTGGGTCTTGACCCCCTTGGTAAACCTCTGTCTATAAAAAATATTTACAGTACAATTCATAACAGTAGCAAAATTACAGTTAAGAATTCCTCCTGTCAAAAGGAACAAAGAGTGGAGCAAAGACTGCCCCACCTAGGGATCCATCCCATCTGCTGACACCAAACCCTGACACTATTGCTGATGCCAAGAAGTGCTTACTGGAGCCGGGCAGTGGTGGCTCATGCCTTTAATTCCAGCACTCAGGAGGTAGAGACAGGCAGCTTTCTGAGTTTGAGGCCAGCCTGGTCTACAGAGTGAGTTCCAGGACAGCCAGGGCTATACAGAGAAACCCTGTCTCAAAAAAACAAAAACAACAACAACAACAAAAAGACGTGCTTACTGACAGGAGCCCGGTACAGCTGTTCCCTGTGAGGCTCTGCCAGAGCTAGACCAATAAAGATGCAGATGTACACAGCCAAACATTGGACTGAGCTCAGAGATCCTAATGGGGACCCCAATTAGGGCAAGGACTCTAAGAGCTGAAGGGGTTTGCAACTTCATAGGAAGAACAACAGTATCAACCAATCAGACCCCCCAGAGCTCCCAGGAACTAAACCACCAACCAAAGAGTACACAGGGAGTACTCATGGCTCCAGCTGGATATGTAGGAGGATTGCCTTATCTGGCAACACTGGGAAGGGAGCCCCTTGGTCCTGTGGAGGCTTGATGACCCAGGATAGGGGAACACTAGGCTGCTGAGGCAGGAGTGGGTGGGTGTTTACCCTCATAGAGGCAGGGGGAGGGAGAAGGGGATAGGGAGCTGGTGGAGGGTTAACTGGGAAGGGGGATAACATTTGAAATGTAAATAAATAAAATAACCAATAAAAAATAATAAAAAGAAGTAACAATGAAATTAATTTTATGGTTGGGGGGGTCATCACAACATGAAGAACTGAATTAGAGGGTTGCAGCATCGGGAAGGTTGAGTGAGACCCACTGTCTTAGACAAACACACCGTTCTTATATTAGCAACTTAGTGATCAACCAATATGTTTGACAGATAAATACAAAACAAGTATTCAAACAGTGACCACCAATTCAAAGTCCACTTAACATTCAAGAACCCTTGTGTGAGGCCAACACCTGGCAGTCACTCCTAAACATGACTCTTTCAAATAACATACATAGGCAACTAAACTTAATTTTAAGAATTACTTAAGACAGAAAACTTAATTTTAAATATGAAACAGAAATCCATCTAGCTACCTTCACACACACGCTCCAGAGAGAAGTATGTGGTCTGGTTGATATAGCCAGCACCTTCCAACATGGAAGTCACACAGCCGATCAGCACTCTGGGGCTGGAGTCCGACAACCCTTTGCTAGAGTTTTTGTTATCATCTTCCCACTTGTCAGAAACAGCTTCTACCTGTAAGACAAAAGAATGGCTCTTTACACTGTTATAAAAAAGAATAAAGACAGATTATAGACAATATCCCCACCCTGAATTGGGAAGTTCAAGATTAGGTATGGCAGCTGAATGGTGAAGATTTGCTTTCTGATTCAGTGAGTGCCTTCTAAAGGGGTTGAGTTTTTAAAGAGTAAAAACAGCACTCAGGACATGGAGGCAGGTGGGTCTCTATCTGAGGCCAGCCTGATTTGTGTAAGAGTTCCAAGTCAACCAAGTCTTTTTGGTTTTTACTCTTGAGTATGTGAGTTAGAAAACTGTATCTAATCCGCTGGAGTAAAAGGTGGCTGTAAACCAGATGATGTGGATGCCGGGTCACAAACAGGAGCAACAAGCATTCTTAACCTCTGAGCCATCTCTCTAGCTCCTGAAGGGATCTTTAAGGGGCTCTCTGGCTTGTCCTTTAAAAGGGCGTGAATCACACTCCTGAGCTCTCACAAGCCACCAAAATATTCCAGAAAACATTACTAAATTGAATGTAACCGCATATTATAAGGAGCATATACCACAAACAAATGCAGAATAGTTAAAAATTTCAAATTCAGTCAACATATCCCATTGATAGAATTAAATAGTCATGTATTTCCACTGACACACAAAAATCATTTGATGAAATTCAAACCTTCTGAGATAGGGAAGAAAGAAAGGATGGTATTTAATTTGCCAAAGTATATGGCATACTTGTATAAAAATATCTTTGGGCTTCAGAGATTGTTCAACAGTTAAGAGCACTGACGGGTCTTTCAGAGGAGCTGGATTTAGTTCCTAGCACGAGCATAGCAACTAATAACCATCTGTAACTCTAGTTCCAGGGGATCTGATGCCACCTTCTGGCCTTCTCCTACACACACACGAAGTACACAGATATATGTGCAGGCAAAACACCCATACAAATATATATTTTTAAAAAGCACTAAAAAATTTCTAATGTCATTATGAAAATTGTCACCATGTGATAAAGAGATGCCACAACCATTTTATCTGAAGTTCCCAGGCCAGGCATGGTGGCATATGCCTCTTATCTCCCCTTCCCCCAAAAAGCCCCTCATAATATTCCAACGGTCCTTCACAGCACAAACAACAAAGTAGGAACACAAGGAAAGCTTCTCCAGCACAGTGAAGACTGTAAATAAAAGGTCCATGGCTAACAGCAACCCAATGCTGAGAAGAAAATCTTTCCTCTGCCGTCCAGGAGCAGGCAAGTATGCCATTCCACACTGCGCTCAAAGTCCTCAGCAAAGCAATTGGGTACGAAAAGGCAACCACAGGCATCCAAACTAGAGATTACTAAAACTGTCTTCATTCACAAATGCCTTGATCCTGTGTGTGTAAGTTCCTAAAGATTTTATATGCTAAAAACAGCCCCCAAATGGTCAAAGCTAATAACTGAATTAGGCAAATATGAGGCATACAACAATTTGCTTTATTTCTATGTGCTAGCAATAAAGAATACAAAGAGGAAATTTAGCTTCTAAAACAATGTGGGCATGGTGGTGCATACGTTAAACCTGGCATTTGGGTGGCTAAGGCAGAAGAATGTGAAACTCAAGACTAGTTTAGGCTATTTAACAAGATTCTACTGTTTTAAAGAATACTTAAGAATCAACAAAGAGACAGACTGAAATGAAAAAAAAACTTAAACATGTAACTGTATAAAGTGAAACTACATAACAAAGTCAAAGATGATCGGGAGATCTGGGACAGTAACTCAGGGGCTGAGAGTTCCAGCCGGAAGACCATGAGGTCCAGAGTCTAGATCCTAACATCCATGGAAAGAAGCCGATCCAATGTTAGAAACTATTAGCTCAATGGTAATTTGGTCATTTTAATTTAATCTATCAATTATACCTCTAAGAACTTATAGTACTAAAGATCTATTTTTATAAGAAAAAGTAAATCACTGAATAGAAGCCACTGATTATCTTTTGCTAATCAAATGAGAGTCTAGCTTTATACTTTTTTTTTTGGGATAGGGTCTCACTATGAAGCCTAGGCTGGCCTGGAACTCACTGTGTAGACCAAGTAGGCCTAGGCTGGCCTGGAACTCACTGTGTAGACCAAGTAGGACTAGAAGTCATAGAGATCTTGTGTGTGCTACCTCACTCAGCCAATCTTTATAATTGTAAACATGTTTTAAAAATACTAGAGAAATTTTAAAAACCTATTAATGAGTATATGCTATAGCACAAAATTATAGGAAAACTGCTTTCTGACTCGATTATTTACTGTCATCATTTGCTTTTTTTTTTTTTTTTAAAGCAGAAATCACTATAATGGATAAAGCCCCCTCCTCACTTGCAGGCACACTTCACGCCATTCTCCTTGGCTAGGCCATAACTGAGAAGCTAACAAATGTGGGGACTCATGGTGAGGAGTGACACCCCTTTATAAACTAAGACTTACTCTGATTGCTTTAAGTCCATTTGACACTTTGTTCTCTTCAACGACAGCAATAACTTCCTGTCCAACGTTCAGAAGCACTTTGCTAGTCACAGCGTCACTGGAAAAGTAGATCAAGTCGTCGATCATGCCATAGTCACTGCAGTACCTCGTCACAACGCCCTGCACCGTTTTCAACCTGGTGTCACCTGAGACAAGTGAGCAGACAGGTTGTATTAATAATAAGCAATAATCCCAAGGTCAGAGGGAAGGCTCAGTGCCTCAGTGGGCTTGCTGCTCCTCCAGAGGACCCAAGTGTGGTACCCAGCACCCATGGGAAGGGTCATAACCATCTAGAGCCCTGAAGATCTGACACCTTCTTTTGGCCTCTGCAGGTAGCCCATACATGTGGTATATTCATCCACCCCCCTACACACACACACATACGCAAAGTGTGGGCATTCACGGGGGGGGGGGGGAGGCAGGAACTTAACAGGCTGAACTAGAGAAGCCACCACTGAGATCTGTGTGGAAGCATGACTTAGAAACAGAATGCTAGGTTCTGAGGGGGGCTGGGGAGAGCTCTGGTTTGACTCTAGCTCTTCACCATGTGTAGCCCTGAGCGTGGTAACTATCTCTACATGACCGCTGTTAGAGGGTTAAATAACAATATATGTGGGATGTGCGGACTTCTGAGGAGTTGACACAGGTTAGGGGGCACCAGACACCATCAGGCTTAATCAGGCACCTGAGGAGTCCTAGACATGTACTATCTGCTGTCGTCACCATCAGAACCATGGCCTTAAGAAGATTCCAAACACAATACTGGGGGTATAGAAAAGTATAACTACCCCAAGTACAGAAACTTGGCCATTTGGTGACCTTTCATGAACTGGACCTGCAGCTACCAAGTGTAATCAGGACATGGTAGAGTCCTCACTACACCTTTTCTGTGACCTCTCGTTGGCAAAATTTCCAGCATTCTGATCCCGTGATACAACATCACTGAAACCGGAACTCAAGTTGTTGCTAAAAGCCACTATTTTTTACAGAGGTTCTCAACCTTCCTAATGCTGCAACCCTTTAATACAGTTCCTCAGGTTGTGGTGACCATCCAGCCATAAAATTATTTTTCTGTAATTTTGCTAGTTAAGAATCACAATGTAAACAGCTGACAGGTGAACCCAGAGGGGGAACACGACCCACAGGTTGAGAACCACCGTTTTGGACTTATGCCATTATTTCTGCCGGGTTATATTTTGTCACCAAAATTGGCACACCAAATACAAAAGGCCTTTACCATGCTGCGCTCAACAACTTCATTTTTTAAAAAAAATGTTATTTCTAGCTTCTCTTGTAGGAAATTTTACTCTTTTAGAGGATGGAGAAATCAACAGGGAGCCACTAGCCCAAGTTCTCATGCAAAAGGAAAACTAGAAAGAAAGGCAGCAAGCATGGATCTGAGCTCCAGGGAGGGGTAACCTGGTAATTCTGGAGGGAAACCCGAGTTCAGGCTACTATTGAAAACCACTATTCTTTACAGCGGTATTCCTAACACTGCAAGCCTTTAATACAGCTCCCACCTTTAATAATTCCCCCAACCACAGAATTATTTTTCTTGCTAATTCAGGAACGCCAGAATTAGAAGCCTGGCGATGATGAAGAATCCAAGGGGAATGACTTCATTTATTTTGGAGAGGACAACTTGAAGAGGAAGAATGATGGTTTCCAGACCTCTGAGAGCTCAGTGGGGACCAAATTCGGGCAGAGAGGTGCAGCGACATCCGGTTACCGCGTGTGGCACAAAATCATGCACAATGAAGGTAAGGGAGAATGAGGAAGCCATGGCATATGGCCAAGGCACATGTGCAAAATCACGCACCTTTTTCTCTGAGAAAATGACCAGGAGATACAGTCCGTTTGGGTTTGCGAAGGAAGAAAGAGCCAAACCTAAGCTTCTAAAGACCTGTTCTTGAACCACGGAAGGATGGGAGCGCCTGAGCCTTGTACTCTAGCGTGACCCTGAGGGGTCACAGCCCCACCCCACCTCACAGGCCTGCCAAGGGCTCCCTGCAGAGTGCTCCAGGCACCCTTACCTTCCGACAGCTCCCGCCCTGGTTGCCCGACCTCCTCCTCAGGGATGTCCTCCCTCCTCCAGAAGAAGGACACCAGCTTGGCTACGAGGCGCAGCATGGCATCCACTCAGCCTCTACCTCCGCCCCAGTTTCTCGCACCCACGCCACAGCCCCCTCCCATAGGCCACTACGCATGCGCCTGTAGAACCCAGCCAATGGGGTGGTTGTGTCTGCGCCTGCGCCTGCCTATCATAGAACTCAGCCAATAGGGTCCTTGTATATTCCATGAAGCACGACCGTTAGCAATGAGAGGTTGGCGGTTAGCACGTGAGGGAGCGTGGAGTTCCTCGTGCAGGTGACAAGAGGCCTGGCATGCGCATTGTCTGGAAGAGAGGGTGGAGCTTTGTGCCGGATGAGCACCGCATGAAGTTAGGACGGGGGTTTCTGCTCAATCTCCTCAAGTAAAAAGATAAACGATTTCACTACGAAGTGTGACCTTAGGAGTGCATTTGTAGGATATTTTCTCTATTCCAATATTCCTAACATTAACAGTTTTACTTTTTTTTTTGAGAATGGACATTATGTACCTAGGCTATGAACTCGCGATGTAGCCAAGGATGCTCTTGCATTCCTGATCCCCCTGCCTCTATCTCCCAAGTTCAGAGGTTACAGGCCTGTGCTACCACAGTGCTTTAGGCTGTGCTAGAGGTCCAAAGCCTGGCATGTTTAATAGTCCTTCGACAGAACCACATCCCAAACCTGTGAAGTTTTGTTTTGTTTGCTTGTTTTTAAGTAAGCATTTAAAACTGTAGATTTCTCCTTAGATTTTGGTTAAGATGCATCCTACACAATTTGAGTTGCGATTTCATTTTGTCTTGTGGTTTGAGTTTTATTTTGCTTACTCCACCCCCACAGGCACATTGTCGATACATGACTATTTAGAGATTTCTGCTACTGATGTTATTTAATTACTCTTAAGAGAGTAAAATTTGGATGGCTTCTGTTTTAAAAACTTGTCAGGACCTAGCGATTTACACCTCTAATCCCAGGACTTGGGAGGAAGAGGCAAACAGATTTCTGTAAATTCCAGGTCAGTCTGATCTTCATAGTTAGTTCTAGGCCTCCCAGGGCTACATAGTGAGATCCTGTCTCAAAACAAACTAAAACACAAGCCTTATCAAGAGGGTCTCCCACTCGTTGATCTGATCTCCTTCACTGGATGTTCTATGTGTCATAAACAACATGTATTCTGTTGTGTTTGTTAGGGGTCTGATTTAGTTATAGATTAGGTTTGTTTGTTTTGTACATCATATCAGTTTAATTTACACTCTTCTTGAGTGATGGGGTGATAGGAGCATTCCTTAAACATTTAGAGGCTGTTATGAAACCTTCTCGGGTGTGTTATTCAGAATACGCAGGAATATAATAAAGGAGCTGACTATCTATAGGGTTGGAGTCATCTTCAGAGACGCTGGCTATGTACCCCCTTCAGACTTTCTATCTCAGTGCAAGGTAGTCCTGGCTTTCAGGACTGTCTGTGGTTGTTACTAGCCTAAGCTGCTGCCCTGGATCAGCCTCTCTCCATTTCCAAGCAGATGCCCTACAGACATTGTAACTTCATATCTAAAAGAAAATATGGGATGTTGCTCCAAGACCTTCCTCACTAACTGCCTATAGTAGTCCACAATACTGGCAGCAAATAGGATGGGTTGGGTCCTCCATATCTATCTGGAATTGGATCCCTTCTCAACATTTTGGGCCACATCTCCCCATCCCCCAGCTTGTTCTCCTCCCAGCACCAAGTGGCTTCCACGCCCACAGATGTCTTGTACTTAATAGCTTCTGCATTCTACTTCCTAGAATCCTCAGCTCACCCTCCTTCATCCATGCCCCTGCATGCTCCAGGGCCTTGACACCTACCAGGCCTACCTTCTGTGCCTTTAGTTCTGATGACTCCCTGAAGTCATCACACATCTCACACAGAGAAAGCCAAATGTCTTGCCAAATGGCACAGCGGAACACACACACACACACACACACACACACACACACACACACGGCCTGTAAATATTCAGTGGGCAGAGGAAGAAAGGGCAGTTGTTTGAAGATTCTACAGAAGAACAGGACATGGTCTCGGAACTAGTACTGCAGCAGCAATCAAGACATGACATTGTAAGTTAGGAGTGAGGAAAGCTCAGAGAGTGTACTCCCCCTCTCTGATTCAAAACAGCTGGTTTGTGTTTCTTAGTGGGAAATACTTTTGAAAGTCACAAAAGTGGTGATGTTTGCTAAACATTTCCCCTCCAAAAAAAACACAGGTTCAGGTGGTGGTGGTTCACACCTTTACTTCCAGCACTTGGGAGGCAGAGGCAGGCGGATCTCTGAGTTCAAAGCCAGCCTGGTCTACAGAGTGAGCTGCAAGACAGGAATACACAGAGAAACCATGTCTCAAAAAAATGAAAGAAAAAAAAAACCCAAACAAACAAATATACAAACAACAAAAGAGAGAGAAAGAAAACACAGGAGAATTCAATCCAGTTGGATCAGTTTCCATGAGTTTTACTGATCACTTTAGTGCTCAGTAAATTTGGGAGTTTCCTCAACATATTTGAAAGACGTTCTAGATGTCTCAGGGAACAGTTTCGGTGAATTGTTTCTTTTTTTAACTTTATTTTTATTTTGTGTGTATGGGTGCTTTGCCTGCATATATGTGTACCACATGTGTGTCTTATGCCCACAGAGGCCAGAAGAGGGTGTTAGATCCCCTGGAACTAGAGTTTTAGAGAGTTGTGAGCTGCCATGTAGGTGCTGGAATTGTAAGCCACCATATGGATGCTGGGAATTGAACCCAAGATCCTCTGCAAAGCAGTCAGTGCTCTTAACCTCTGAGCCATCTCTCTAGCCCTGGGTAAAATTGTTTCTAATCCTTCTTGTTTGGTTGAAAAGCTAAGATAATCAACCATCCCTGATTAGAAACCAGCAGCTGAGCCCAGTCTGCATGAGGTTCTGCTGTTCAAAGGGGCTGTTTTTTCCAAGTACTCTGGCCTGAGCCTTTTTGCAATGTGCACAAAGAAATTGTTGCTGTAATTGCCAGGGCGCCAATGTCTCCAAGCAAATGAAGCACATTCATGTCCCTTTTCTCTGCCTACTGAGCAGAAATAAAGGGTGCAGTGGGACCATTCCTGCCAATCCTTGGGGCTGCCATGGGAACCTATGGTGGAATTCCCAGCAGTTCAGGGGCCAGCCTTGCCAAAATCGAGAACATAAAGGTTTATGTGGCCTGACGAAGGAGATTTCCGTCGTGTAATAATAGGAGACAAAAAAAGACAGCTTAAAAAGATGTAGACCTTTGAGTAGTTTTCTGTTCCAGGCCCAAGGCTGGTCAGGATCTACATCTAGTGCTGGACTCTATTCTCATCGATACTTCCCTTCCCAAGACATCCACCTGGCTGTGAGTGGAGCCAAAGGCTCTTCCTTCCCTTCTATTGGGAAAGTTCCAAGCCAGTGGTTATGCCATCAAGGAGGACATTTCTAGGATCCACTCCCTTAATCTCCTCATTGAAATTCAGGAAGCTGTGTGCCTGCCCCTGGCTGAAGTGCAGTTTGGCTGAGCTTTTGTTCCACTTATGAATACTTCTTGCTGGAAGTCCATCACCCAGAGGCCAGCTCTCCCAACCGCCGGACGACAGCAGAGGTAAGCATTAAGACATTAAACTGCAAAGTAGGAGTGTCTTTTGTAATCTCATGTTCCCACTTTGTGTTGAATAGGTGAAGCCCCCCTCTGTTTGGGACTCATAAAGTTTCTGGTGGAAGTAGAAACGTACTTTATCTGAAGACTCAGATGAAATCTAAGTGCACTGAATCTAGATAGGTTTGGGTGGTTTTATTTATGTTGAGAATTAGGGGTTTATTCCTTTTAAGTTCATAGCCCTAGACTATGAGCTATTCCTTTAAGAAAGTGTTTGCTTAAAGCAGACATGGTAGTGTTTACCCACGCAGAAGTTTAAGGCTAGCCTGGGCCACACAGTGATACTTTGTCTCAAGAGAAAAATTTCCGAGGAAATTTCTTGATAATGACTTACTGCAACTGGAGAGTTTTCGCTTGTCAAAGTCCATGATGATTTCGTTGCATAGGAGGGAATGGTGGTCTGAGTCTCTTCATAAGTCTCAGCTTGGGTGTGTGTCACTCTCGGTACCGTGCCTGTTTCCAGTGCCATGACACGGGAGGGGCAGTTCAGGGAGGAGCTGGGCTATGACCGGATGCCTACACTGGAGAGGGGACGGCAGGATGCAGGACGGCAGGACACAGGCAGCTACACCCCTGACTCAAAGCCCAAGGACCTGCAGCTGTCGAAGAGGCTGCCCCCGTGCTTCAGCTACAAGACATGGGTATTCTCTGTGTTGATGGGGGTGAGTAACTCAGTACTGGTTCAGAGGACAGCAAACACCATGTTCCTTCAATGCTGGTCATGCTCTATAGAACGCAAAGCCCGACAGACTGGGGATCACTCTGTCCCTTTCTTGTTTTCTTTCTTGTTCTTTCTTTCTTTCTTTTCCCCTCAGGTTTTGGAGACAGGGTTTCTCTGTGTGGCCCTGGCTGTCCTAGAACTTGCTCTGTAGGCCAGGCTGGCCTCGAACTCAGAGATCCACTTGCCTCTGCCTCCCGAGTGCTGAGATTAAAGGTGTGCACCACCATCACCCAGTAGTATTTCTTTTGTTTGTGTCCTATCAGTTATTTTCTCAATATCTGCCATGGGGGCCTAGACCCCTAAACTGTATTCTGAGACGGCAGGTTACCTGTGACTACATGCCCCTATGTTCCTGTACATGAGTGGTCTATGAAAGATGGAAGCCAACCTCATGCTTCAGGGTAGCTCTATAGAGTGACTAAGAGTTGTGGCTAAGGCTGGGGTCAGGACCATGGAGCAGAAAGGGCTATAAAAGCCATAGAACTATGGGGACAATGGGGGAACATGGAAAGAGCTGTTGGGTGTAGCTAGATAGCAGATCCATGCTAGCTCAGGGTAAAGCAGTGCCATGTGGGGTCCCAGGACACTTGTATACAATCTTGCAGATAATCAGTCAGGATTTTTAAAGCATCATTTGGCCCCGAGTGTGCATAGTACCTGAGGACCCAGATGTTGTACACATTTCTCTACAGAAGGAGCTGGGTTTTGTGCAGTTCTAGTCTGAGAATGTTCAGACAGGGACCTCTCCCTTTCCGCATCTCTAGACCTTTTCCAGATTCCATTTCGGATCAGTTTCTGCAGAGGCAGTAGGGCAGGAACTTGTTTTACTGACCCTGGACCTGGGGATCCCGAATTCCCTTGTAATAGTTCCCTCTCCCCATCCCACAAGTTTGGTAGTTTCCACTCTGGCACCAGAGGTGGGAAAGGAGAGGTCCATTCCTTGGGTTGTGCTGGTCCTGCCAAAAGAAGTTGCGGTCACACAGGACCCAGCTATAGGCAAAATAAATAACAGGGAGACTTGGTTAATATGGGAAACATGAGCTTGCAGTCAAAGGCTGGGTGTTGCCCCCTCGAGTGTCTCAACATCAGACAGAGCCTGTTATAACCTGAATATATGTTGCTCTTTTGCAGAGCTGCCTTCTTGTGACCTCTGGGTTTTCGCTGTACTTGGGGAACGTGTTTCCCTCCGAGATGGATTACTTACGCTGTGCAGCAGGCTCTGTAAGCACGCTCCTCAGCCACACCAGCACCCCAATTCTCCCATTGTGGGTCCAAGGCTCTGTGATCTGGGGTTTATAGGTTTCTGTTAACTACTCTTGTGATTTAGCAGGTCTGACTCCTGTGTGGGAAGCAGCACTTTTGTTCCTGGCATGTTGTGGTGTTTTGGTGCTCTAGCTGTCACGAATGCCATCAAGGGACTTTTTAGGGTTGAGGAAGCTCCTTGTATCTGGTAGACTGACAATGATGGTTTGCCTGACTCAGATTATTGTAGAAGCTTAAATGTTGTAACACAGGATTGTCTTAGTTTTATGCTGAGCTGAGATAAAACTCAAAGTCATCAGCTTGGTAGGCAAGAGCTCTAACCCTGAGCTGCACCTGGCCCACAATGCATGGTTTCAGGGCAATGCATGGTTTAAGGGTTAGCATCATGTCCAGGGCACAAGACTCAGGTGAACTCTTGGCTCACTTGGGTTCTTGTCTCGTTACAGTGCATCCCGTCAGCAATTGTGAGCTTCGCTGTTGGGAGGAGAAACGTCAGTGCGGTAAGTTAAGCCTTCAGAACAGACGGCAGACTTGGAGACCCCACAGTACTGGGGTGTGGAAAGCAGATGTTGTCTTTATCGCTTTGGTAATTTTTTTTTTTAAAGAAGGAAATGCTTTCTGCGCTGTTTTTTTCAGATGCCCAACTTTCAGATATTGTTTGTCTCCACATTTGCTGTTACCACTACATGTTTAATCTGGTTTGGATGTAAACTGATCCTGAATCCATCAGCCATAAACGTGAGTCACTGGAAGGGGATGTGGGTCACAGAGGGTTTCCTGGTTATTCCTGAGTCTTCCTTGTGATGTCAAATGCTGCTGTCACTGAGCAGGGATAAGCCCTGGGTTTCCTGCACTTCTGAAGGTATCACCTCTACTGAATTCTGAGTTTGTTCCATCGGACAAATCTACTGGTAGATGACATTTAGTGCCTATTTCCTAACAGTGACAGGCCTGGGATGCAGCTCAGGGACAGAGCATATTCTTCTAGCATATTCAATGCTCTGGAATTTAGCCCATTACCATACATGTTAAAACACACACATACATACAGGCGCGCGCACACACACGCACATGCACATACACCACTACACAATAGCAATATACTACTGGATTTCATCAAATCAATGATACTGTTGGTTGTAAGGCACATGCACACACACACACAACCCAACAAAATAACAACATACTATTATATTTCATCAGATCAATGATGCTGTTGGTTGTAAGGCATTCTGTCATCTTATGTGCTACTGAAAAAAGTGAGAAAAAATTACTTAAATTGTGATACTCAACAACAACAAAAAATGGCACCAGGAATAAGGGTGTCCTATCTAGTGTTGTGAGAACAAAATTTCAAGGAATACCCAGGCTGCTGTGTGCAGAAGAGAGGCTGATGACTGGACACTGGGATTATTGAGTGTGTGTAGTGAGTTGCTGGGTATGAAACACAAATATAAAACTGATTGCACCACAAAGGTTGAAAATACACTCTACACACAGATGCTTTATAGAACTAAATGTGTAGCGCTGGGTATGTCAGCACATGCCTTTTATCCCAGCACTTAGGAGACAGAGGGAGAAAGATCAGGAGTTCCAGGTCAACCTTAGCTATATAGTTAAGTTTGAGACCATTCTGGGCTAGATGAGACCATGTCTCAAGAAACAAACAAACAAACAAGCCAAAGAAAACATATAAAGTTCCTGGAAATTTGTTTAAGAAGAGATTTAAAACTATGACACATATCTTTTAAAAAATCATTTTATGTGTTGGGGTGTTTTACCTGCATGAATATGTGTGCCTGGTGCCGATGGAGGCCAGGAGAGGGTAAATGACATATATATTAAAAGATATCCCGAACAAACAGGGTGAGACCGTGAGGTAATGCAGGTCACAGTGAGAGGCTCCTCTCCAGCTCCTCCTGCAGGTCTGCCTAGAGCACAGAGAAGAAGGATTCCTGAAGGACAGGTAGGGACACTTCCTCCCACAGCCAAAACTACCAGAAAGCAATCCTAATAGATGGGTAGGCTGGACGTGGGGTTACAGGAACCATCAGAGATCCATACTGAGGGCTTCAGGATGAGATCTGGTTACAGCAAGTGCTGAGTTACCCCTTAGCTCTTACCTGCCTCAGAGATGAACTCTGAGCTCTGGGGGTGCAGCTAGGAGAGACTGCTCTGTTCCACAAGCACAGGCGCACCCTGAGGGCAGGAGCAGTGGTGGAGAAGTGACAGAGGATGGCTTCAGCATACCAGGATCTAGGAGAAATCGGTGCCTGAGGAGGAAGAAACCACAGGCTAGGTAGCTCAGCACATGCTCAGAGAGACTCTGTGGTGACAGCTAAAACCATCTGGAACTTGTATGTATCTTCTTACAATGAAGACACTGTATCACCACAACTACAAATCTTGGGGAAACACTGGCACACCTGTGACTAAAGCATGTACTAGGGGCTGGAAGGATGGCTCAGCAGTTATGAGCACTGGCTGCTTTTCCAAGGTCCTGGGTTCAACTCCCAGTGCACACATGCATAGGTCGCAATTGTTTATAACTGTAGGTCCATGGGGTCTGATGCCCTCTTCTGGTGCATAGACATTCATGAAGACAAAATACCTATATACATAAAATGAATAAATAAATCTTATTTTTAAGTGTTCATGAAAGATCAGAGCCATGGCATAAAACTTCAAACTTAAACAAATGACTCCTGCCCCAGAACCATAGATGGCTGAACTCTGAAAACTCTTTGTTCATAATGTAGCAATGGACCAGCCCCCAACATCGCCTGGTATATAAGTACATCTTCAGAACCTCAGTCCCACCTGGGCCAGGCTTTAAAGTCCATAAGTAACTAGGCCTCCATACTGAGATCTGATGGTTATTGAGCTAATTGGAAAAGCTGCCTGAGGCAGGGGAGAGAACCTCAGGAACACAGCATTTGGCCCAATCCTGCTCAGAAACTATGCCTAATTCAAGGACATACTGAGTCCTTGTGAAATAGCAAACAGTCAGGAACATGGCTCCATCTGTGTAGGTTGTATCACACTGTCCCATAGGCCCTTCTCTGGTCTCTATTAAGCACTAAGCCATCTTTCCAGTGAGAAGACCTATTGTAACTCTGGGCCATACCTTCTGGTGGCAGCCCACATAAAAGGCAAGAAAGAAGGCCTTTTGCCTGCTTTCTCTCACTTGTCCTGGCAAGTTCATCTGTCCTGTTACTGAGATATTCCTTTGCTCATGTTAGATCCTACTCTGTGGAGATTCCAACAGAAACTAAAGGCCAGCAGCTCTCTAGGATTGATTGGGAATGCTGAGACATCCAATCTCATAGACTAAACAACTACCAGATCCTTGGCCTTTCTGTCCAGATACATCCATTGTTAGACTACTCTGACCACAGCTATGTTACTATAATAAAGTGCACACACACACACACACACACACACACACACACACACTCATTTAAGCAGTCTGTTCCTTTAGCACAGTGTTTCTCAATCTTTCCTAATGCTCCAGCCCTTTAATACATTCCTCATGTTGTGGTGACCCCCCCCCCAACCATAAAATTATTTTTGTTGCTTCTTCATAACTGTAATTTTGCTACTGTTAGAATATTAATGTAAATATCTGTGTTTTCTGATGGTTATAAGTGACCCCTGTGAAAGAGTCCTTCAACCCACAAAGGGGTCAGACTCACAGGTTGAACTGTCTGCTCTAGAGAACCCTGACTAACACAGTTGGTATAGCCTGTCATATCTTTGAAGCTCCGAACCACAGTGGGAGCTCACATCTCACTAGTAGGGATAGGAGTCTATCCTTTATCTCTGAGGCACCCATTCCCCAGGTCAGTGGACATGGGGCCTCGGATACCAGGAGTGAGGTCTCTGCCACAGGCTATGCCAGTGTTCTGCTAGTTCTGAGACTCTCTCCACTAGACACCCTTGCTACCAGCCTGAGGGTCTGTGTACCTTGACCTCACTACCTTAGATGTATTGACTCATGGTTCCCAGTCAGAGGAAGGCAGAAGCAGCAAGCTCCTGTTTCCATTCATTGCTTCTCATCCAAATAATTTTGGAAACTCTTCTCCTGCCTGTGGTCCTGCTAAGGCTTGGCTTCCCTGTCGGCTACCTGTCCTCATGCTCAGTTCAGGGTGAATGCCACATCATCATTTTCACAGCAGGACTAGTCCACATGGCTTTTCCAAGAGACACATGAAGAGCCATCCATCTATTTACCCGACATAGAAAAAGCATTTACAGACCAAAGCTTGGTGAACCAATGAATTTATAGGTATTAATTACATCAGTGTGTGTGTGTGTGTGTGTGTGTGTGTGTGTGAGAGAGAGAGAGAGAGAGAGAGAGAGAGAGAGAGAGAGCTCACATAGTCTTGAGATGGAGGGAATGTTGATAGGGCAGATCTTGTGAGGGTCTCCTGTGTGTCTGCTTCAAGGTGTTGATGCTCATGTGAGGCCCATGGAAATCAGGTACACTTTAGCTCACTTTTGGTTGGTGAAGAGGCTTGTTCTTGGTTACTCTACATTATATGAAATACCTACTTTGAGGCCAGGCCTACTCTTGGATTACTCCCATCTGATAAAGCAACAGCCTTGACCTCAGTTACTCCATCTTGGTTGGAAGTGCCAAGAAAGAATGACTCAATCTACATCTTGTTTATACAATTTTTAAAACCCCTCATTTCCCAAGGTGTACAAACTGTTAAATGGTTTATTTGAGCTGGTAAATGACACCTGAACTTTCTGAGAAACACCAAGCACATGAGCTTTTCAGACACACTAGATGGAACCCCTCACAGGGACTATAAAAGAAGGAGCACCCCAAGACAAAAGTATGGCAGGCCTACTGACCAGTCACTTAGTCACCTGAGACACTTTCAGGAAAACTACCACAGGAAAGATCTCCTGCCCACACTCCTGTGCTCAGCTTAACTGAGTGCAGGCTTTTCTGCTAATCACACCAACCCACTTCAAACCCATCTGTGAAATGGCCTGCCACCTGGACCCGCATTTGATATCATTTTGCCTGAGCATCTCTGCCGTTGGTAGGACGTTCTTATCCTGTCCCTTACAGACTTGGCACATTGCATCAACTCTGCCTCTGACTTCAGGCATCTCAGTTCCTCCAACTTGACTATTGCCCAGGCTGGTAATGTACTTGGTTATAGGTGTTTGCCTCAGCTCTGGCGTAGTCTCCCCTAGATTTTGATGAAAATTTTCATTTTTATTGCTATTTGGTTCTCCTTGCTCCTGAAGATCTGTCCTTACTTTGTGCTGCTCAGTCTGTACTAGGTGTGTGTGGGTAAGCTGTGTATGTCTACCAGTCCTCTCTACCCTGGCCCAGGGGTGACTGGACATTGGAGAGGGGCAAAAATAGTTTTCATTGGCTCTGTGCTTGTTGGTCTGGCAGGGCAGGGTATACAAGGTAGGCAGTCTTCAGTAGCAGTCACTCTGCTTGGAGCTCTCTGGACAAGCTGCACTCCCTGACACAGTGTACTGATTGTCACAAGATCCTCTTGCCCAAGAACACACTTATGTGAATTATCTATCACTAAACTGCCAGTCTCTTCTGAGTGTCCCAACTGATTATTGTCAGGATCCCAGTGAAGCAAGCACAAGGATTTATTTTAAAATATCATCCACGTATTATTGATTTCTGACATCACTGTTAGGACATGAATATAGTCCAAGCACATTAATTCTTTGACATTTACCAAGGCTCATTGTGTGGCAAAATAGATCTTTTTCTTAGTGTTCCATGGCAGTTATCAAAGAATGAACAATCTCTTTTATTTACATGAAGGATTGCAGTTGTTTTTAAATGTTGGCTTTATTACTGTCTAGATGTAATGAAGACAGCAGTTCAAGAGATACCTGGTATTGAAAAGACAGTTATTGCTCACAGATTCCATAAGAGAGAACATCTCCATCATCAAGGACACCAGAGGAACACCAGGGCAATGTATGAGCAGAGGTAGTGAAGAGAGACAGGCACCTTATTGTGGCCTCTGCAAAAAAGAACAAGTCAGACAGGGGAGAGACAGACAACTGACCTCCAGCTTGAAAAGCTTCCAAGGGCGCTAAAGTCGGGACTAACCCTAGTTGCCTGAATCCTGTCCTTGGGTGGTAGGCAGGTAGATAGAAACCCAGTTGGGGATATATGGGGTTGAGGGGTGTTGTATATAGTGTTATTTGCCAACTCTAGTCATTAGTCATCCCTAGGAAGATCAAGGTTCTTCAGGATCAGCATGACCACATGCCCAGCATCAGAACACATACAAAAAGTGAAGTCTGTGGCTAATGTAGCACATTTCTGATTTTAAGAGGGTTTCAGTATGCATGGTGTGTGTGTGTGTGTGTGTGTGTGTGTGTGTATGTGTGTGTGTGTGCGCATGCGCGTGTGCTCTGCTTCTTGTTGTTGTTGTTTCTGTTGTTTTGTTTCTGGTGGTACAGGGTCTCACTATGTAGCCCTGGATGCCCTGGTTGACCTGGAGCTTGATATGCAGACCAGCCTGGCCTTGAACAAACAGAGCTCTGCCTGCTTCTGCCTCCCAAGTACTGGACTTAGGTGAATATCACCATGCCTTTCTGGATAAGAGTATTTATGTGTTTGTGCTTTTGATTAGTCTGTATTACATGGGAGGCTGAGACAGGAGGACAGTGAGTTCAAGACTAGCCTGGGCTACAGGTCTAACCTCAGCAACTTAGTGAGACTGTTTCAAAAAAGGGCTGTGGGCATAGTTAAATGGTAGAGTACTTGTTTAGCCTACAGAGGCCTCAAGTCCAATTCCTAGGACTGTGTAGTGAATATCAGTTATATTTTTATTCATTTATTAATTCTGCAGGGCCCAGGAGCAAGTTCCAGGCCTTGTACATGCGAGGCTTGTGAACGTTTATGTAACTGCTGACACAGTTGGCCTCAAAGTATTTCTGTCATCTTCCAAGCCCTGTGTTGGCAGTTTCTGGGAACTGCACACAGAGCTGAACATGCTATGAATGTTTGTGTTCATGTTTTGTGTGCGCTTAGATTGTGGAGGGAGACACAGCTCATAGGTGTCACATAAGATGCAGTTTTGCTCCAAAGGGACTAAAAAGTAGTTTATCGTGAGCAAAATAGAAGCCACCAAGGCCCAGGAACACAAACTCAGGTTGCCTTGTGTGTGTTACCTGATGATGTGCCCTGCTGCAGAAGAGGTGATATGAACCTTTATAGACCCAGAATAAAGGAAGTCCTTAGTCCATGTATGTACCAGATAAACCAGTGTGGGCAGCATCAGGTAGGCAGGCAAGTAGTGGGCAGGTGGGACGGTCACTTTTATACTTTACAGATGTTCTGACATATTTAGCTTTATGAATTAGAGGTCTTTAAAGTTACACATGCCAAATGATTTCTCTAGGAGTCACAGAGATGTTAGGCCAGATAGCAATGTTGTAGTGAGCAACTGTTCTGGGACTAACAACGGGCCCATTCGGCTCTGCACGTTATGCAGGCACCACCCAGAAGTGGCCAGCTGCAGCATCACAACCCCTTTCCAGAACAACCCTGAAAGATACAGGTGAAGGAAAATCTTCACAGGGGGCAGAACTCCGGGCAGTACACATGGTATTACAGTTTGTTTGGAAGAAGAAATGGCCAGACAAATGATTATTCACTGACTCATGGGCTGTAGCCAATGGATTGGCTGGATGGTCAGGGACTTGGAAAGATCACGATTGGAAAATTGGTGAGAAAGACATCTGGGGAAGAAGTATGTGGATAGAGCTCTCCAAATGGGCAAAGGATGTGAAGATATTTGTGTCCCAGGTAAATGCTCACCAAAAGGTGACTTCAGCAGAGGAGGAGTTCAGTAATCAAGTGGATAAAATGACCTGTTCTGTGGACAGTCAGCCTCTTTCCCCAGCCATCCCTGTCATTGCTCAATGGGCACATGAACAAAGTGACCATGGTGGCCAAGATGGGGGTGATGCTTAGGCTCAACTACACGGACTTCCACTCCCTGAGCTGAGCATATACAAACCATCACAGACTCTCTATCTGCCTCATTCCAGTTCTCTACAGCCATGAAGTTGTAATTATTCAGTCAGGGTGTGTGATTTCCTGCCCAGATGAGACTTCTAGAGGGAACTTCAGCTTCTAGGCCCAGAGGCCTATGGCAAGTTCTCGAATAAACCACTCAGTAAGAGTTGATTTAAAAACAATACCTGGAGATGGTGATATGGCTTAGCAGATACAGGTGCTTGCTGCCAAGACTGACCACCTGAGTTCAATCTCCAGGACCCACAGGTGGAAGAAAATAACTCACTCCTGCAAGTCTTGTCTTCTGACTTCCATGTGCATGCTAGGACTGATGCCACACCCCAATGAATATATATTCCACTGCCATCACCACCAGGCTCCAATGAATAAATTTAATTCATAAATTTAAGTATCATAAAGGTTAACAATGTACAGAGAGAGAGAGAGGGAGAGAGAGGGAGAGAGAGGGAGAGAGACAGAGAGAGACAGAGAGAGAAACAGAGAGAGAGAGAGAGAGAGAGAGAGAGATCAACCAAACTAAAAAGTAGATCAAACAGAAGAGAGACAGTGTGTTGCCATGATTTACTCAGGCCTGTGACAAGGAGGCAGAGCCAGATTAGCCAGCTGAAGGAAGATGGCAGCTATCTGGGGGAAAGGGCAAGCTTGGCTGAGGTACACGTCTCCTCTGCAGATTAATTTCAACCTCATCCTGCTCTTGCTGTTGGAGCTCCTTATGGCAGCCACGGTGATCATCTCAGCCAGGTCCAGTGAAGAGCCCTGCAAGAAGAAGAAGGTGGGTCTTCCACAACCACCGCATCATGCCCCTGATGGGTCTCGATGCTGGAGGCCATGGGTGGGAGGGGGCTGGCAGGGCTCCAGGCGATGGTACAGCCACACGGCCTCCAATGTCTCTCCCATCCTGTGCTGCCTTCAGGAGTGTCACTGAAGACCTTTACCAAAACTGTTGGTAAGCTCCAGTTGCAGTGACTGGACTTGCCCACGTGCAGGGGAAATGTCTCCACTTGAATCGTTCCCCCATGCTGAAGGGCTGTCACACTGAGGCATTTAGAAGCATGACTCCTACCCATGGCAATCAACACCCACGCCCCGTATTCCATGGCTCCATGAAGATTTCCTTTTCTCTAGGGTTCCATCTCGGACGGCACTAACATTCTGGATGAAGTGACTTTCCCAGCTCGGGTCCTAAAGTCCTACTCTGTAAGAAAGCCTCTCTGTTCTTTCTCGTTTCATTTCGACACAGTCTGGCTACATAGCTTAGGTTTGCACTGAGCCATCAACCTTCCTGACTCAGCCTCCCATGAACTGCATCACAGCATGTGACCTGCATCACTGTATTGGGCTGGCGATGCTAATGACTAGGGGAAGTCCATGTTCATTTCGGTCGGGCTCTGCCCATGAGCCTCACTGTGGGTCAGGTGGGGCCCCTACCACCAACCACCTCTTTGGCCTTCTCTAGTAATTTCTCCACGGTCAACCTGAACAGACCAGAGAAGGGTCTGAGCCCATGGCCTGCCTTGGGGAAGGCTGTATCTGTACACTGCATTCTGGGACTTCAAGGGGGTCTCTTCTCTCTCTATGGAGGAAAACCACTGGTGTGTGGCCTACCAAGGTAACTGTGTTATTTTCCCCCCAGGTGGTAGAAGTCATTGCTGGTGTCTCCGCCGTCCTCGGTGGGGTGATTGCTCTAAATGTAGAGGAAGCTGTCTCGGGCCCACATCTCTCTGTGACGTTCTTTTGGATTTTAGTGGCTGTGAGTACTTCCTGGATGGCCGGTCACCTTGTCCATGTATAGCTAGCTAGACATGGCTGCAGCCACAGTTCTGCTTGCCCCCTTAGACCCTACATGGCTAGGGGTTTTTGTTTTTGTGTGTGTGTGTTCACATGGTTGGTAACATTCAGATAAGAAAGCACACTGGAGAGACCTCTCCCCTACCCCCAAAGACTCTGGGAACTGAGGACTAAATGTATTTGTATGAAATTTTATCATAACTGCTAGTATTACTTATTTTTCTAAGAAATCCAATTGTCTTAGAGTTTTATTGCTGTGATGAGACACCATGACCAAGGCAACTCTTACCAAGGACAACATTTAATTGGGGTTGGCTTACAGGTTCAGAGATTCAGTCCATTATCATCATGGTGGGAAGCATGGCAGTGTCCAGTCAGACATAGGGCTGGGGAAGGAGCTGAGAGTTCTGAGTCTTGATTCTAAGGTAGCCAGGAGACTTGCTTCCACAGGCAGCCAGGAGGAGGCTGTCTCTTGCACACTGGGCAGAGCTTGAGCACTAGGAGGCCTCAAAGCCTGTCTACACAGGGACACACTTGCTCCAACAAGACCATACCTCCTAATAGTGCCACTTCCCACGAGCCAAGCATATTCAAGGCACCATACCAATACTTTAAAACGCTTGCGTGAAGCTCAGGGTCCATGTCTCAGGAAAGTCCATGAAGGTGCCTGAGGTCAAGGGACACCCCTATGAATACAGAGTGACACCGAGGCACAAGGAAACCCCAGTCTGGGTTTTAGATCATGAAACAAGAGATCTCTCTTCGTATTGCTTTTGGGACAACTGCACAGAGCTGCAGATAGATCTGCATTTGACTGTCTTGCACGGTGTAGCACATGGTCAGGTGACCAGGCTGAAAGCAGAGAGCATAGAACACGACAGATGTCACCAAGGTCATTCCAGAGGGTGTGGAATGTCACTCTGTCATTGTTGTAGCCTTTCTACAGGAGACTTGACTGGTTAAACAAATGGTCAAGCAACAAGCAGCTACCAAACCTGTGAGAGGCTGTCATGAGCCTAGGACACTTGTGCAGCCTGAGGCAGCCCTGGCTTTCCTTTTACTAGATAGAACGGTGAAACCGTCAGGGCATGAGTACAAACTTAGGATTTGACTCTTTTGAACACCGGTCTCTAAGTTTTTTCTGTTCTCTTCCCAGTGTTTTCCAAGTGCCATTGCCAGCCATGTGACAGCAGAATGTCCCAGCAAATGTCTGGTAGGTGAGGCTCAGTCCTTCCATTATGCCACGGGTCACACTTTGGGTGTGGCTCAACAAGGAATTAGAAGGAGAGGCCACGGGCGACCAGTAGGAACAGCCAAGGCAGGATCCACTGCCCAGGGGAGGATCCACAACTGTCCTGGGGCCCCAGTGGCCCAGCTGTTTGTGAAAACAAGAAACGAACACTTTAGGTTTCAAAGCCAGAAATTCCTGTAGCTAAGCAAGGGATGGAGGAAGAGACCAGCCCTTTAGCTTCATCCCCTCTCCTGTGAGGTTAGCTGTTAGCAGCTATTAGCAACTGTTGGTCTTTGGGCCTAACTGATCTGCAAATAAATCTGTGCTGATTGTCACATAGAGAGGAGGCTAGAACAGATCTTTGAAGAGAGGGAGAACTGAGTAGCACACAGGAGCTGATGGTTTTTTTTAATCACATTAGAGTGTTGCATGTGACATTCAAAAAACTCCCATGCCATACCCGGCACTTAATGAGTGAGCAGAGTTTATCTAGACTCACATAGCATCCCGCCTCACAAACTCGAAGGCAGGTGAATGCTGGCCGAAACTACCACCCAACAGTCTGCTTCCCTGCCAGGTGGAGGTGCTAATCGCCATCAGCAGCCTTACATCCCCACTGCTATTCACTGCCTCTGGATATCTGTCCTTCAGCGTGATGAGAATCGTGGAGATTTTTAAAGATTACCCACCAGCCATCAAAGTAGGTGTCCATTCTATTTTGAAACTCTTTGGAAACGGAGCCACTTACTGACAGGGGCCCAAGGAGATGGCCATGGGGGATCTGCTGTATCCCAGAACAAGTGGTCACCCACCTGAACACAGTGGCTTTGCCCAGTTTGCTGTGGGTGGGGTGGGTTGCGTCCATTTGCTTTTCCCCTGTTGGTTCTGTCCCCTGACTGCTCCAGTTTCTGCTCATTGCTTTGGTTTTCCCTGCTTATTCTTTTCCACCTGTCTTACCTCAGCCCTGTAATGGGCCCTCATTTCCTCATCGTGACTGGGCTTTCCCTCTGTCTTCTGACCACCCATGGGCATCTCAAGCCCAGTCATCACATTAGCAGACGGCCCACTGGGATCTCAGTCAGCCTTGTGTTAAGTTCATAGGTGGATCTGAGGGTTGGAAGTGTTCCAACTTTGTACCGTTCACATAGGATATCGATTCCCCTGCGGCCCCCAGCACACTTCAGGACTTCCTTGAGCTCAAACACACACAGCCGATTGACATCTTAGATGCTTGGTATTTGTTTCCAGGATGAGCACTCTCCCTCCACAAATGTATTAGAAAGCTCGTGTGTGCATTGGAAGGCAGAGCAGCTCCAGGGAGATGCTCCAGCAGCTCCCCATGTGCTCACACACACTTAAGACTGATGGAGGCATGTGTGTCAAATTCTGATACCTCAACCATTCACCCTAGATGGCCCTAAAGTAAGAACAGTCCTCCACACATCAAAGTCCCATTGATCAGTCTAAGGCGATCAACATCATCATGTGATATGGATTAATATTCAGCCCATATTGATCTGCATGACTATTTTGAGCAGGATGTCTTGCATATTGGTCTGTTCAGTTTGGGGAAACCCTGTCCCCTGATGCTGTCTGGAGTGTGGTCCCGCCTGTTGGTCTGTTTACAGTGATCCTGAGGAGCATGAAGGGGCCTGGAGAGGTGTAAATCATTGTGGTGTCAGGCTCAGGTTCTTTGTATGCTTCCTGTTCCCCGAACCTCCCCCATGGGCTGATGCTAATGGCTGACCTTTTCCTGGGGAGGGAAGAAAAGGTGAGGGCCAGGCTGGCATGTTGCCAGATAGACAGCTTCGGCATTGGTCAAACACTACTGAGGACTCTCAAGGTCTCTAGTACTTTTAGAGTTTGTTGACATTCTTCATCTATGCCGAATGTGACCCAGACGCATTCCAGAGGACACCTTCCGGGTGAGCATTCCTGGGAAGACATCAGTCTTCCCAGGTGGGCACGTGGCTCATCTTTTATGACCTTGACCCAGATAGGAGCAGGACAGAGCTCAGAATCTGCCTCTGTGGGCTCTCCCTCTTGGGTCACTTCTGAGCCTGTTCAGTGAGCACAGCTAGAAAGAGCTATATTACAGGACATGTGTTTGTACTGTTTCCAATTCAAGCTGAACATTCTCAGGTTTTGGTTTTGGTTTTCCCCTCTTGACTTTTGCTTGATGTTTTCCGTCTTTTTACTCCTAACCCAAACACAATGTCTATGGTAACATTTAATATTCTACTTAATTTTGTCTTATAATAGACACATGAATGACACATAATTATAAGAAACCAACATTGCTACCAAGAGACCACCTCCTCAGCTAGTCTTGTGTATGTGTATGGTTTGTTGTTGTGGGGGGGTTTTTGAGACAGGGTTTCTCTCTGTAGCCCTAGATGTCCTGAAACTGGCTGTGTAGACCAGGCTGGCCTGGAACTCAGAAATCTGCCTGCCTCTGCCTCCCAAGTGCTGGGATTAAAGGTGAGTGCCACTATAGCCCAGCATATGTGTGTGTGTGTGTGTGTGTGTGTGTCTTTAACATTAATCTCAGAAAGAGTGACTCTCATATGCTGTGATAAAAATACCTTCTCTGTGTATGATTTTGCTATTGATTTGGTAATTGGTAAGTCCAGTGGATTCTGGATAGAGTCAACATTAGGGACTGTTTCATTTTATATTAAAATTTAAAATATATGTTAATGATATTTTAGAACATAGCACATCTACATGGCTCAAAAGACAAGGCTGAACACAAGGTAAACTCTGAGAAGCAGGGGTGCTGGCCTGCTTACTTGCCAGCTACCACACTGTTACAGTTTTCTCTCTTCCCTACAAAGCAGGTTGGGCATTCTAATCTATCCTATGTTGGGGGTAATTTTTAATAATTTATCACCAGAGGGTCAGAGCTCCTCTGTGCTCCTTCATTACACCGTTCAAATGTTGCCCCACAGACCTGACAAGGCCCTAGTGTCAGGAACTGGGTTATGTCCAGTCATCTGTTGTCACGACTAGCTCCTGGTGACCAGCTTTTATACACATTTCATGTGAATTTGAGGAGGACCACCCAGGAGAGAAACTATGGAGAGAGCAGATGTTCTGTATCCTTAAGTCTTCACCAGAAAGGTTTCTGACTCGAGTTTCCCAGAGCCTGGTGAAAGCATGGACCGAACCTGACCTTTCTCGAGCTGCTTCGTTGTTGCTGAGGCCCTATTTACACACGAATCCATGTTTCCCTCAACATACTTTTTGCGGGTGCACTCCTGCTTGCAGGTCCTCTCCTTATATACCACTGGCTGCCCCAGCTTGCCAGCATGGACTGGGACTGCTCTGTTCTGATGGGAGAGGCTTACACCTGCCTCCCTTCCAGACAGGGTGAGGCATCTAAGTACAAAAGGTCCGCGGGGGGGGGGGGGGGAGAAGCACACATAGCTTTTGCTCTTACGCATGAATTTCATAGCTACATTCCTGGCTCCATATCCATGGCATTGACACTATTTTTTTTTTTTTTTTTAATTTTTAAGACAGGCTATGACTACATTGTCTACCTTCCAATCCCTTTCCCAAAACTGGGTTGCCCTGTCTAGCCTTAATGGAAGAGGGTGTGCCTAGTCTTGCTGAGGCTTGATATGCCTGGGCTGGTTGATGTCTACGGGAGGCCTTCCTTTTTCTGGGGAGAAAGGGTAGGAGGAGGAAAGGAGGGAGGAGAAGCTGTGATCAGGATAGAAAGTAAGTAAATTAGTCAACAAAAGATGTTTTTGAGACAAGGTCTCAAAAAAAAAAACCAACCAACCAAACAAACAAACAAAAAAAGATATAATCCAAGCTAGCTTGAACTTGAGAGGTGTATAATCTAGGCTAGCCTTGAACTTGAGTTCCTCACACCTGGGCCTCCTAAGTGCTGGGGATCATGGGCTCACGCCATCCTGCCAATCAGCATTACGTCCTTTGTGTGTTCATATTTAGTTGCTCTGTGTTTTTGTGGGTTGATGCTGAAAGGCATCCCTCTGGTTGTTTTGTGGGTATTTCTGAAACACTTCTTAATGTGTGAATTGCATTTTAGTGCCTCTGGCCCTGGGCTGTCAGGGCCCAGACTCTTGTCCGTCTTCTCCCTTCTTTTTTTTTTTTTTGGGGGGGGGGGTTTCCAGACAGGGTTTCTCTGTGTAGGCCTGGCTGTCCTGGAACCCACTCTGTAGACCAGGCTGGCCTCGAATTCAGAAATCCACCCGCCTCTGCCTCCCGAGAGCTGGGAATAAAGGCATGTGCCACCACTGCCCGGCTGTCTTCTCCCTTCTTACTTCTTCCTCACAATCATCTGGTGCTCAGGTCACTTTGCTGGTAGGTCTGGGCCCAGGACTTCCCTCTAGCCAAGGGCCTTCTGTTCAGAGCCAACTGTACCAATTTCAGGACTGTGTTTCCTGCGGATATATAATTGAAAATGTTGGTCTCTCCTGCCCTTTGCATGCCCTCAGCATGAACCACAGGAGTCTCATATGCTCTTTGTCTTCCCTATGGTAGTCAGTCAGATTGGGGGGTGGGGGTGGAAGAAATACAACCTGGGTCCTCTGTATGCTTACTCATTAAATGGAAGGTAGCAGAATTAGTTGAACTGGACCGTTATAACTCAGATTACTGAAGAAAAAAAAAAAGCCTGTTTGGATTTCTAGGGCCCAGTGGTCATCAAGGTGGTCTTCTGGCTCTGTTGAAACTTTAGGCAAGGGGAAGAGCTGCAGGAGTCTGCTGGAAGGCCTGCTCACACCTCTGTCTTTCCTTGTAGTCCTTTGATGTACTCCTGCTGCTCCTGCTGCTGCTGCTGCTGCTTCAGGGGGGCCTCAACACTGGCACCGCCATCCAGTGTGTGAGCTTCAAAATCAGTGCCCGGCTGCAGGCTGCATCCTGGGACCCCCAGTCCTGTCCCCAGGAGCGGCCAGCAGGGGAGGTAAGTAGCCTGCCTTCCCAGGATGCCCCATCCTGGGTCCTCACCTCAGAGGGTTCTTGTGAGGTAGTGGATCCTTCCAGTAATGCCCTTCAATGTTTGTTGTGATGTTTTGGAGTTTGTTTTATTTGCAGTATTAAAAATAAAGTTTTAACTAGGTTGTTTTTTAACAGACTAAATTAGTACAAACCCGTTCATGAAAAATACCACAGCTAAAGGGTTTTCAGCTCTGCTCTCACAGACACAGAAAAAGCCTTCCAAAGACTCCCACAGAAGATGCCATGCTCTGTAGGGAAGGGCTGCCCCTACCTGTTCTGTGGGGCTCCCTGCAGCTAGATATTCCTGTTCTGTGATCAGTGGGCTGGGAGAGTCCAGAGTCACCTGGCTGGTACCCACCCTGCCCACCCCACTCCCATCCTACATTCTGATATCCCACACTGAGGTTGGGCCTGCTAACTTCTCCCTGAGCTATCTATGCCTGTAGTGTCTTCCTGGACAAATTTGACCACTGTCATCAAAGAAGTGACCTGTTTGTTCTGTGCCCAAGGAGATATCCAGGCAGGCTCCCATCTCTGTCCTGGGTTTGTGTCCTGACCAGCAGGCCACAGAGTCAGATGAATAAGTTGCCAGATTCCAGACTCCAGAACTATCATAGGAGCTCAGAGTAAGTGTGCAAGCTAACAGTCACCCATCTGGTGTCTGGAGGTGTGTGTCTGTCTCAGTTGTCCACTTCCTTTGCTGCCAGTTGCACACCTATCTTAAAGCCCCCCCCCATTCCATATGTACAGACACTATGGAAGGGATGTGGGAATTTCTAAGATGCTTTGTCCCTTCTCAAGTGTCTTCCCCCTTCCATTCTTCCTCAGGTAAAGAAGCTTACACACAAGAACACATCAGATGCTGCATAGACTCAGGTGACTCTTCCTTCCTTCCAGGTCCAACCCTGATGAGGTGACAGTGTCCTTGTCTTTTATCACAGGTGGTCCGAAGCCCCCTCAAGGAGTTTGACAAAGAGAAAGCCTGGAGAGCAGTGGTGGTACAGATGGCCCAGTGACTACAGGATAAAGAAACTGAGTCTGGGTGTCTGCCTGGCCCCCAGCGTGTTCCACTGTACGGACTCTAACCATCACACAG